>OY744482.1:344546190-344696190 GCA_963556165.1 Tipula helvola
AGTTGATTTTCAATAAAATTAAACTTTCCACAAAATGTGTAGAAATATTTGAGCGATATCTTCCAGCGATCTAAATACCCGTTGGCATCACAATTACAGGTCTCAACACCTATTGATAGAGGTACCAATCATCGAAATCGGAGCACAATTGCAGATTTTCGATTTTTAAAGCTCTGAATTTGTGGGCTATAGTTCAGTTGATTTTCAATAAAATTAAATTTTCCACAAAATGTGTAGAAATATTCTAGTGATCTAAATACCCGTTGGCATCACAATTACAGGTCTCAACACCTATTGATTGAGGTATCAATCATCGAAATCGGAGCACAATTGCAGATTTTCGATTTTTAAAGCTCTGAATTTGTGGGCTATTGTTCAGTTGATTTTCAATAAAATTAAATTTTCCACAAAATGTGTAGAAATATTCTAGTGATCTAAATACCCGTTGGCATCACAATTACAGGTCTCAACACCTATTGATTGAGGTATCAATCATCGAAATCGGAGCACAATTGCAGATTTTCGATTTTAAAAGCTCTGAATTTGTGGGCTATAGTTCAGTTGATTTCAATAAAATTAAATTTTCCACAAAATGTGTAGAAATATTTGAGCGATCTAAATACCCGTTGGCATCACAATTACAGGTCTCAACACCTATTGATTGAGGTATCAATCATCGAAATCGGAGCACAATTGCAGATTTTCGATTTTTAAAGCTCTGAATTTGTGGGCTATAGTTCAGTTGATTTTCAATAAAATTAAATTTTCCACAAAATGTGTAGAAATATTTGAGCGATCTAAATACCCGTTGGCATCACAATTACAGGTCTCAACACCTATTGATTGAGGTATCAATCATCGAAATCGGAGCACAATTGCAGATTTTCGATTTTTAAAGCTCTGAATTTGTGGGCTATAGTTCAGTTGATTTTCAATAAAATCAAATTTTCCACAAAATGTGTAGAAATCTTCCAGCGATCTAAATACCCGTTGGCATCACAATTACAGGTCTCAACACCTATTGATAGAGGTACCAATCATCGAAATCGGAGCACAATTGCAGATTTTCGATTTTTAAAGCTCTGAATTTGTGGGCTATAGTTCAGTTGATTTTCAATAAAATTAAATTTTCCACAAAATGTGTAGAAATATTCTAGTGATCTAAATACCCGTTGGCATCACAATTACAGGTCTCAACACCTATTGATTGAGGTATCAATCATCGAAATCGGAGCACAGTTGCAGATTTTCGATTTTTAAAGCTCTGAATTTGTGGGCTATAGTTCAGTTGATTTTCAATAAAATTAAATTTTCCACAAAATGTGTAGAAATATTCTAGTGATCTAAATACCCGTTGGCATCACAATTACAGGTCTCAACACCTATTGATTGAGGTATCAATCATCGAAATCGGAGCACAGTTGCAGATTTTCGATTTTTAAAGCTCTGAATTTGTGGGCTATAGTTCAGTTGATTTTCAATAAAATTAAATTTTCCACAAAATGTGTAGAAATATTTGAGCGATCTAAATACCCGTTGGCATCACAATTACAGGTCTCAACACCTATTGATTGAGGTATCAATCATCGAAATCGGAGCACAGTTGCAGATTTTCGATTTTTAAAGCTCTGAATTTGTGGGCTATAGTTCAGTTGATTTTCAATAAAATTAAATTTTCCACAAAATGTGTAGAAATATTTGAGCGATCTAAATACCCGTTGGCATCACAATTACAGGTCTCAACACCTATTGATTGAGGTATCAATCATCGAAATCGGAGCACAGTTGCAGATTTTCGATTTTTAAAGCTCTGAATTTGTGGGCTATAGTTCAGTTGATTTTCAATAAAATCAAATTTTCCACAAAATGTGTAGAAATATCTGAGCGATCTAAATACCCGTTGGCATCACAATTACAGGTCTCAACACCTATTGATAGAGGTATCAATCATCGAAATCGGAGCACAATTGCAGATTTTCGATTTTTAAAGCTCTGAATTTGTGGGCTATAGTTCAGTTGATTTTCAATAAAATTAAATTTTCCACAAAATGTGTAGAAATATTCTAGTGATCTAAATACCCGTTGGCATCACAATTACAGGTCTCAACACCTATTGATTGAGGTATCAATCATCGAAATCGGAGCACAATTGCAGATTTTCGATTTTTAAAGCTCTGAATTTGTGGGCTATAGTTCAGTTGATTTTCAATAAAATTAAATTTTCCACAAAATGTATAGAAATATTTGAGCGATCTAAATACCCGTTGGCATCACAATTACAGGTCTCAACACCTATTGATTGAGGTATCAATCATCGAAATCGGAGCACAATTGCAGATTTTCGATTTTTAAAGCTCTGAATTTGTGGGCTATAGTTCAGTTGATTTTCAATAAAATCAAATTTTCCACAAAATGTGTAGAAATCTTCCAGCGATCTAAATACCCGTTGGCATCACAATTACAGGTCTCAACACCTATTGATAGAGGTACCAATCATCGAAATCGGAGCACAATTGCAGATTTTCGATTTTTAAAGCTCTGAATTTGTGGGCTATAGTTCAGTTGATTTTCAATAAAATTAAATTTTCCACAAAATGTGTAGAAATATTCTAGTGATCTAAATACCCGTTGGCATCACAATTACAGGTCTCAACACCTATTGATTGAGGTATCAATCATCGAAATCGGAGCACAATTGCAGATTTTCGATTTTTAAAGCTCTGAATTTGTGGGCTATTGTTCAGTTGATTTTCAATAAAATTAAATTTTCCACAAAATGTGTAGAAATATTCTAGTGATCTAAATACCCGTTGGCATCACAATTACAGGTCTCAACACCTATTGATTGAGGTATCAATCATCGAAATCGGAGCACAATTGCAGATTTTCGATTTTAAAAGCTCTGAATTTGTGGGCTATAGTTCAGTTGATTTCAATAAAATTAAATTTTCCACAAAATGTGTAGAAATATTTGAGCGATCTAAATACCCGTTGGCATCACAATTACAGGTCTCAACACCTATTGATTGAGGTATCAATCATCGAAATCGGAGCACAATTGCAGATTTTCGATTTTTAAAGCTCTGAATTTGTGGGCTATAGTTCAGTTGATTTTCAATAAAATTAAATTTTCCACAAAATGTGTAGAAATATTTGAGCGATCTAAATACCCGTTGGCATCACAATTACAGGTCTCAACACCTATTGATTGAGGTATCAATCATCGAAATCGGAGCACAATTGCAGATTTTCGATTTTTAAAGCTCTGAATTTGTGGGCTATAGTTCAGTTGATTTTCAATAAAATCAAATTTTCCACAAAATGTGTAGAAATCTTCCAGCGATCTAAATACCCGTTGGCATCACAATTACAGGTCTCAACACCTATTGATAGAGGTACCAATCATCGAAATCGGAGCACAATTGCAGATTTTCGATTTTTAAAGCTCTGAATTTGTGGGCTATAGTTCAGTTGATTTTCAATAAAATTAAATTTTCCACAAAATGTGTAGAAATATTCTAGTGATCTAAATACCCGTTGGCATCACAATTACAGGTCTCAACACCTATTGATTGAGGTATCAATCATCGAAATCGGAGCACAATTGCAGATTTTCGATTTTTAAAGCTCTGAATTTGTGGGCTATAGTTCAGTTGATTTTCAATAAAATTAAATTTTCCACAAAATGTATAGAAATATTTGAGCGATCTAAATACCCGTTGGCATCACAATTACAGGTCTCAACACCTATTGATTGAGGTATCAATCATCGAAATCGGAGCACAGTTGCAGATTTTCGATTTTTAAAGATCTGAATTTGTGGGCTATAGTTCAGTTGATTTTCAATAAAATTAAATTTTCCACAAAATGTGTAGAAATATTCTAGTGATCTAAATACCCGTTGGCATCACAATTACAGGTCTCAACACCTATTGATTGAGGTATCAATCATCGAAATCGGAGCACAGTTGCAGATTTTCGATTTTTAAAGCTCTGAATTTGTGGGCTATAGTTCAGTTGATTTTCAATAAAATTAAATTTTCCACAAAATGTGTAGAAATATTCTAGTGATCTAAATACCCGTTGGCATCACAATTACAGGTCTCAACACCTATTGATTGAGGTATCAATCATCGAAATCGGAGCACAGTTGCAGATTTTCGATTTTTAAAGCTCTGAATTTGTGGGCTATAGTTCAGTTGATTTTCAATAAAATTAAATTTTCCACAAAATGTGTAGAAATATTTGAGCGATCTAAATACCCGTTGGCATCACAATTACAGGTCTCAACACCTATTGATTGAGGTATCAATCATCGAAATCGGAGCACAATTGCAGATTTTCGATTTTTAAAGCTCTGAATTTGTGGGCTATAGTTCAGTTGATTTTCAATAAAATCAAATTTTCCACAAAATGTGTAGAAATATCTGAGCGATCTAAATACCCGTTGGCATCACAATTACAGGTCTCAACACCTATTGATAGAGGTATCAATCATCGAAATCGGAGCACAATTGCAGATTTTCGATTTTTAAAGCTCTGAATTTGTGGGCTATAGTTCAGTTGATTTTCAATAAAATTAAATTTTCCACAAAATGTGTAGAAATATTCTAGTGATCTAAATACCCGTTGGCATCACAATTACAGGTCTCAACACCTATTGATTGAGGTATCAATCATCGAAATCGGAGCACAATTGCAGATTTTCGATTTTTAAAGCTCTGAATTTGTGGGCTATAGTTCAGTTGATTTTCAATAAAATTAAATTTTCCACAAAATGTATAGAAATATTTGAGCGATCTAAATACCCGTTGGCATCACAATTACAGGTCTCAACACCTATTGATTGAGGTATCAATCATCGAAATCGGAGCACAATTGCAGATTTTCGATTTTTAAAGCTCTGAATTTGTGGGCTATAGTTCAGTTGATTTTCAATAAAATCAAATTTTCCACAAAATGTGTAGAAATCTTCCAGCGATCTAAATACCCGTTGGCATCACAATTACAGGTCTCAACACCTATTGATAGAGGTACCAATCATCGAAATCGGAGCACAATTGCCGATTTTCGATTTTTAAAGCTCTGAATTTGTGGGCTATAGTTCAGTTGATTTTCAATAAAATTAAATTTTCCACAAAATGTGTAGAAATATTCTAGTGATCTTAATACCCGTTGGCATCACAATTACAGGTCTCAACACCTATTGATTGAGGTATCAATCATCGAAATCGGAGCACAATTGCAGATTTTCGATTTTTAAAGCTCTGAATTTGTGGGCTATAGTTCAGTTGATTTTCAATAAAATTAAATTTTCCACAAAATGTGTAGAAATATTCTAGTGATCTTAATACCCGTTGGCATCACAATTACAGGTCTCAACACCTATTGATTGAGGTATCAATCATCGAAATCGGAGCACAATTGCAGATTTTCGATTTTTAAAGCTCTGAATTTGTGGGCTATAGTTCAGTTGATTTTCAATAAAATTAAATTTTCCACAAAATGTGTAGAAATATTCTAGTGATCTAAATACCCGTTGGCATCACAATTACAGGTCTCAACACCTATTGATTGAGGTATCAATCATCGAAATCGGAGCACAATTGCAGATTTTCGATTTTTAAAGCTCTGAATTTGTGGGCTATAGTTCAGTTGATTTTCAATAAAATCAAATTTTCCACAAAATGTGTAGAAATCTTCCAGCGATCTAAATACCCGTTGGCATCACAATTACAGGTCTCAACACCTATTGATAGAGGTACCAATCATCGAAATCGGAGCACAATTGCAGATTTTCGATTTTTAAAGCTCTGAATTTGTGGGCTATAGTTCAGTTGATTTTCAATAAAATTAAATTTTCCACAAAATGTGTAGAAATATTCTAGTGATCTAAATACCCGTTGGCATCACAATTACAGGTCTCAACACCTATTGATTGAGGTATCAATCATCGAAATCGGAGCACAATTGCAGATTTTCGATTTTAAAAGCTCTGAATTTGTGGGCTATAGTTCAGTTGATTTTCAATAAAATTAAATTTTCCACAAAATGTGTAGAAATATTTGAGCGATCTAAATACCCGTTGGCATCACAATTACAGGTCTCAACACCTATTGATAGAGGTATCAATCATCGAAATCGGAGCACAATTGCAGATTTTCGATTTTTAAAGCTCTGAATTTGTGGGCTATAGTTCAGTTGATTTTCAATAAAATTAAATTTTCCACAAAATGTGTAGAAATATTTGAGCGATCTAAATACCCGTTGGCATCACAATTACAGGTCTCAACACCTATTGATTGAGGTATCAATCATCGAAATCGGAGCACAATTGCAGATTTTCGATTTTAAAAGCTCTGAATTTGTGGGCTATAGTTCAGTTGATTTTCAATAAAATTAAATTTTCCACAAAATGTGTAGAAATATTTGAGCGATCTAAATACCCGTTGGCATCACAATTACAGGTCTCAACACCTATTGATAGAGGTATCAATCATCGAAATCGGAGCACAATTGCAGATTTTCGATTTTTAAAGCTCTGAATTTGTGGGCTATAGTTCAGTTGATTTTCAATAAAATTAAATTTTCCACAAAATGTGTAGAAATATTTGAGCGATCTAAATACCCGTTGGCATCACAATTACAGGTCTCAACACCTATTGATTGAGGTATCAATCATCGAAATCGGAGCACAATTGCAGATTTTCGATTTTAAAAGCTCTGAATTTGTGGGCTATAGTTCAGTTGATTTTCAATAAAATTAAATTTTCCACAAAATGTGTAGAAATATTTGAGCGATCTAAATACCCGTTGGCATCACAATTACAGGTCTCAACACCTATTGATTGAGGTATCAATCATCGAAATCGGAGCACAATTGCAGATTTTCGATTTTAAAAGCTCTGAATTTGTGGGCTATAGTTCAGTTGATTTTCAATAAAATTAAATTTTCCACAAAATGTGTAGAAATATTTGAGCGATCTAAATACCCGTTGGCATCACAATTACAGGTCTCAACACCTATTGATAGAGGTATCAATCATCGAAATCGGAGCACAATTGCAGATTTTCGATTTTTAAAGCTCTGAATTTGTGGGCTATAGTTCAGTTGATTTTCAATAAAATTAAATTTTCCACAAAATGTGTAGAAATATTTGAGCGATCTAAATACCCGTTGGCATCACAATTACAGGTCTCAACACCTATTGATTGAGGTATCAATCATCGAAATCGGAGCACAATTGCAGATTTTCGATTTTAAAAGCTCTGAATTTGTGGGCTATAGTTCAGTTGATTTTCAATAAAATTAAATTTTCCACAAAATGTGTAGAAATATTTGAGCGATCTAAATACCCGTTGGCATCACAATTACAGGTCTCAACACCTATTGATAGAGGTATCAATCATCGAAATCGGAGCACAATTGCAGATTTTCGAATTTTAAAGCTCTGAATTTGTGGGCTATAGTTCAGTTGATTTTCAATAAAATCAAATTTTCCACAAAATGTGTAGAAATCTTCCAGCGATCTAAATACCCGTTGGCATCACAATTACAGGTCTCAACACCTATTGATTGAGGTACCAATCATCGAAATCGGAGCACAATTGCAGATTTTCGATTTTTAAAGCTCTGAATTTGTGGGCTATTGTTCAGTTGATTTTCAATAAAATTAAATTTTCCACAAAATGTGTAGAAATATTCTAGTGATCTAAATACCCGTTGGCATCACAATTACAGGTCTCAACACCTATTGATTGAGGTATCAATCATCGAAATCGGAGCACAATTGCAGATTTTCGATTTTTAAAGCTCTGAATTTGTGGGCTATAGTTCAGTTGATTTTCAATAAAATTAAATTTTCCACAAAATGTGTAGAAATATTTGAGCGATCTAAATACCCGTTGGCATCACAATTACAGGTCTCAACACCTATTGATTGAGGTATCAATCATCGAAATCGGAGCACAATTGCAGATTTTCGATTTTAAAAGCTCTGAATTTGTGGGCTATAGTTCAGTTGATTTTCAATAAAATTAAATTTTCCACAAAATGTGTAGAAATATTTGAGCGATCTAAATACCCGTTGGCATCACAATTACAGGTCTCAACACCTATTGATTGAGGTATCAATCATCGAAATCGGAGCACAATTGCAGATTTTCGATTTTTAAAGCTCTGAATTTGTGGGCTATAGTTCAGTTGATTTTCAATAAAATTAAATTTTCCACAAAATGTGTAGAAATATTTGAGCGATCTAAATACCCGTTGGCATCACAATTACAGGTCTCAACACCTATTGATTGAGGTATCAATCATCGAAATCGGAGCACAGTTGCAGATTTTCGATTTTTAAAGCTCTGAATTTGTGGGCTATAGTTCAGTTGATTTTCAATAAAATCAAATTTTCCACAAAATGTGTAGAAATATTCTAGTGATCTAAATACCCGTTGGCATCACAATTACAGGTCTCAACACCTATTGATTGAGGTATCAATCATCGAAATCGGAGCACAATTGCAGATTTTCGATTTTTAAAGCTCTGAATTTGTGGGCTATTGTTCAGTTGATTTTCAATAAAATTAAATTTTCCACAAAATGTGTAGAAATATTCAAGTGATCTAAATACCCGTTGGCATCACAATTACAGGTCTCAACACCTATTGATTGAGGTATCAATCATCGAAATCGGAGCACAATTGCAGATTTTCGATTTTAAAAGCTCTGAATTTGTGGGCTATAGTTCAGTTGATTTTCAATAAAATTAAATTTTCCACAAAATGTGTAGAAATATTTGAGCGATCTAAATACCCGTTGGCATCACAATTACAGGTCTCAACACCTATTGATTGAGGTATCAATCATCGAAATCGGAGCACAATTGCAGATTTTCGATTTTTAAAGCTCTGAATTTGTGGGCTATAGTTCAGTTGATTTTCAATAAAATTAAATTTTCCACAAAATGTGTAGAAATATTTGAGCGATCTAAATACCCGTTGGCATCACAATTACAGGTCTCAACACCTATTGATTGAGGTATCAATCATCGAAATCGGAGCACAGTTGCAGATTTTCGATTTTTAAAGCTCTGAATTTGTGGGCTATAGTTCAGTTGATTTTCAATAAAATCAAATTTTCCACAAAATGTGTAGAAATCTTCCAGCGATCTAAATACCCGTTGGCATCACAATTACAGGTCTCAACACCTATTGATAGAGGTACCAATCATCGAAATCGGAGCACAATTGCAGATTTTCGATTTTAAAAGCTCTGAATTTGTGGGCTATAGTTCAGTTGATTTTCAATAAAATTAAATTTTCCACAAAATGTGTAGAAATATTTGAGCGATCTAAATACCCGTTGGCATCACAATTACAGGTCTCAACACCTATTGATTGAGGTATCAATCATCGAAATCGGAGCACAATTGCAGATTTTCGATTTTAAAAGCTCTGAATTTGTGGGCTATAGTTCAGTTGATTTTCAATAAAATTAAATTTTCCACAAAATGTGTAGAAATATTTGAGCGATCTAAATACCCGTTGGCATCACAATTACAGGTCTCAACACCTATTGATTGAGGTATCAATCATCGAAATCGGAGCACAATTGCAGATTTTCGATTTTAAAAGCTCTGAATTTGTGGGCTATAGTTCAGTTGATTTTCAATAAAATTAAATTTTCCACAAAATGTGTAGAAATATTTGAGCGATCTAAATACCCGTTGGCATCACAATTACAGGTCTCAACACCTATTGATTGAGGTATCAATCATCGAAATCGGAGCACAATTGCAGATTTTCGATTTTTAAAGCTCTGCATTTGTGGGCTATAGTTCAGTTGATTTTCAATAAAATTAAATTTTCCACAAAATGTGTAGAAATCTTCCAGCGATCTAAATACCCGTTGGCATCACAATTACAGGTCTCAACACCTATTGATTGAGGTATCAATCATCGAAATCGGAGCACAGTTGCAGATTTTCGATTTTTAAAGCTCTGAATTTGTGGGCTATAGTTCAGTTGATTTTCAATAAAATCAAATTTTCCACAAAATGTGTAGAAATCTTCCAGCGATCTAAATACCCGTTGGCATCACAATTACAGGTCTCAACACCTATTGATAGAGGTACCAATCATCGAAATCGGAGCACAATTGCAGATTTTCGATTTTTAAAGCTCTGAATTTGTGGGCTATAGTTCAGTTGATTTTCAATAAAATCAAATTTTCCACAAAATGTGTAGAAATATTCTAGTGATCTAAATACCCGTTGGCATCACAATTACAGGTCTCAACACCTATTGATTGAGGTATCAATCATCGAAATCGGAGCACAATTGCAGATTTTCGATTTTAAAAGCTCTGAATTTGTGGGCTATAGTTCAGTTGATTTTCAATAAAATTAAATTTTCCACAAAATGTGTAGAAATATTTGAGCGATCTAAATACCCGTTGGCATCACAATTACAGGTCTCAACACCTATTGATTGAGGTATCAATCATCGAAATCGGAGCACAATTGCAGATTTTCGATTTTTAAAGCTCTGAATTTGTGGGCTATAGTTCAGTTGATTTTCAATAAAATTAAATTTTCCACAAAATGTGTAGAAATATTTGAGCGATCTAAATACCCGTTGGCATCACAATTACAGGTCTCAACACCTATTGATTGAGGTATCAATCATCGAAATCGGAGCACAATTGCAGATTTTCGATTTTTAAAGCTCTGAATTTGTGGGCTATAGTTCAGTTGATTTTCAATAAAATCAAATTTTCCACAAAATGTGTAGAAATCTTCCAGCGATCTAAATACCCGTTGGCATCACAATTACAGGTCTCAACACCTATTGATAGAGGTACCAATCATCGAAATCGGAGCACAATTGCAGATTTTCGATTTTTAAAGCTCTGAATTTGTGGGCTATAGTTCAGTTGATTTTCAATAAAATCAAATTTTCCACAAAATGTGTAGAAATCTTCCAGCGATCTAAATACCCGTTGGCATCACAATTACAGGTCTCAACACCTATTGATTGAGGTATCAATCATCGAAATCGGAGCACAATTGCAGATTTTCGATTTTTAAAGCTCTGAATTTGTGGGCTATTGTTCAGTTGATTTTCAATAAAATTAAATTTTTCACAAAATGTGTAGAAATCTTCCAGCGAACTAAATACCCGTTGGGATCACAATTACATGTATCAACACCTATTGCTAGAGGTATCAATCATCGAAATCGGAGCACAATTGTAGATTTTCGATTTTTAAAGCTCTAAATTTGTGGGCTATAGTTCAGTTGATTTTCAATAAAATTAAATTTTCCACAAAATGTGTAGAAATATTCTAGTGATCTAAATACCCGTTGGCATCACAATTACAGGTCTCAACACCTATTGATTGAGGTATCAATCATCGAAATCGGAGCACAATTGCAGATTTTCGATTTTAAAAGCTCTGAATTTGTGGGCTATAGTTCAGTTGATTTTCAATAAAATCAAATTTTCCACAAAATGTGTAGAAATATTCTAGTGATCTAAATACCCGTTGGCATCACAATTACAGGTCTCAACACCTATTGATTGAGGTATCAATCATCGAAATCGGAGCACAATTGCAGATTTTCGATTTTTAAAGCTCTGAATTTGTGGGCTATAGTTCAGTTGATTTTCAATAAAATTAAATTTTCCACAAAATGTGTAGAAATATTTGAGCGATCTAAATACCCGTTGGCATCACAATTACAGGTCTCAACACCTATTGATATAGGTATCAATCATCGAAATCGGAGCACAATTGCAGATTTTCGATTTTTAAAGCTCTGAATTTGTGGGCTATAGTTCAGTTGATTTTCAATAAAATTAAATTTTCCACAAAATGTGTAGAAATATTTGAACGATCTAAATACCCGTTGGCATCACAATTACAGGTCTCAACACCTATTGATTGAGGTATCAATCATCGAAATCGGAGCACAATTGCAGATTTTCGATTTTTAAAGCTCTGAATTTGTGGGCTATAGTTCAGTTGATTTTCAATAAAATTAAATTTTCCACAAAATGTGTAGAAATATTCTAGTGATCTAAATACCCGTTGGCATCACAATTACAGGTCTCAACACCTATTGATTGAGGTATCAATCATCGAAATCGGAGCACAATTGCAGATTTTCGATTTTTAAAGCTCTGAATTTGTGGGCTATTGTTCAGTTGATTTTCAATAAAATTAAATTTTCCACAAAATGTGTAGAAATATTCTAGTGATCTAAATACCCGTTGGCATCACAATTACAGGTCTCAACACCTATTGATTGAGGTATCAATCATCGAAATCGGAGCACAATTGCAGATTTTCGATTTTTAAAGCTCTGAATTTGTGGGCTATTGTTCAGTTGATTTTCAATAAAATTAAATTTTCCACAAAATGTGTAGAAATATTCTAGTGATCTAAATACCCGTTGGCATCACAATTACAGGTCTCAACACCTATTGATTGAGGTATCAATCATCGAAATCGGAGCACAATTGCAGATTTTCGATTTTAAAAGCTCTGAATTTGTGGGCTATAGTTCAGTTGATTTTCAATAAAATCAAATTTTCCACAAAATGTGTAGAAATATTCTAGTGATCTAAATACCCGTTGGCATCACAATTACAGGTCTCAACACCTATTGATTGAGGTATCAATCATCGAAATCGGAGCACAATTGCAGATTTTCGATTTTTAAAGCTCTGAATTTGTGGGCTATAGTTCAGTTGATTTTCAATAAAATTAAATTTTCCACAAAATGTGTAGAAATATTTGAACGATCTAAATACCCGTTGGCATCACAATTACAGGTCTCAACACCTATTGATTGAGGTATCAATCATCGAAATCGGAGCACAATTGCAGATTTTCGATTTTTAAAGCTCTGAATTTGTGGGCTATAGTTCAGTTGATTTTCAATAAAATTAAATTTTCCACAAAATGTGTAGAAATATTCTAGTGATCTAAATACCCGTTGGCATCACAATTACAGGTCTCAACACCTATTGATTGAGGTATCAATCATCGAAATCGGAGCACAATTGCAGATTTTCGATTTTTAAAGCTCTGAATTTGTGGGCTATTGTTCAGTTGATTTTCAATAAAATTAAATTTTCCACAAAATGTGTAGAAATATTCAAGTGATCTAAATACCCGTTGGCATCACAATTACAGGTCTCTACACCTATTGATTGAGGTATCAATCATCGAAATCGGAGCACAATTGCAGATTTTCGATTTTAAAAGCTCTGAATTTGTGGGCTATAGTTCAGTTGATTTTCAATAAAATTAAATTTTCCACAAAATGTGTAGAAATATTTGAGCGATCTAAATACCCGTTGGCATCACAATTACAGGTCTCAACACCTATTGATAGAGGTATCAATCATCGAAATCGGAGCACAATTGCAGATTTTCGATTTTTAAAGCTCTGAATTTGTGGGCTATAGTTCAGTTGATTTTCAATAAAATCAAATTTTCCACAAAATGTGTAGAAATCTTCCAGCGATCTAAATACCCGTTGGCATCACAATTACAGGTCTCAACACCTATTGATAGAGGTACCAATCATCGAAATCGGAGCACAATTGCAGATTTTCGATTTTTAAAGCTCTGAATTTGTGGGCTATAGTTCAGTTGATTTTCAATAAAATTAAATTTTCCACAAAATGTGTAGAAATATTCTAGTGATCTAAATACCCGTTGGCATCACAATTACAGGTCTCAACACCTATTGATTGAGGTATCAATCATCGAAATCGGAGCACAATTGCAGATTTTCGATTTTTAAAGCTCTGAATTTGTGGGCTATTGTTCAGTTGATTTTCAATAAAATTAAATTTTCCACAAAATGTGTAGAAATATTTGAGCGATCTAAATACCCGTTGGCATCACAATTACAGGTCTCAACACCTATTGATTGAGGTATCAATCATCGAAATCGGAGCACAATTGCAGATTTTCGATTTTTAAAGCTCTGAATTTGTGGGCTATAGTTCAGTTGATTTTCAATAAAATCAAATTTTCCACAAAATGTGTAGAAATCTTCCAGCGATCTAAATACCCGTTGGCATCACAATTACAGGTCTCAACACCTATTGATAGAGGTACCAATCATCGAAATCGGAGCACAATTGCAGATTTTCGATTTTTAAAGCTCTGAATTTGTGGGCTATAGTTCAGTTGATTTTCAATAAAATCAAATTTTCCACAAAATGTGTAGAAATCTTCCAGCGATCTAAATACCCGTTGGCATCACAATTACAGGTCTCAACACCTATTGATAGAGGTACCAATCATCGAAATCGGAGCACAATTGCAGATTTTCGATTTTTAAAGCTCTGAATTTGTGGGCTATTGTTCAGTTGATTTTCAATAAAATTAAATTTTCCACAAAATGTGTAGAAATATTCAAGTGATCTAAATACCCGTTGGCATCACAATTACAGGTCTCAACACCTATTGATTGAGGTATCAATCATCGAAATCGGAGCACAATTGCAGATTTTCGATTTTTAAAGCTCTGAATTTGTGGGCTATAGTTCAGTTGATTTTCAATAAAATCAAATTTTCCACAAAATGTGTAGAAATCTTCCAGCGATCTAAATACCCGTTGGCATCACAATTACAGGTCTCAACACCTATTGATAGAGGTACCAATCATCGAAATCGGAGCACAATTGCAGATTTTCGATTTTTAAAGCTCTGAATTTGTGGGCTATTGTTCAGTTGATTTTCAATAAAATTAAATTTTTCACAAAATGTGTAGAAATCTTCCAGCGATCTAAATACCCGTTGGGATCACAATTACATGTATCAACACCTATTGCTAGAGGTATCAATCATCGAAATCGGAGCACAATTGTAGATTTTCGATTTTTAAAGCTCTAAATTTGTGGGCTATAGTTCAGTTGATTTTCAATAATATTAAATTTTCCACAAAATGTGTAGAAATATTCTAGTGATCTAAATACCCGTTGGCATCACAATTACAGGTCTCAACACCTATTGATTGAGGTATCAATCATCGAAATCGGAGCACAATTGCAGATTTTCGATTTTAAAAGCTCTGAATTTGTGGGCTATAGTTCAGTTGATTTTCAATAAAATTAAATTTTCCACAAAATGTGTAGAAATATTTGAGCGATCTAAATACCCGTTGGCATCACAATTACAGGTCTCAACACCTATTGATAGAGGTATCAATCATCGAAATCGGAGCACAATTGCAGATTTTCGATTTTTAAAGCTCTGAATTTGTGGGCTATAGTTCAGTTGATTTTCAATAAAATCAAATTTTCCACAAAATGTGTAGAAATCTTCCAGCGATCTAAATACCCGTTGGCATCACAATTACAGGTCTCAACACCTATTGATAGAGGTACCAATCATCGAAATCGGAGCACAATTGCAGATTTTCGATTTTTAAAGCTCTGAATTTGTGGGCTATTGTTCAGTTGATTTTCAATAAAATTAAATTTTCCACAAAATGTGTAGAAATATTTGAGCGATCTAAATACCCGTTGGCATCACAATTACAGGTCTCAACACCTATTGATAGAGGTATCAATCATCGAAATCGGAGCACAATTGCAGATTTTCGATTTTTAAAGCTCTGAATTTGTGGGCTATAGTTCAGTTGATTTTCAATAAAATTAAATTTTCCACAAAATGTATAGAAATATTTGAGCGATCTAAATACCCGTTGGCATCACAATCACAGGTCTCAACACCTATTGATTGAGGTATCAATCATCGAAATCGGAGCACAATTGCAGATTTTCGATTTTTAAAGCTCTGAATTTGTGGGCTATAGTTCAGTTGATTTTCAATAAAATTAAATTTTCCACAAAATGTGTAGAAATATTTGAGCGATCTAAATACCCGTTGGCATCACAATTACAGGTCTCAACACCTATTGATTGAGGTATCAATCATCGAAATCGGAGCACAGTTGCAGATTTTCGATTTTTAAAGCTCTGAATTTGTGGGCTATAGTTCAGTTGATTTTCAATAAAATCAAATTTTCCACAAAATGTGTAGAAATCTTCCAGCGATCTAAATACCCGTTGGCATCACAATTACAGGTCTCAACACCTATTGATAGAGGTACCAATCATCGAAATCGGAGCACAATTGCAGATTTTCGATTTTTAAAGCTCTGAATTTGTGGGCTATAGTTCAGTTGATTTTCAATAAAATTAAATTTTCCACAAAATGTGTAGAAATATTCTAGTGATCTAAATACCCGTTGGCATCACAATTACAGGTCTCAACACCTATTGATTGAGGTATCAATCATCGAAATCGGAGCACAATTGCAGATTTTCGATTTTTAAAGCTCTGAATTTGTGGGCTATAGTTCAGTTGATTTTCAATAAAATTAAATTTTCCACAAAATGTGTAGAAATATTTGAGCGATCTAAATACCCGTTGGCATCACAATTACAGGTCTCAACACCTATTGATTGAGGTATCAATCATCGAAATCGGAGCACAGTTGCAGATTTTCGATTTTTAAAGCTCTGAATTTGTGGGCTATAGTTCAGTTGATTTTCAATAAAATCAAATTTTCCACAAAATGTGTAGAAATATTTGAGCGATCTAAATACCCGTTGGCATCACAATTACAGGTCTCAACACCTATTGATTGAGGTACCAATCATCGAAATCGGAGCACAATTGCAGATTTTCGATTTTTAAAGCTCTGAATTTGTGGGCTATAGTTCAGTTGATTTTCAATAAAATTAAATTTTCCACAAAATGTGTAGAAATATTTGAGCGATCTAAATACCCGTTGGCATCACAATTACAGGTCTCAACACCTATTGATTGAGGTATCAATCATCGAAATCGGAGCACAATTGCAGATTTTCGATTTTTAAAGCTCTGAATTTGTGGGCTATAGTTCAGTTGATTTTCAATAAAATTAAATTTTCCACAAAATGTGTAGAAATATTCTAGTGATCTAAATACCCGTTGGCATCACAATTACAGGTCTCAACACCTATTGATTGAGGTATCAATCATCGAAATCGGAGCACAATTGCAGATTTTCGATTTTTAAAGCTCTGAATTTGTGGGCTATAGTTCAGTTGATTTTCAATAAAATTAAATTTTCCACAAAATGTGTAGAAATATTCTAGTGATCTAAATACCCGTTGGCATCACAATTACAGGTCTCAACACCTATTGATTGAGGTATCAATCATCGAAATCGGAGCACAATTGCAGATTTTCGATTTTTAAAGCTCTGAATTTGTGGGCTATAGTTCAGTTGATTTTCAATAAAATTAAATTTTCCACAAAATGTGTAGAAATATTCTAGTGATCTAAATACCCGTTGGCATCACAATTACAGGTCTCAACACCTATTGATTGAGGTATCAATCATCGAAATCGGAGCACAATTGCAGATTTTCGATTTTAAAAGCTCTGAATTTGTGGGCTATAGTTCAGTTGATTTTCAATAAAATTAAATTTTCCACAAAATGTGTAGAAATATTTGAGCGATCTAAATACCCGTTGGCATCACAATTACAGGTCTCAACACCTATTGATAGAGGTATCAATCATCGAAATCGGAGCACAATTGCAGATTTTCGATTTTTAAAGCTCTGAATTTGTGGGCTATAGTTCAGTTGATTTTCAATAAAATCAAATTTTCCACAAAATGTGTAGAAATCTTCCAGCGATCTAAATACCCGTTGGCATCACAATTACAGGTCTCAACACCTATTGATAGAGGTACCAATCATCGAAATCGGAGCACAATTGCAGATTTTCGATTTTTAAAGCTCTGAATTTGTGGGCTATAGTTCAGTTGATTTTCAATAAAATTAAATTTTCCACAAAATGTGTAGAAATATTCTAGTGATCTAAATACCCGTTGGCATCACAATTACAGGTCTCAACACCTATTGATTGAGGTATCAATCATCGAAATCGGAGCACAATTGCAGATTTTCGATTTTTAAAGCTCTGAATTTGTGGGCTATAGTTCAGTTGATTTTCAATAAAATTAAATTTTCCACAAAATGTGTAGAAATATTCTAGTGATCTAAATACCCGTTGGCATCACAATTACAGGTCTCAACACCTATTGATTGAGGTATCAATCATCGAAATCGGAGCACAATTGCAGATTTTCGATTTTAAAAGCTCTGAATTTGTGGGCTATAGTTCAGTTGATTTTCAATAAAATTAAATTTTCCACAAAATGTGTAGAAATATTTGAGCGATCTAAATACCCGTTGGCATCACAATTACAGGTCTCAACACCTATTGATAGAGGTATCAATCATCGAAATCGGAGCACAATTGCAGATTTTCGATTTTAAAAGCTCTGAATTTGTGGGCTATAGTTCAGTTGATTTTCAATAAAATTAAATTTTCCACAAAATGTGTAGAAATATTTGAGCGATCTAAATACCCGTTGGCATCACAATTACAGGTCTCAACACCTATTGATTGAGGTATCAATCATCGAAATCGGAGCACAGTTGCAGATTTTCGATTTTTAAAGCTCTGAATTTGTGGGCTATAGTTCAGTTGATTTTCAATAAAATCAAATTTTCCACAAAATGTGTAGAAATCTTCCAGCGATCTAAATACCCGTTGGCATCACAATTACAGGTCTCAACACCTATTGATAGAGGTACCAATCATCGAAATCGGAGCACAATTGCAGATTTTCGATTTTTAAAGCTCTGAATTTGTGGGCTATAGTTCAGTTGATTTTCAATAAAATTAAATTTTCCACAAAATGTGTAGAAATATTCTAGTGATCTAAATACCCGTTGGCATCACAATTACAGGTCTCAACACCTATTGATTGAGGTATCAATCATCGAAATCGGAGCACAATTGCAGATTTTCGATTTTTAAAGCTCTGAATTTGTGGGCTATAGTTCAGTTGATTTTCAATAAAATTAAATTTTCCACAAAATGTGTAGAAATATTCTAGTGATCTAAATACCCGTTGGCATCACAATTACAGGTCTCAACACCTATTGATTGAGGTATCAATTATCGAAATCGGAGCACAATTGCAGATTTTCGATTTTTAAAGCTCTGAATTTGTGGGCTATAGTTCAGTTGATTTTCAATAAAATCAAATTTTCCACAAAATGTGTAGAAATCTTCCAGCGATCTAAATACCCGTTGGCATCACAATTACAGGTCTCAACACCTATTGATAGAGGTACCAATCATCGAAATCGGAGCACAATTGCAGATTTTCGATTTTTAAAGCTCTGAATTTGTGGGCTATAGTTCAGTTGATTTTCAATAAAATTAAATTTTCCACAAAATGTGTAGAAATATTCTAGTGATCTAAATACCCGTTGGCATCACAATTACAGGTCTCAACACCTATTGATTGAGGTATCAATCATCGAAATCGGAGCACAATTGCAGATTTTCGATTTTTAAAGCTCTGAATTTGTGGGCTATAGTTCAGTTGATTTTCAATAAAATTAAATTTTCCACAAAATGTGTAGAAATATTCTAGTGATCTAAATACCCGTTGGCATCACAATTACAGGTCTCAACACCTATTGATTGAGGTATCAATCATCGAAATCGGAGCACAATTGCAGATTTTCGATTTTTAAAGCTCTGAATTTGTGGGCTATAGTTCAGTTGATTTTCAATAAAATTAAATTTTCCACAAAATGTGTAGAAATATTCTAGTGATCTAAATACCCGTTGGCATCACAATTACAGGTCTCAACACCTATTGATTGAGGTATCAATCATCGAAATCGGAGCACAATTGCAGATTTTCGATTTTAAAAGCTCTGAATTTGTGGGCTATAGTTCAGTTGATTTTCAATAAAATTAAATTTTCCACAAAATGTGTAGAAATATTCTAGTGATCTAAATACCCGTTGGCATCACAATTACAGGTCTCAACACCTATTGATTGAGGTATCAATCATCGAAATCGGAGCACAATTGCAGATTTTCGATTTTAAAAGCTCTGAATTTGTGGGCTATAGTTCAGTTGATTTTCAATAAAATTAAATTTTCCACAAAATGTGTAGAAATATTTGAGCGATCTAAATACCCGTTGGCATCACAATTACAGGTCTCAACACCTATTGATAGAGGTATCAATCATCGAAATCGGAGCACAATTGCAGATTTTCGATTTTTAAAGCTCTGAATTTGTGGGCTATAGTTCAGTTGATTTTCAATAAAATCAAATTTTCCACAAAATGTGTAGAAATCTTCCAGCGATCTAAATACCCGTTGGCATCACAATTACAGGTCTCAACACCTATTGATAGAGGTACCAATCATCGAAATCGGAGCACAATTGTAGATTTTCGATTTTTAAAGCTCTAAATTTGTGGGCTATAGTTCAGTTGATTTTCAATAAAATTAAATTTTCCACAAAATGTGTAGAAATATTCTAGTGATCTAAATACCCGTTGGCATCACAATTACAGGTCTCAACACCTATTGATTGAGGTATCAATCATCGAAATCGGAGCACAATTGCAGATTTTCGATTTTAAAAGCTCTGAATTTGTGGGCTATAGTTCAGTTGATTTTCAATAAAATTAAATTTTCCACAAAATGTGTAGAAATATTTGAGCGATCTAAATACCCGTTGGCATCACAATTACAGGTCTCAACACCTATTGATTGAGGTATCAATCATCGAAATCGGAGCACAGTTGCAGATTTTCGATTTTTAAAGCTCTGAATTTGTGGGCTATAGTTCAGTTGGTTTTCAATAAAATCAAATTTTTCACAAAATGTGTAGAAATCTTCCAGCGATCTAAATACCCGTTGGGATCACAATTACAGGTCTCAACACCTATTGATTGAGGTATCAATCATCGAAATCGGAGCACAATTGCAGATTTTCGATTTTTAAAGCTCTGAATTTGTGGGCTATAGTTCAGTTGATTTTCAATAAAATTAAATTTTCCACAAAATGTGTAGAAATATTCTAGTGATCTAAATACCCGTTGGCATCACAATTACAGGTCTCAACACCTATTGATTGAGGTATCAATCATCGAAATCGGAGCACAATTGCAGATTTTCGATTTTTAAAGCTCTGAATTTGTGGGCTATAGTTCAGTTGATTTTCAATAAAATTAAATTTTCCACAAAATGTGTAGAAATATTCTAGTGATCTAAATACCCGTTGGCATCACAATTACAGGTCTCAACACCTATTGATTGAGGTATCAATCATCGAAATCGGAGCACAATTGCAGATTTTCGATTTTAAAAGCTCTGAATTTGTGGGCTATAGTTCAGTTGATTTTCAATAAAATTAAATTTTCCACAAAATGTGTAGAAATCTTCCAGCGATCTAAATACCCGTTGGGATCACAATTACAGGTCTCAACACCTATTGATAGAGGTATCAATCATCGAAATCAGAGCACAATTGCAGATTTTCGATTTTAAAAGCTCTGAATTTGTGGGCTATAGTTCAGTTGATTTTCAATAAAATTAAATTTTCCACAAAATGTGTAGAAATATTTGAGCGATCTAAATACCCGTTGGCATCACAATTACAGGTCTCAACACCTATTGACTGAGGTATCAATCATTGAAATCGGAGCACAATTGCAGATTTTCGATTTTTAAAGCTCTGAATTTGTGGGCTATAGTTCAGTTGATTTTCAATAAAATTAAATTTTCCACAAAATGTGTAGAAATATTCTAGTGATCTAAATACCCGTTGGCATCACAATTACAGGTCTCAACACCTATTGATTGAGGTATCAATCATCGAAATCGGAGCACAATTGCAGATTTTCGATTTTTAAAGCTCTGAATTTGTGGGCTATAGTTCAGTTGATTTTCAATAAAATTAAATTTTCCACAAAATGTGTAGAAATATTCTAGTGATCTAAATACCCGTTGGCATCACAATTACAGGTCTCAACACCTATTGATAGAGGTATCAATCATCGAAATCGGAGCACAATTGCAGATTTTCGATTTTTAAAGCTCTGAATTTGTGGGCTATAGTTCAGTTGATTTTCAATAAAATCAAATTTTCCACAAAATGTGTAGAAATCTTCCAGCGATCTAAATACCCGTTGGCATCACAATTACAGGTCTCAACACCTATTGATAGAGGTACCAATCATCGAAATCGGAGCACAATTGCACATTTTCGATTTTTAAAGCTCTGAATTTGTGGGCTATAGTTCAGTTGATTTTCAATAAAATTAAATTTTCCACAAAATGTGTAGAAATATTCTAGTGATCTAAATACCCGTTGGCATCACAATTACAGGTCTCAACACCTATTGATTGAGGTATCAATCATCGAAATCGAAGCACAATTGCAGATTTTCGATTTTTAAAGCTCTGAATTTGTGGGCTATAGTTCAGTTGATTTTCAATAAAATTAAATTTTCCACAAAATGTGTAGAAATATTCTAGTGATCTAAATACCCGTTGGCATCACAATTACAGGTCTCAACACCTATTGATTGAGGTATCAATCATCGAAATCGGAGCACAATTGCAGATTTTCGATTTTTAAAGCTCTGAATTTGTGGGCTATAGTTCAGTTGATTTTCAATAAAATTAAATTTTCCACAAAATGTGTAGAAATATTCTAGTGATCTAAATACCCGTTGGCATCACAATTACAGGTCTCAACACCTATTGATTGAGGTATCAATCATCGAAATCGAAGCACAATTGCAGATTTTCGATTTTTAAAGCTCTGAATTTGTGGGCTATAGTTCAGTTGATTTTCAATAAAATCAAATTTTCCACAAAATGTGTAGAAATCTTCCAGCGATCTAAATACCCGTTGGCATCACAATTACAGGTCTCAACACCTATTGATAGAGGTACCAATCATCGAAATCAGAGCACAATTGCAGATTTTCGATTTTAAAAGCTCTGAATTTGTGGGCTATAGTTCAGTTGATTTTCAATAAAATTAAATTTTCCACAAAATGTGTAGAAATATTTGAGCGATCTAAATACCCGTTGGCATCACAATTACAGGTCTCAACACCTATTGACTGAGGTATCAATCATTGAAATCGGAGCACAATTGCAGATTTTCGATTTTTAAAGCTCTGAATTTGTGGGCTATAGTTCAGTTGATTTTCAATAAAATTAAATTTTCCACAAAATGTGTAGAAATATTCTAGTGATCTAAATACCCGTTGGCATCACAATTACAGGTCTCAACACCTATTGATTGAGGTATCAATCATCGAAATCGGAGCACAATTGCAGATTTTCGATTTTTAAAGCTCTGAATTTGTGGGCTATAGTTCAGTTGATTTTCAATAAAATTAAATTTTCCACAAAATGTGTAGAAATATTCTAGTGATCTAAATACCCGTTGGCATCACAATTACAGGTCTCAACACCTATTGATAGAGGTATCAATCATCGAAATCGGAGCACAATTGCAGATTTTCGATTTTTAAAGCTCTGAATTTGTGGGCTATAGTTCAGTTGATTTTCAATAAAATCAAATTTTCCACAAAATGTGTAGAAATCTTCCAGCGATCTAAATACCCGTTGGCATCACAATTACAGGTCTCAACACCTATTGATAGAGGTACCAATCATCGAAATCGGAGCACAATTGCAGATTTTCGATTTTTAAAGCTCTGAATTTGTGGGCTATAGTTCAGTTGATTTTCAATAAAATTAAATTTTCCACAAAATGTGTAGAAATATTCTAGTGATCTAAATACCCGTTGGCATCACAATTACAGGTCTCAACACCTATTGATTGAGGTATCAATCATCGAAATCGAAGCACAATTGCAGATTTTCGATTTTTAAAGCTCTGAATTTGTGGGCTATAGTTCAGTTGATTTTCAATAAAATTAAATTTTCCACAAAATGTGTAGAAATATTCTAGTGATCTAAATACCCGTTGGCATCACAATTACAGGTCTCAACACCTATTGATTGAGGTATCAATCATCGAAATCGGAGCACAATTGCAGATTTTCGATTTTTAAAGCTCTGAATTTGTGGGCTATAGTTCAGTTGATTTTCAATAAAATTAAATTTTCCACAAAATGTGTAGAAATATTCTAGTGATCTAAATACCCGTTGGCATCACAATTACAGGTCTCAACACCTATTGATTGAGGTATCAATCATCGAAATCGAAGCACAATTGCAGATTTTCGATTTTTAAAGCTCTGAATTTGTGGGCTATAGTTCAGTTGATTTTCAATAAAATTAAATTTTCCACAAAATGTGTAGAAATATTCTAGTGATCTAAAAACCCGTTGGCATCACAATTACAGGTCTCAACACCTATTGATTGAGGTATCAATCATCGAAATCGGAGCACAATTGCAGATTTTCGATTTTTAAAGCTCTGAATTTGTGGGCTATAGTTCAGTTGATTTTCAATCAAATTAAATTTTCCACAAAATGTGTAGAAATATTCTAGTGATCTAAATACCCGTTGGCATCACAATTACAGGTCTCAACACCTATTGATTGAGGTATCAATCATCGAAATCGGAGCACAATTGCAGATTTTCGATTTTAAAAGCTCTGAATTTGTGGGCTATAGTTCAGTTGATTTTCAATAAAATTAAATTTTCCACAAAATGTGTAGAAATATTTGAGCGATCTAAATACCCGTTGGCATCACAATTACAGGTCTCAACACCTATTGATAGAGGTATCAATCATCGAAATCGGAGCACAATTGCAGATTTTCGATTTTTAAAGCTCTGAATTTGTGGGCTATAGTTCAGTTGATTTTCAATAAAATTTAATTTTCCACAAAATGTGTAGAAATATTTGAGCGATCTAAATACCCGTTGGCATCACAATTACAGGTCTCAACACCTATTGATTAAGGTATCAATCATCGAAATCGGAGCACAGTTGCAGATTTTCGATTTTTAAAGCTCTGAATTTGTGGGCTATAGTTCAGTTGATTTTCAATAAAATCAAATTTTCCACAAAATGTGTAGAAATCTTCCAGCGATCTAAATACCCGTTGGCATCACAATTACAGGTCTCAACACCTATTGATTGAGGTACCAATCATCGAAATCGGAGCACAATTGCAGATTTTCGATTTTTAAAGCTCTGAATTTGTGGGCTATAGTTCAGTTGATTTTCAATAAAATTAAATTTTCCACAAAATGTGTAGAAATATTCTAGTGATCTAAATAACCGTTGGCATCACAATTACAGGTCTCAACACCTATTGATTGAGGTATCAATCATCGAAATCGGAGCACAATTGCAGATTTTCGATTTTTAAAGCTCTGAATTTGTGGGCTATAGTTCAGTTGATTTTCAATAAAATCAAATTTTCCACAAAATGTGTAGAAATCTTCCAGCGATCTAAATACCCGTTGGCATCACAATTACAGGTCTCAACACCTATTGATAGAGGTACCAATCATCGAAATCGGAGCACAATTGCAGATTTTCGATTTTTAAAGCTCTGAATTTGTGGGCTATAGTTCAGTTGATTTTCAATAAAATTAAATTTTCCACAAAATGTGTAGAAATATTCTAGTGATCTAAATACCCGTTGGCATCACAATTACAGGTCTCAACACCTATTGATTGAGGTATCAATCATCGAAATCGGAGCACAATTGCAGATTTTCGATTTTTAAAGCTCTGAATTTGTGGGCTATAGTTCAGTTGATTTTCAATAAAATTAAATTTTCCACAAAATGTGTAGAAATATTCTAGTGATCTAAATACCCGTTGGCATCACAATTACAGGTCTCAACAACTATTGATTGAGGTATCAATCATCGAAATCGGAGCACAATTGCAGATTTTCGATTTTTAAAGCTCTGAATTTGTGGGCTATACTTCAGTTGATTTTCAATAAAATTAAATTTTCCACAAAATGTGTAGAAATATTTGAGCGATCTAAATACCCGTTGGCATCACAATTACAGGTCTCAACACCTATTGATAGAGGTATCAATCATCGAAATCGGAGCACAATTGCAGATTTTCGATTTTTAAAGCTCTGAATTTGTGGGCTACAGTTCAGTTGATTTTCAATAAAATTAAATTTTCCACAAAATGTGTAGAAATATTTGAGCGATCTAAATACCCGTTGGCATCACAATTACAGGTCTCAACACCTATTGATTGAGGTATCAATCATCGAAATCGGAGCACAGTTGCAGATTTTCGATTTTTAAAGCTCTGAATTTGTGGGCTATAGTTCAGTTGATTTTCAATAAAATCAAATTTTCCACAAAATGTGTAGAAATCTTCCAGCGATCTAAATACCCGTTGGCATCACAATTACAGGTCTCAACACCTATTGATAGAGGTACCAATCATCGAAATCGGAGCACAATTGCAGATTTTCGATTTTTAAAGCTCTGAATTTGTGGGCTATAGTTCAGTTGATTTTCAATAAAATTAAATTTTCCACAAAATGTGTAGAAATATTCTAGTGATCTAAATACCCGTTGGCATCACAATTACAGGTCTCAACACCTATTGATAGAGGTATCAATCATCGAAATCGGAGCACAATTGCAGATTTTCGATTTTTAAAGCTCTGAATTTGTGGGCTATAGTTCAGTTGATTTTCAATAAAATTAAATTTTCCACAAAATGTGTAGAAATATTTAAGCGATCTAAATACCCGTTGGCATCACAATTACAGGTCTCAACACCTATTGATAGAGGTATCAATCATCGAAATCGGAGCACAATTGCAGATTTTCGATTTTAAAAGCTCTGAATTTGTGGGCTATAGTTCAGTTGATTTTCAATAAAATTAAATTTTCCACAAAATGTGTAGAAATATTTGAGCGATCTAAATATCCGTTGGCATCACAATTACAGGTCTCAACACCTATTGATTGAGGTATCAATCATCGAAATCGGAGCACAATTGCAGATTTTCGATTTTTAAAGCTCTGAATTTGTGGGCTATAGTTCAGTTGATTTTCAATAAAATTAAATTTTCCACAAAATGTGTAGAAATATTCTAGTGATCTAAATACCCGTTGGCATCACAATTACAGGTCTCAACACCTATTGATTGAGGTATCAATCATCGAAATCGGAGCACAATTGCAGATTTTCGATTTTTAAAGCTCTGAATTTGTGGGCTATAGTTCAGTTGATTTTCAATAAAATTAAATTTTCCACAAAATGTGTAGAAATATTCTAGTGATCTAAATACCCGTTGGCATCACAATTACAGGTCTCAACACCTATTGATTGAGGTATCAATCATCGAAATCGGAGCACAATTGCAGATTTTCGATTTTAAAAGCTCTGAATTTGTGGGCTATAGTTCAGTTGATTTTCAATAAAATTAAATTTTCCACAAAATGTGTAGAAATATTTAAGCGATCTAAATACCCGTTGGCATCACAATTACAGGTCTCAACACCTATTGATAGAGGTATCAATCATCGAAATCGGAGCACAATTGCAGATTTTCGATTTTTAAAGCTCTGAATTTGTGGGCTATAGTTCAGTTGATTTTCAATAAAATCAAATTTTCCACAAAATGTGTAGAAATCTTCCAGCGATCTAAATACCCGTTGGCATCACAATTACAGGTCTCAACACCTATTGATAGAGGTACCAATCATCGAAATCGGAGCACAATTGCAGATTTTCGATTTTTAAAGCTCTGAATTTGTGGGCTATAGTTCAGTTGATTTTCAATAAAATTAAATTTTCCACAAAATGTGTAGAAATATTCTAGTGATCTAAATACCCGTTGGCATCACAATTACAGGTCTCAACACCTATTGATTGAGGTATCAATCATCGAAATCGAAGCACAATTGCAGATTTTCGATTTTTAAAGCTCTGAATTTGTGGGCTATAGTTCAGTTGATTTTCAATAAAATTAAATTTTCCACAAAATGTGTAGAAATATTTGAGCGATCTAAATACCCGTTGGCATCACAATTACAGGTCTCAACACCTATTGATAGAGGTATCAATCATCGAAATCGGAGCACAATTGCAGATTTTCGATTTTTAAAGCTCTGAATTTGTGGGCTATAGTTCAGTTGATTTTCAATAAAATTAAATTTTCCACAAAATGTGTAGAAATATTCTAGTGATCTAAATACCCGTTGGCATCACAATTACAGGTCTCAACACCTATTGATTGAGGTATCAATCATCGAAATCGGAGCACAATTGCAGATTTTCGATTTTTAAAGCTCTGAATTTGTGGGCTATAGTTCAGTTGATTTTCAATAAAATTAAATTTTCCACAAAATGTGTAGAAATATTTGAGCGATCTAAATACCCGTTGGCATCACAATTACAGGTCTCAACACCTATTGATAGAGGTATCAATCATCGAAATCGGAGCACAATTGCAGATTTTCGATTTTTAAAGCTCTGAATTTGTGGGCTATAGTTCAGTTGATTTTCAATAAAATTAAATTTTCCACAAAATGTGTAGAAATATTCTAGTGATCTAAATACCCGTTGGCATCACAATTACAGGTCTCAACACCTATTGATTGAGGTATCAATCATCGAAATCGGAGCACAATTGCAGATTTTCGATTTTTAAAGCTCTGAATTTGTGGGCTATAGTTCAGTTGATTTTCAATAAAATTAAATTTTCCACAAAATGTGTAGAAATATTTGAGCGATCTAAATACCCGTTGGCATCACAATTACAGGTCTCAACACCTATTGATAGAGGTATCAATCATCGAAATCGGAGCACAATTGCAGATTTTCGATTTTTAAAGCTCTGAATTTGTGGGCTATAGTTCAGTTGATTTTCAATAAAATTAAATTTTCCACAAAATGTGTAGAAATATTCTAGTGATCTAAATACCCGTTGGCATCACAATTACAGGTCTCAACACCTATTGATTGAGGTATCAATCATCGAAATCGGAGCACAATTGCAGATTTTCGATTTTTAAAGCTCTGAATTTGTGGGCTATAGTTCAGTTGATTTTCAATAAAATTAAATTTTCCACAAAATGTGTAGAAATATTCTAGTGATCTAAATACCCGTTGGCATCACAATTACAGGTCTCAACACCTATTGATTGAGGTATCAATCATCGAAATCGGAGCACAATTGCAGATTTTCGATTTTTAAAGCTCTGAATTTGTGGGCTATAGTTCAGTTGATTTTCAATAAAATTAAATTTTCCACAAAATGTGTAGAAATATTCTAGTGATCTAAATACCCGTTGGCATCACAATTACAGGTCTCAACACCTATTGATTGAGGTATCAATCATCGAAATCGGAGCACAATTGCAGATTTTCGATTTTTAAAGCTCTGAATTTGTGGGCTATAGTTCAGTTGATTTTCAATAAAATTAAATTTTCCACAAAATGTGTAGAAATATTCTAGTGATCTAAATACCCGTTGGCATCACAATTACAGGTCTCAACACCTATTGATTGAGGTATCAATCATCGAAATCGGAGCACAATTGCAGATTTTCGATTTTTAAAGCTCTGAATTTGTGGGCTATAGTTCAGTTGATTTTCAATAAAATCAAATTTTCCACAAAATGTGTAGAAATCTTCCAGCGATCTAAATACCCGTTGGCATCACAATTACAGGTCTCAACACCTATTGATAGAGGTACCAATCATCGAAATCGGAGCACAATTGCAGATTTTCGATTTTTAAAGCTCTGAATTTGTGGGCTATAGTTCAGTTGATTTTCAATAAAATTAAATTTTCCACAAAATGTGTAGAAATATTCTAGTGATCTAAATACCCGTTGGCATCACAATTACAGGTCTCAACACCTATTGATTGAGGTATCAATCATCGAAATCGGAGCACAGTTGCAGATTTTCGATGTTTAAAGCTCTGAATTTGTGGGCTATAGTTCAGTTGATTTTCAATAAAATTAAATTTTCCACAAAATGTGTAGAAATATTCTAGTGATCTAAATACCCGTTGGCATCACAATTACAGGTCTCAACACCTATTGATTGAGGTATCAATCATCGAAATCGGAGCACAATTGCAGATTTTCGATTTTTAAAGCTCTGAATTTGTGGGCTATAGTTCAGTTGATTTTCAATAAAATTAAATTTTCCACAAAATGTGTAGAAATATTCTAGTGATCTAAATACCCGTTGGCATCACAATTACAGGTCTCAACACCTATTGATTGAGGTATCAATCATCGAAATCGGAGCACAATTGCAGATTTTCGATTTTAAAAGCTCTGAATTTGTGGGCTATAGTTCAGTTGATTTTCAATAAAATTAAATTTTCCACAAAATGTGTAGAAATATTTGAGCGATCTAAATACCCGTTGGCATCACAATTACAGGTCTCAACACCTATTGATAGAGGTATCAATCATCGAAATCGGAGCACAATTGCAGATTTTCGATTTTAAAAGCTCTGAATTTGTGGGCTATAGTTCAGTTGATTTTCAATAAAATTAAATTTTCCACAAAATGTGTAGAAATATTTGAGCGATCTAAATACCCGTTGGCATCACAATTACAGGTCTCAACACCTATTGATAGAGGTACCAATCATCGAAATCGGAGCACAATTGCAGATTTTCGATTTTTAAAGCTCTGAATTTGTGGGCTATAGTTCAGTTGATTTTCAATAAAATTAAATTTTCCACAAAATGTGTAGAAATATTCTAGTGATCTAAATACCCGTTGGCATCACAATTACAGGTCTCAACACCTATTGATTGAGGTATCAATCATCGAAATCGGAGCACAATTGCAGATTTTCGATTTTTAAAGCTCTGAATTTGTGGGCTATAGTTCAGTTGATTTTCAATAAAATTAAATTTTCCACAAAATGTGTAGAAATATTTGAGCGATCTAAATACCCGTTGGCATCACAATTACAGGTCTCAACACCTATTGATAGAGGTATCAATCATCGAAATCGGAGCACAATTGCAGATTTTCGATTTTTAAAGCTCTGAATTTGTGGGCTATAGTTCAGTTGATTTTCAATAAAATCAAATTTTCCACAAAATGTGTAGAAATCTTCCAGCGATCTAAATACCCGTTGGCATCACAATTACAGGTCTCAACACCTATTGATAGAGGTACCAATCATCGAAATCGGAGCACAATTGCAGATTTTCGATTTTTAAAGCTCTGAATTTGTGGGCTATAGTTCAGTTGATTTTCAATAAAATTAAATTTTCCACAAAATGTGTAGAAATATTCTAGTGATCTAAATACCCGTTGGCATCACAATTACAGGTCTCAACACCTATTGATTGAGGTATCAATCATCGAAATCGGAGCACAGTTGCAGATTTTCGATGTTTAAAGCTCTGAATTTGTGGGCTATAGTTCAGTTGATTTTCAATAAAATTAAATTTTCCACAAAATGTGTAGAAATATTCTAGTGATCTAAATACCCGTTGGCATCACAATTACAGGTCTCAACACCTATTGATTGAGGTATCAATCATCGAAATCGGAGCACAATTGCAGATTTTCGATTTTTAAAGCTCTGAATTTGTGGGCTATAGTTCAGTTGATTTTCAATAAAATTAAATTTTCCACAAAATGTGTAGAAATATTCTAGTGATCTAAATACCCGTTGGCATCACAATTACAGGTCTCAACACCTATTGATTGAGGTATCAATCATCGAAATCGGAGCACAATTGCAGATTTTCGATTTTTAAAGCTCTGAATTTGTGGGCTATAGTTCAGTTGATTTTCAATAAAATTAAATTTTCCACAAAATGTGTAGAAATATTTGAGCGATCTAAATACCCGTTGGCATCACAATTACAGGTCTCAACACCTATTGATTGAGGTATCAATCATCGAAATCGGAGCACAGTTGCAGATTTTCGATTTTTAAAGCTCTGAATTTGTGGGCTATAGTTCAGTTGATTTTCAATAAAATCAAATTTTTCACAAAATGTGTAGAAATCTTCCAGCGATCTAAATACCCGTTGGGATCACAATTACAGGTCTCAACACCTATTGATTGAGGTATCAATCATCGAAATCGGAGCACAATTGCAGATTTTCGATTTTTAAAGCTCTGAATTTGTGGGCTATAGTTCAGTTGATTTTCAATAAAATTAAATTTTCCACAAAATGTGTAGAAATATTCTAGTGATCTAAATACCCGTTGGCATCACAATTACAGGTCTCAACACCTATTGATTGAGGTATCAATCATCGAAATCGGAGCACAGTTGCAGATTTTCGATGTTTAAAGCTCTGAATTTGTGGGCTATAGTTCAGTTGATTTTCAATAAAATTAAATTTTCCACAAAATGTGTAGAAATATTCTAGTGATCTAAATACCCGTTGGCATCACAATTACAGGTCTCAACACCTATTGATTGAGGTATCAATCATCGAAATCGGAGCACAATTGCAGATTTTCGATTTTAAAAGCTCTGAATTTGTGGGCTATAGTTCAGTTGATTTTCAATAAAATTAAATTTTCCACAAAATGTGTAGAAATATTTGAGCGATCTAAATACCCGTTGGCATCACAATTACAGGTCTCAACACCTATTGATAGAGGTATCAATCATCGAAATCGGAGCACAATTGCAGATTTTCGATTTTAAAAGCTCTGAATTTGTGGGCTATAGTTCAGTTGATTTTCAATAAAATTAAATTTTCCACAAAATGTGTAGAAATATTTGAGCGATCTAAATACCCGTTGGCATCACAATTACAGGTCTCAACACCTATTGATAGAGGTACCAATCATCGAAATCGGAGCACAATTGCAGATTTTCGATTTTTAAAGCTCTGAATTTGTGGGCTATAGTTCAGTTGATTTTCAATAAAATTAAATTTTCCACAAAATGTGTAGAAATATTCTAGTGATCTAAATACCCGTTGGCATCACAATTACAGGTCTCAACACCTATTGATTGAGGTATCAATCATCGAAATCGGAGCACAATTGCAGATTTTCGATTTTTAAAGCTCTGAATTTGTGGGCTATAGTTCAGTTGATTTTCAATAAAATTAAATTTTCCACAAAATGTGTAGAAATATTTGAGCGATCTAAATACCCGTTGGCATCACAATTACAGGTCTCAACACCTATTGATAGAGGTATCAATCATCGAAATCGGAGCACAATTGCAGATTTTCGATTTTTAAAGCTCTGAATTTGTGGGCTATAGTTCAGTTGATTTTCAATAAAATCAAATTTTCCACAAAATGTGTAGAAATCTTCCAGCGATCTAAATACCCGTTGGCATCACAATTACAGGTCTCAACACCTATTGATAGAGGTACCAATCATCGAAATCGGAGCACAATTGCAGATTTTCGATTTTTAAAGCTCTGAATTTGTGGGCTATAGTTCAGTTGATTTTCAATAAAATTAAATTTTCCACAAAATGTGTAGAAATATTCTAGTGATCTAAATACCCGTTGGCATCACAATTACAGGTCTCAACACCTATTGATTGAGGTATCAATCATCGAAATCGGAGCACAGTTGCAGATTTTCGATGTTTAAAGCTCTGAATTTGTGGGCTATAGTTCAGTTGATTTTCAATAAAATTAAATTTTCCACAAAATGTGTAGAAATATTCTAGTGATCTAAATACCCGTTGGCATCACAATTACAGGTCTCAACACCTATTGATTGAGGTATCAATCATCGAAATCGGAGCACAATTGCAGATTTTCGATTTTTAAAGCTCTGAATTTGTGGGCTATAGTTCAGTTGATTTTCAATAAAATTAAATTTTCCACAAAATGTGTAGAAATATTCTAGTGATCTAAATACCCGTTGGCATCACAATTACAGGTCTCAACACCTATTGATTGAGGTATCAATCATCGAAATCGGAGCACAATTGCAGATTTTCGATTTTAAAAGCTCTGAATTTGTGGGCTATAGTTCAGTTGATTTTCAATAAAATTAAATTTTCCACAAAATGTGTAGAAATATTTGAGCGATCTAAATACCCGTTGGCATCACAATTACAGGTCTCAACACCTATTGATAGAGGTATCAATCATCGAAATCGGAGCACAATTGCAGATTTTCGATTTTAAAAGCTCTGAATTTGTGGGCTATAGTTCAGTTGATTTTCAATAAAATTAAATTTTCCACAAAATGTGTAGAAATATTTGAGCGATCTAAATACCCGTTGGCATCACAATTACAGGTCTCAACACCTATTGATAGAGGTACCAATCATCGAAATCGGAGCACAATTGCAGATTTTCGATTTTTAAAGCTCTGAATTTGTGGGCTATAGTTCAGTTGATTTTCAATAAAATTAAATTTTCCACAAAATGTGTAGAAATATTCTAGTGATCTAAATACCCGTTGGCATCACAATTACAGGTCTCAACACCTATTGATTGAGGTATCAATCATCGAAATCGGAGCACAATTGCAGATTTTCGATTTTTAAAGCTCTGAATTTGTGGGCTATAGTTCAGTTGATTTTCAATAAAATTAAATTTTCCACAAAATGTGTAGAAATATTTGAGCGATCTAAATACCCGTTGGCATCACAATTACAGGTCTCAACACCTATTGATTGAGGTATCAATCATCGAAATCGGAGCACAGTTGCAGATTTTCGATTTTTAAAGCTCTGAATTTGTGGGCTATAGTTCAGTTGATTTTCAATAAAATCAAATTTTTCACAAAATGTGTAGAAATCTTCCAGCGATCTAAATACCCGTTGGGATCACAATTACAGGTCTCAACACCTATTGATTGAGGTATCAATCATCGAAATCGGAGCACAATTGCAGATTTTCGATTTTTAAAGCTCTGAATTTGTGGGCTATAGTTCAGTTGATTTTCAATAAAATTAAATTTTCCACAAAATGTGTAGAAATATTCTAGTGATCTAAATACCCGTTGGCATCACAATTACAGGTCTCAACACCTATTGATTGAGGTATCAATCATCGAAATCGGAGCACAATTGCAGATTTTCGATGTTTAAAGCTCTGAATTTGTGGGCTATAGTTCAGTTGATTTTCAATAAAATTAAATTTTCCACAAAATGTGTAGAAATATTCTAGTGATCTAAATACCCGTTGGCATCACAATTACAGGTCTCAACACCTATTGATTGAGGTATCAATCATCGAAATCGGAGCACAATTGCAGATTTTCGATTTTTAAAGCTCTGAATTTGTGGGCTATAGTTCAGTTGATTTTCAATAAAATTAAATTTTCCACAAAATGTGTAGAAATATTCTAGTGATCTAAATACCCGTTGGCATCACAATTACAGGTCTCAACACCTATTGATTGAGGTATCAATCATCGAAATCGGAGCACAATTGCAGATTTTCGATTTTTAAAGCTCTGAATTTGTGGGCTATAGTTCAGTTGATTTTCAATAAAATTAAATTTTCCACAAAATGTGTAGAAATATTCTAGTGATCTAAATACCCGTTGGCATCACAATTACAGGTCTCAACACCTATTGATTGAGGTATCAATCATCGAAATCGGAGCACAATTGCAGATTTTCGATTTTAAAAGCTCTGAATTTGTGGGCTATAGTTCAGTTGATTTTCAATAAAATTAAATTTTCCACAAAATGTGTAGAAATATTTGAGCGATCTAAATACCCGTTGGCATCACAATTACAGGTCTCAACACCTATTGATAGAGGTATCAATCATCGAAATCGGAGCACAATTGCAGATTTTCGATTTTTAAAGCTCTGAATTTGTGGGCTATAGTTCAGTTGATTTTCAATAAAATTAAATTTTCCACAAAATGTGTAGAAATATTCTAGTGATCTAAATACCCGTTGGCATCACAATTACAGGTCTCAACACCTATTGATTGAGGTATCAATCATCGAAATCGGAGCACAATTGCAGATTTTCGATTTTTAAAGCTCTGAATTTGTGGGCTATAGTTCAGTTGATTTTCAATAAAATTAAATTTTCCACAAAATGTGTAGAAATATTTGAGCGATCTAAATACCCGTTGGCATCACAATTACAGGTCTCAACACCTATTGATTGAGGTATCAATCATCGAAATCGGAGCACAGTTGCAGATTTTCGATTTTTAAAGCTCTGAATTTGTGGGCTATAGTTCAGTTGATTTTCAATAAAATCAAATTTTTCACAAAATGTGTAGAAATCTTCCAGCGATCTAAATACCCGTTGGCATCACAATTACAGGTCTCAACACCTATTGATAGAGGTACCAATCATCGAAATCGGAGCACAATTGTAGATTTTCGAATTTTAAAGCTATAAATTTGTGGGCTATAGTTCAGTTGATTTTCAATAAAATTAAATTTTCCACAAAATGTGTAGAAATATTTGAGCGATCTAAATACCCGTTGGCATCACAATTACAGGTCTCAACACCTATTGATTGAGGTATCAATCATCGAAATCGGAGCACAGTTGCAGATTTTCGATTTTTAAAGCTCTGAATTTGTGGGCTATAGTTCAGTTGATTTTCAATAAAATCAAATTTTTCACAAAATGTGTAGAAATCTTCCAGCGATCTAAATACCCGTTGGGATCACAATTACAGGTCTCAACACCTATTGATTGAGGTATCAATCATCGAAATCGGAGCACAATTGCAGATTTTCGATTTTTAAAGCTCTGAATTTGTGGGCTATAGTTCAGTTGATTTTCAATAAAATTAAATTTTCCACAAAATGTGTAGAAATATTCTAGTGATCTAAATACCCGTTGGCATCACAATTACAGGTCTCAACACCTATTGATTGAGGTATCAATCATCGAAATCGGAGCACAATTGCAGATTTTCGATTTTAAAAGCTCTGAATTTGTGGGCTATAGTTCAGTTGATTTTCAATAAAATTAAATTTTCCACAAAATGTGTAGAAATCTTCCAGCGATCTAAATACCCGTTGGGATCACAATTACAGGTCTCAACACCTATTGATAGAGGTATCAATCATCGAAATCAGAGCACAATTGCAGATTTTCGATTTTAAAAGCTCTGAATTTGTGGGCTATAGTTCAGTTGATTTTCAATAAAATCAAATTTTTCACAAAATGTGTAGAAATCTTCCAGCGATCTAAATACCCGTTGGGATCACAATTACAGGTCTCAACACCTATTGATTGAGGTATCAATCATCGAAATCGGAGCACAATTGCAGATTTTCGATTTTTAAAGCTCTGAATTTGTGGGCTATAGTTCAGTTGATTTTCAATAAAATTAAATTTTCCACAAAATGTGTAGAAATATTCTAGTGATCTAAATACCCGTTGGCATCACAATTACAGGTCTCAACACCTATTGATTGAGGTATCAATCATCGAAATCGGAGCACAATTGCAGATTTTCGATTTTTAAAGCTCTGAATTTGTGGGCTATAGTTCAGTTGATTTTCAATAAAATTAAATTTTCCACAAAATGTGTAGAAATATTCTAGTGATCTAAATACCCGTTGGCATCACAATTACAGGTCTCAACACCTATTGATTGAGGTATCAATCATCGAAATCGGAGCACAATTGCAGATTTTCGATTTTTAAAGCTCTGAATTTGTGGGCTATAGTTCAGTTGATTTTCAATAAAATTAAATTTTCCACAAAATGTGTAGAAATATTCTAGTGATCTAAATACCCGTTGGCATCACAATTACAGGTCTCAACACCTATTGATAGAGGTATCAATCATCGAAATCGGAGCACAATTGCAGATTTTCGATTTTTAAAGCTCTGAATTTGTGGGCTATAGTTCAGTTGATTTTCAATAAAATCAAATTTTCCACAAAATGTGTAGAAATCTTCCAGCGATCTAAATACCCGTTGGCATCACAATTACAGGTCTCAACACCTATTGATAGAGGTACCAATCATCGAAATCGGAGCACAATTGCACATTTTCGATTTTTAAAGCTCTGAATTTGTGGGCTATAGTTCAGTTGATTTTCAATAAAATCAAATTTTCCACAAAATGTGTAGAAATATTCTAGTGATCTAAATACCCGTTGGCATCACAATTACAGGTCTCAACACCTATTGATTGAGGTATCAATCATCGAAATCGAAGCACAATTGCAGATTTTCGATTTTTAAAGCTCTGAATTTGTGGGCTATAGTTCAGTTGATTTTCAATAAAATTAAATTTTCCACAAAATGTGTAGAAATATTCTAGTGATCTAAATACCCGTTGGCATCACAATTACAGGTCTCAACACCTATTGATTGAGGTATCAATCATCGAAATCGGAGCACAATTGCAGATTTTCGATTTTTAAAGCTCTGAATTTGTGGGCTATAGTTCAGTTGATTTTCAATAAAATTTAATTTTCCACAAAATGTGTAGAAATATTTGAGCGATCTAAATACCCGTTGGCATCACAATTACAGGTCTCAACACCTATTGATTAAGGTATCAATCATCGAAATCGGAGCACAGTTGCAGATTTTCGATTTTTAAAGCTCTGAATTTGTGGGCTATAGTTCAGTTGATTTTCAATAAAATCAAATTTTCCACAAAATGTGTAGAAATCTTCCAGCGATCTAAATACCCGTTGGCATCACAATTACAGGTCTCAACACCTATTGATTGAGGTACCAATCATCGAAATCGGAGCACAATTGCAGATTTTCGATTTTTAAAGCTCTGAATTTGTGGGCTATAGTTCAGTTGATTTTCAATAAAATTAAATTTTCCACAAAATGTGTAGAAATATTCTAGTGATCTAAATAACCGTTGGCATCACAATTACAGGTCTCAACACCTATTGATTGAGGTATCAATCATCGAAATCGGAGCACAATTGCAGATTTTCGATTTTTAAAGCTCTGAATTTGTGGGCTATAGTTCAGTTGATTTTCAATAAAATCAAATTTTCCACAAAATGTGTAGAAATCTTCCAGCGATCTAAATACCCGTTGGCATCACAATTACAGGTCTCAACACCTATTGATAGAGGTACCAATCATCGAAATCGGAGCACAATTGCAGATTTTCGATTTTTAAAGCTCTGAATTTGTGGGCTATAGTTCAGTTGATTTTCAATAAAATTAAATTTTCCACAAAATGTGTAGAAATATTCTAGTGATCTAAATACCCGTTGGCATCACAATTACAGGTCTCAACACCTATTGATTGAGGTATCAATCATCGAAATCGGAGCACAATTGCAGATTTTCGATTTTTAAAGCTCTGAATTTGTGGGCTATACTTCAGTTGATTTTCAATAAAATTAAATTTTCCACAAAATGTGTAGAAATATTCTAGTGATCTAAATACCCGTTGGCATCACAATTACAGGTCTCAACACCTATTGATTGAGGTATCAATCATCGAAATCGGAGCACAATTGCAGATTTTCGATTTTAAAAGCTCTGAATTTGTGGGCTATAGTTCAGTTGATTTTCAATAAAATTAAATTTTCCACAAAATGTGTAGAAATATTCTAGTGATCTAAATACCCGTTGGCATCACAATTACAGGTCTCAACACCTATTGATTGAGGTATCAATCATCGAAATCGGAGCACAATTGCAGATTTTCGATTTTTAAAGCTCTGAATTTGTGGGCTATAGTTCAGTTGATTTTCAATAAAATTAAATTTTCCACAAAATGTGTAGAAATATTCTAGTGATCTAAATACCCGTTGGCATCACAATTACAGGTCTCAACAACTATTGATTGAGGTATCAATCATCGAAATCGGAGCACAATTGCAGATTTTCGATTTTTAAAGCTCTGAATTTGTGGGCTATACTTCAGTTGATTTTCAATAAAATTAAATTTTCCACAAAATGTGTAGAAATATTTGAGCGATCTAAATACCCGTTGGCATCACAATTACAGGTCTCAACACCTATTGATAGAGGTATCAATCATCGAAATCGGAGCACAATTGCAGATTTTCGATTTTTAAAGCTCTGAATTTGTGGGCTACAGTTCAGTTGATTTTCAATAAAATTAAATTTTCCACAAAATGTGTAGAAATATTTGAGCGATCTAAATACCCGTTGGCATCACAATTACAGGTCTCAACACCTATTGATTGAGGTATCAATCATCGAAATCGGAGCACAGTTGCAGATTTTCGATTTTTAAAGCTCTGAATTTGTGGGCTATAGTTCAGTTGATTTTCAATAAAATCAAATTTTCCACAAAATGTGTAGAAATCTTCCAGCGATCTAAATACCCGTTGGCATCACAATTACAGGTCTCAACACCTATTGATAGAGGTACCAATCATCGAAATCGGAGCACAATTGCAGATTTTCGATTTTTAAAGCTCTGAATTTGTGGGCTATAGTTCAGTTGATTTTCAATAAAATTAAATTTTCCACAAAATGTGTAGAAATATTCTAGTGATCTAAATACCCGTTGGCATCACAATTACAGGTCTCAACACCTATTGATAGAGGTATCAATCATCGAAATCGGAGCACAATTGCAGATTTTCCATTTTTAAAGCTCTGAATTTGTGGGCTATAGTTCAGTTGATTTTCAATAAAATTAAATTTTCCACAAAATGTGTAGAAATATTTAAGCGATCTAAATACCCGTTGGCATCACAATTACAGGTCTCAACACCTATTGATAGAGGTATCAATCATCGAAATCGGAGCACAATTGCAGATTTTCGATTTTAAAAGCTCTGAATTTGTGGGCTATAGTTCAGTTGATTTTCAATAAAATTAAATTTTCCACAAAATGTGTAGAAATATTTGAGCGATCTAAATATCCGTTGGCATCACAATTACAGGTCTCAACACCTATTGATTGAGGTATCAATCATCGAAATCGGAGCACAATTGCAGATTTTCGATTTTTAAAGCTCTGAATTTGTGGGCTATAGTTCAGTTGATTTTCAATAAAATTAAATTTTCCACAAAATGTGTAGAAATATTCTAGTGATCTAAATACCCGTTGGCATCACAATTACAGGTCTCAACACCTATTGATTGAGGTATCAATCATCGAAATCGGAGCACAATTGCAGATTTTCGATTTTTAAAGCTCTGAATTTGTGGGCTATAGTTCAGTTGATTTTCAATAAAATTAAATTTTCCACAAAATGTGTAGAAATATTCTAGTGATCTAAATACCCGTTGGCATCACAATTACAGGTCTCAACACCTATTGATTGAGGTATCAATCATCGAAATCGGAGCACAATTGCAGATTTTCGATTTTAAAAGCTCTGAATTTGTGGGCTATAGTTCAGTTGATTTTCAATAAAATTAAATTTTCCACAAAATGTGTAGAAATATTTAAGCGATCTAAATACCCGTTGGCAGCACAATTACAGGTCTCAACACCTATTGATAGAGGTATCAATCATCGAAATCGGAGCACAATTGCAGATTTTCGATTTTTAAAGCTCTGAATTTGTGGGCTATAGTTCAGTTGATTTTCAATAAAATTAAATTTTCCACAAAATGTGTAGAAATATTCTAGTGATCTAAATACCCGTTGGCATCACAATTACAGGTCTCAACACCTATTGATTGAGGTATCAATCATCGAAATCGGAGCACAATTGCAGATTTTCGATTTTTAAAGCTCTGAATTTGTGGGCTATAGTTCAGTTGATTTTCAATAAAATTAAATTTTCCACAAAATGTGTAGAAATATTCTAGTGATCTAAATACCCGTTGGCATCACAATTACAGGTCTCAACACCTATTGATTGAGGTATCAATCATCGAAAGCGGAGCACAATTGCAGATTTTCGATTTTTAAAGCTCTGAATTTGTGGGCTATAGTTCAGTTGATTTTCAATAAAATTAAATTTTCCACAAAATGTGTAGAAATATTCTAGTGATCTAAATACCCGTTGGCATCACAATTACAGGTCTCAACACCTATTGATTGAGGTATCAATCATCGAAATCGGAGCACAATTGCAGATTTTCGATTTTTAAAGCTCTGAATTTGTGGGCTATAGTTCAGTTGATTTTCAATAAAATTAAATTTTCCACAAAATGTGTAGAAATATTCTAGTGATCTAAATACCCGTTGGCATCACAATTACAGGTCTCAACACCTATTGATTGAGGTATCAATCATCGAAATCGGAGCACAATTGCAGATTTTCGATTTTAAAAGCTCTGAATTTGTGGGCTATAGTTCAGTTGATTTTCAATAAAATTAAATTTTCCACAAAATGTGTAGAAATATTTGAGCGATCTAAATACCCGTTGGCATCACAATTACAGGTCTCAACACCTATTGATAGAGGTATCAATCATCGAAATCGGAGCACAATTGCAGATTTTCGATTTTTAAAGCTCTGAATTTGTGGGCTATAGTTCAGTTGATTTTCAATAAAATCAAATTTTCCACAAAATGTGTAGAAATCTTCCAGCGATCTAAATACCCGTTGGCATCACAATTACAGGTCTCAACACCTATTGATAGAGGTACCAATCATCGAAATCGGAGCACAATTGCAGATTTTCGATTTTTAAAGCTCTGAATTTGTGGGCTATAGTTCAGTTGATTTTCAATAAAATTAAATTTTCCACAAAATGTGTAGAAATATTCTAGTGATCTAAATACCCGTTGGCATCACAATTACAGGTCTCAACACCTATTGATTGAGGTATCAATCATCGAAATCGGAGCACAGTTGCAGATTTTCGATGTTTAAAGCTCTGAATTTGTGGGCTATAGTTCAGTTGATTTTCAATAAAATTAAATTTTCCACAAAATGTGTAGAAATATTCTAGTGATCTAAATACCCGTTGGCATCACAATTACAGGTCTCAACACCTATTGATTGAGGTATCAATCATCGAAATCGGAGCACAATTGCAGATTTTCGATTTTTAAAGCTCTGAATTTGTGGGCTATAGTTCAGTTGATTTTCAATAAAATTAAATTTTCCACAAAATGTGTAGAAATATTCTAGTGATCTAAATACCCGTTGGCATCACAATTACAGGTCTCAACACCTATTGATTGAGGTATCAATCATCGAAATCGGAGCACAATTGCAGATTTTCGATTTTTAAAGCTCTGAATTTGTGGGCTATAGTTCAGTTGATTTTCAATAAAATTAAATTTTCCACAAAATGTGTAGAAATATTCTAGTGATCTAAATACCCGTTGGCATCACAATTACAGGTCTCAACACCTATTGATTGAGGTATCAATCATCGAAATCGGAGCACAGTTGCAGATTTTCGATTTTAAAAGCTCTGAATTTGTGGGCTATAGTTCAGTTGATTTTCAATAAAATTAAATTTTCCACAAAATGTGTAGAAATATTTGAGCGATCTAAATACCCGTTGGCATCACAATTACAGGTCTCAACACCTATTGATAGAGGTATCAATCATCGAAATCGGAGCACAATTGCAGATTTTCGATTTTAAAAGCTCTGAATTTGTGGGCTATAGTTCAGTTGATTTTCAATAAAATTAAATTTTCCACAAAATGTGTAGAAATATTTGAGCGATCTAAATACCCGTTGGCATCACAATTACAGGTCTCAACACCTATTGATTGAGGTATCAATCATCGAAATCGGAGCACAGTTGCAGATTTTCGATTTTTAAAGCTCTGAATTTGTGGGCTATAGTTCAGTTGATTTTCAATAAAATCAAATTTTCCACAAAATGTGTAGAAATCTTCCAGCGATCTAAATACCCGTTGGCATCACAATTACAGGTCTCAACACCTATTGATAGAGGTACCAATCATCGAAATCGGAGCACAATTGCAGATTTTCGATTTTTAAAGCTCTGAATTTGTGGGCTATAGTTCAGTTGATTTTCAATAAAATTAAATTTTCCACAAAATGTGTAGAAATATTCTAGTGATCTAAATACCCGTTGGCATCACAATTACAGGTCTCAACACCTATTGATTGAGGTATCAATTATCGAAATCGGAGCACAATTGCAGATTTTCGATTTTTAAAGCTCTGAATTTGTGGGCTATAGTTCAGTTGATTTTCAATAAAATCAAATTTTCCACAAAATGTGTAGAAATCTTCCAGCGATCTAAATACCCGTTGGCATCACAATTACAGGTCTCAACACCTATTGATAGAGGTACCAATCATCGAAATCGGAGCACAATTGCAGATTTTCGATTTTTAAAGCTCTGAATTTGTGGGCTATAGTTCAGTTGATTTTCAATAAAATTAAATTTTCCACAAAATGTGTAGAAATATTTGAGCGATCTAAATACCCGTTGGCATCACAATTACAGGTCTCAACACCTATTGATAGAGGTACCAATCATCGAAATCGGAGCACAATTGCAGATTTTCGATTTTTAAAGCTCTGAATTTGTGGGCTATAGTTCAGTTGATTTTCAATAAAATTAAATTTTCCACAAAATGTGTAGAAATATTCTAGTGATCTAAATACCCGTTGGCATCACAATTACAGGTCTCAACACCTATTGATTGAGGTATCAATCATCGAAATCGGAGCACAATTGCAGATTTTCGATTTTAAAAGCTCTGAATTTGTGGGCTATAGTTCAGTTGATTTTCAATAAAATTAAATTTTCCACAAAATGTGTAGAAATATTTGAGCGATCTAAATACCCGTTGGCATCACAATTACAGGTCTCAACACCTATTGATAGAGGTATCAATCATCGAAATCGGAGCACAATTGCAGATTTTCGATTTTTAAAGCTCTGAATTTGTGGGCTATAGTTCAGTTGATTTTCAATAAAATTAAATTTTCCACAAAATGTGTAGAAATATTTGAGCGATCTAAATACCCGTTGGCATCACAATTACAGGTCTCAACACCTATTGATTGAGGTATCAATCATCGAAATCGGAGCACAGTTGCAGATTTTCGATTTTTAAAGCTCTGAATTTGTGGGCTATAGTTCAGTTGATTTTCAATAAAATCAAATTTTCCACAAAATGTGTAGAAATCTTCCAGCGATCTAAATACCCGTTGGCATCACAATTACAGGTCTCAACACCTATTGATAGAGGTACCAATCATCGAAATCGGAGCACAATTGTAGATTTTCGATTTTTAAAGCTCTAAATTTGTGGGCTATAGTTCAGTTGATTTTCAATAAAATTAAATTTTCCACAAAATGTGTAGAAATATTTGAGCGATCTAAATACCCGTTGGCATCACAATTACAGGTCTCAACACCTATTGATTGAGGTATCAATCATCGAAATCGGAGCACAGTTGCAGATTTTCGATTTTTAAAGCTCTGAATTTGTGGGCTATAGTTCAGTTGATTTTCAATAAAATCAAATTTTTCACAAAATGTGTAGAAATCTTCCAGCGATCTAAATACCCGTTGGGATCACAATTACAGGTCTCAACACCTATTGATTGAGGTATCAATCATCGAAATCGGAGCACAATTGCAGATTTTCGATTTTTAAAGCTCTGAATTTGTGGGCTATAGTTCAGTTGATTTTCAATAAAATTAAATTTTCCACAAAATGTGTAGAAATATTCTAGTGATCTAAATACCCGTTGGCATCACAATTACAGGTCTCAACACCTATTGATTGAGGTATCAATCATCGAAATCGGAGCACAATTGCAGATTTTCGATTTTTAAAGCTCTGAATTTGTGGGCTATAGTTCAGTTGATTTTCAATAAAATTAAATTTTCCACAAAATGTGTAGAAATATTCTAGTGATCTAAATACCCGTTGGCATCACAATTACAGGTCTCAACACCTATTGATTGAGGTATCAATCATCGAAATCGGAGCACAATTGCAGATTTTCGATTTTAAAAGCTCTGAATTTGTGGGCTATAGTTCAGTTGATTTTCAATAAAATTAAATTTTCCACAAAATGTGTAGAAATCTTCCAGCGATCTAAATACCCGTTGGGATCACAATTACAGGTCTCAACACCTATTGATAGAGGTATCAATCATCGAAATCAGAGCACAATTGCAGATTTTCGATTTTAAAAGCTCTGAATTTGTGGGCTATAGTTCAGTCGATTTTCAATAAAATTAAATTTTCCACAAAATGTGTAGAAATATTTGAGCGATCTAAATACCCGTTGGCATCACAATTACAGGTCTCAACACCTATTGACTGAGGTATCAATCATTGAAATCGGAGCACAATTGCAGATTTTCGATTTTTAAAGCTCTGAATTTGTGGGCTATAGTTCAGTTGATTTTCAATAAAATTAAATTTTCCACAAAATGTGTAGAAATATTCTAGTGATCTAAATACCCGTTGGCATCACAATTACAGGTCTCAACACCTATTGATTGAGGTATCAATCATCGAAATCGGAGCACAATTGCAGATTTTCGATTTTTAAAGCTCTGAATTTGTGGGCTATAGTTCAGTTGATTTTCAATAAAATTAAATTTTCCACAAAATGTGTAGAAATATTCTAGTGATCTAAATACCCGTTGGCATCACAATTACAGGTCTCAACACCTATTGATTGAGGTATCAATCATCGAAATCGGAGCACAATTGCAGATTTTCGATTTTTAAAGCTCTGAATTTGTGGGCTATAGTTCAGTTGATTTTCAATAAAATTAAATTTTCCACAAAATGTGTAGAAATATTCTAGTGATCTAAATACCCGTTGGCATCACAATTACAGGTCTCAACACCTATTGATAGAGGTATCAATCATCGAAATCGGAGCACAATTGCAGATTTTCGATTTTTAAAGCTCTGAATTTGTGGGCTATAGTTCAGTTGATTTTCAATAAAATCAAATTTTCCACAAAATGTGTAGAAATCTTCCAGCGATCTAAATACCCGTTGGCATCACAATTACAGGTCTCAACACCTATTGATAGAGGTACCAATCATCGAAATCGGAGCACAATTGCACATTTTCGATTTTTAAAGCTCTGAATTTGTGGGCTATAGTTCAGTTGATTTTCAATAAAATTAAATTTTCCACAAAATGTGTAGAAATATTCTAGTGATCTAAATACCCGTTGGCATCACAATTACAGGTCTCAACACCTATTGATTGAGGTATCAATCATCGAAATCGAAGCACAATTGCAGATTTTCGATTTTTAAAGCTCTGAATTTGTGGGCTATAGTTCAGTTGATTTTCAATAAAATTAAATTTTCCACAAAATGTGTAGAAATATTCTAGTGATCTAAATACCCGTTGGCATCACAATTACAGGTCTCAACACCTATTGATAGAGGTATCAATCATCGAAATCGGAGCACAATTGCAGATTTTCGATTTTTAAAGCTCTGAATTTGTGGGCTATAGTTCAGTTGATTTTCAATAAAATCAAATTTTCCACAAAATGTGTAGAAATCTTCCAGCGATCTAAATACCCGTTGGCATCACAATTACAGGTCTCAACACCTATTGATAGAGGTACCAATCATCGAAATCGGAGCACAATTGCACATTTTCGATTTTTAAAGCTCTGAATTTGTGGGCTATAGTTCAGTTGATTTTCAATAAAATTAAATTTTCCACAAAATGTGTAGAAATATTCTAGTGATCTAAATACCCGTTGGCATCACAATTACAGGTCTCAACACCTATTGATTGAGGTATCAATCATCGAAATCGGAGCACAATTGCAGATTTTCGATTTTTAAAGCTCTGAATTTGTGGGCTATAGTTCAGTTGATTTTCAATAAAATTAAATTTTCCACAAAATGTGTAGAAATATTCTAGTGATCTAAATACCCGTTGGCATCACAATTACAGGTCTCAACACCTATTGATTGAGGTATCAATCATCGAAATCGAAGCACAATTGCAGATTTTCGATTTTTAAAGCTCTGAATTTGTGGGCTATAGTTCAGTTGATTTTCAATAAAATTAAATTTTCCACAAAATGTGTAGAAATATTCTAGTGATCTAAATACCCGTTGGCATCACAATTACAGGTCTCAACACCTATTGATAGAGGTATCAATCATCGAAATCGGAGCACAATTGCAGATTTTCGATTTTTAAAGCTCTGAATTTGTGGGCTATAGTTCAGTTGATTTTCAATAAAATCAAATTTTCCACAAAATGTGTAGAAATCTTCCAGCGATCTAAATACCCGTTGGCATCACAATTACAGGTCTCAACACCTATTGATAGAGGTACCAATCATCGAAATCGGAGCACAATTGCACATTTTCGATTTTTAAAGCTCTGAATTTGTGGGCTATAGTTCAGTTGATTTTCAATAAAATTAAATTTTCCACAAAATGTGTAGAAATATTCTAGTGATCTAAATACCCGTTGGCATCACAATTACAGGTCTCAACACCTATTGATTGAGGTATCAATCATCGAAATCGGAGCACAATTGCAGATTTTCGATTTTTAAAGCTCTGAATTTGTGGGCTATAGTTCAGTTGATTTTCAATAAAATTAAATTTTCCACAAAATGTGTAGAAATATTCTAGTGATCTAAATACCCGTTGGCATCACAATTACAGGTCTCAACACCTATTGATTGAGGTATCAATCATCGAAATCGGAGCACAATTGCAGATTTTCGATTTTTAAAGCTCTGAATTTGTGGGCTATAGTTCAGTTGATTTTCAATAAAATTAAATTTTCCACAAAATGTGTAGAAATATTCTAGTGATCTAAAAACCCGTTGGCATCACAATTACAGGTCTCAACACCTATTGATTGAGGTATCAATCATCGAAATCGGAGCACAATTGCAGATTTTCGATTTTTAAAGCTCTGAATTTGTGGGCTATAGTTCAGTTGATTTTCAATCAAATTAAATTTTCCACAAAATGTGTAGAAATATTCTAGTGATCTAAATACCCGTTGGCATCACAATTACAGGTCTCAACACCTATTGATTGAGGTATCAATCATCGAAATCGGAGCACAATTGCAGATTTTCGATTTTTAAAGCTCTGAATTTGTGGGCTATAGTTCAGTTGATTTTCAATAAAATTTAATTTTCCACAAAATGTGTAGAAATATTTGAGCGATCTAAATACCCGTTGGCATCACAATTACAGGTCTCAACACCTATTGATTAAGGTATCAATCATCGAAATCGGAGCACAGTTGCAGATTTTCGATTTTTAAAGCTCTGAATTTGTGGGCTATAGTTCAGTTGATTTTCAATAAAATCAAATTTTCCACAAAATGTGTAGAAATCTTCCAGCGATCTAAATACCCGTTGGCATCACAATTACAGGTCTCAACACCTATTGATTGAGGTACCAATCATCGAAATCGGAGCACAATTGCAGATTTTCGATTTTTAAAGCTCTGAATTTGTGGGCTATAGTTCAGTTGATTTTCAATAAAATTAAATTTTCCACAAAATGTGTAGAAATATTCTAGTGATCTAAATAACCGTTGGCATCACAATTACAGGTCTCAACACCTATTGATTGAGGTATCAATCATCGAAATCGGAGCACAATTGCAGATTTTCGATTTTTAAAGCTCTGAATTTGTGGGCTATAGTTCAGTTGATTTTCAATAAAATCAAATTTTCCACAAAATGTGTAGAAATCTTCCAGCGATCTAAATACCCGTTGGCATCACAATTACAGGTCTCAACACCTATTGATAGAGGTACCAATCATCGAAATCGGAGCACAATTGCAGATTTTCGATTTTTAAAGCTCTGAATTTGTGGGCTATAGTTCAGTTGATTTTCAATAAAATTAAATTTTCCACAAAATGTGTAGAAATATTCTAGTGATCTAAATACCCGTTGGCATCACAATTACAGGTCTCAACACCTATTGATTGAGGTATCAATCATCGAAATCGGAGCACAATTGCAGATTTTCGATTTTTAAAGCTCTGAATTTGTGGGCTATAGTTCAGTTGATTTTCAATAAAATTAAATTTTCCACAAAATGTGTAGAAATATTCTAGTGATCTAAATACCCGTTGGCATCACAATTACAGGTCTCAACAACTATTGATTGAGGTATCAATCATCGAAATCGGAGCACAATTGCAGATTTTCGATTTTTAAAGCTCTGAATTTGTGGGCTATACTTCAGTTGATTTTCAATAAAATTAAATTTTCCACAAAATGTGTAGAAATATTTGAGCGATCTAAATACCCGTTGGCATCACAATTACAGGTCTCAACACCTATTGATAGAGGTATCAATCATCGAAATCGGAGCACAATTGCAGATTTTCGATTTTTAAAGCTCTGAATTTGTGGGCTACAGTTCAGTTGATTTTCAATAAAATTAAATTTTCCACAAAATGTGTAGAAATATTTGAGCGATCTAAATACCCGTTGGCATCACAATTACAGGTCTCAACACCTATTGATTGAGGTATCAATCATCGAAATCGGAGCACAGTTGCAGATTTTCGATTTTTAAAGCTCTGAATTTGTGGGCTATAGTTCAGTTGATTTTCAATAAAATCAAATTTTCCACAAAATGTGTAGAAATCTTCCAGCGATCTAAATACCCGTTGGCATCACAATTACAGGTCTCAACACCTATTGATAGAGGTACCAATCATCGAAATCGGAGCACAATTGCAGATTTTCGATTTTTAAAGCTCTGAATTTGTGGGCTATAGTTCAGTTGATTTTCAATAAAATTAAATTTTCCACAAAATGTGTAGAAATATTCTAGTGATCTAAATACCCGTTGGCATCACAATTACAGGTCTCAACACCTATTGATAGAGGTATCAATCATCGAAATCGGAGCACAATTGCAGATTTTCGATTTTTAAAGCTCTGAATTTGTGGGCTATAGTTCAGTTGATTTTCAATAAAATTAAATTTTCCACAAAATGTGTAGAAATATTTGAGCGATCTAAATATCCGTTGGCATCACAATTACAGGTCTCAACACCTATTGATTGAGGTATCAATCATCGAAATCGGAGCACAATTGCAGATTTTCGATTTTTAAAGCTCTGAATTTGTGGGCTATAGTTCAGTTGATTTTCAATAAAATTAAATTTTCCACAAAATGTGTAGAAATATTCTAGTGATCTAAATACCCGTTGGCATCACAATTACAGGTCTCAACACCTATTGATTGAGGTATCAATCATCGAAATCGGAGCACAATTGCAGATTTTCGATTTTTAAAGCTCTGAATTTGTGGGCTATAGTTCAGTTGATTTTCAATAAAATTAAATTTTCCACAAAATGTGTAGAAATATTCTAGTGATCTAAATACCCGTTGGCATCACAATTACAGGTCTCAACACCTATTGATTGAGGTATCAATCATCGAAATCGGAGCACAATTGCAGATTTTCGATTTTTAAAGCTCTGAATTTGTGGGCTATAGTTCAGTTGATTTTCAATAAAATTAAATTTTCCACAAAATGTGTAGAAATATTCTAGTGATCTAAATACCCGTTGGCATCACAATTACAGGCCTCAACACCTATTGATTGAGGTATCAATCATCGAAATCGGAGCACAATTGCAGATTTTCGATTTTAAAAGCTCTGAATTTGTGGGCTATAGTTCAGTTGATTTTCAATAAAATTAAATTTTCCACAAAATGTGTAGAAATATTTAAGCGATCTAAATACCCGTTGGCATCACAATTACAGGTCTCAACACCTATTGATAGAGGTATCAATCATCGAAATCGGAGCACAATTGCAGATTTTCGATTTTTAAAGCTCTGAATTTGTGGGCTATAGTTCAGTTGATTTTCAATAAAATCAAATTTTCCACAAAATGTGTAGAAATCTTCCAGCGATCTAAATACCCGTTGGCATCACAATTACAGGTCTCAACACCTATTGATAGAGGTACCAATCATCGAAATCGGAGCACAATTGCAGATTTTCGATTTTTAAAGCTCTGAATTTGTGGGCTATAGTTCAGTTGATTTTCAATAAAATCAAATTTTTCACAAAATGTGTAGAAATCTTCCAGCGATCTAAATACCCGTTGGGATCACAATTACAGGTCTCAACACCTATTGATAGAGGTACCAATCATCGAAATCGGAGCACAATTGCAGATTTTCGATTTTTAAAGCTCTGAATTTGTGGGCTATAGTTCAGTTGATTTTCAATAAAATTAAATTTTCCACAAAATGTGTAGAAATATTCTAGTGATCTAAATACCCGTTGGCATCACAATTACAGGTCTCAACACCTATTGATTGAGGTATCAATCATCGAAATCGGAGCACAATTGCAGATTTTCGATTTTTAAAGCTCTGAATTTGTGGGCTATAGTTCAGTTGATTTTCAATAAAATTAAATTTTCCACAAAATGTGTAGAAATATTCTAGTGATCTAAATACCCGTTGGCATCACAATTACAGGTCTCAACACCTATTGATTGAGGTATCAATCATCGAAATCGGAGCACAATTGCAGATTTTCGATTTTTAAAGCTCTGAATTTGTGGGCTATAGTTCAGTTGATTTTCAATAAAATTAAATTTTCCACAAAATGTGTAGAAATATTCTAGTGATCTAAATACCCGTTGGCATCACAATTACAGGTCTCAACACCTATTGATTGAGGTATCAATCATCGAAATCGGAGCACAATTGCAGATTTTCGATTTTAAAAGCTCTGAATTTGTGGGCTATAGTTCAGTTGATTTTCAATAAAATTAAATTTTCCACAAAATGTGTAGAAATATTTAAGCGATCTAAATACCCGTTGGCATCACAATTACAGGTCTCAACACCTATTGATAGAGGTATCAATCATCGAAATCGGAGCACAATTGCAGATTTTCGATTTTTAAAGCTCTGAATTTGTGGGCTATAGTTCAGTTGATTTTCAATAAAATCAAATTTTCCACAAAATGTGTAGAAATCTTCCAGCGATCTAAATACCCGTTGGCATCACAATTACAGGTCTCAACACCTATTGATAGAGGTATCAATCATCGAAATCGGAGCACAATTGCAGATTTTCGATTTTTAAAGCTCTGAATTTGTGGGCTATAGTTCAGTTGATTTTCAATAAAATTAAATTTTCCACAAAATGTGTAGAAATCTTCCAGCGATCTAAATACCCGTTGGCATCACAATTACAGGTCTCAACACCTATTGATAGAGGTATCAATCATCGAAATCGGAGCACAATTGCAGATTTTCGATTTTTAAAGCTCTGAATTTGTGGGCTATAGTTCAGTTGATTTTCAATAAAATCAAATTTTTCACAAAATGTGTAGAAATCTTCCAGCGATCTAAATACCCGTTGGGATCACAATTACAGGTCTCAACACCTATTGATAGAGGTACCAATCATCGAAATCGGAGCACAATTGCAGATTTTCGATTTTTAAAGCTCTGAATTTGTGGGCTATAGTTCAGTTGATTTTCAATAAAATTAAATTTTCCACAAAATGTGTAGAAATATTCTAGTGATCTAAATACCCGTTGGCATCACAATTACAGGTCTCAACACCTATTGATTGAGGTATCAATCATCGAAATCGAAGCACAATTGCAGATTTTCGATTTTTAAAGCTCTGAATTTGTGGGCTATAGTTCAGTTGATTTTCAATAAAATTAAATTTTCCACAAAATGTGTAGAAATATTCTAGTGATCTAAATACCCGTTGGCATCACAATTACAGGTCTCAACACCTATTGATTGAGGTATCAATCATCGAAATCGGAGCACAATTGCAGATTTTCGATTTTTAAAGCTCTGAATTTGTGGGCTATAGTTCAGTTGATTTTCAATAAAATCAAATTTTCCACAAAATGTGTAGAAATCTTCCAGCGATCTAAATACCCGTTGGCATCACAATTACAGGTCTCAACACCTATTGATAGAGGTACCAATCATCGAAATCGGAGCACAATTGCAGATTTTCGATTTTTAAAGCTCTGAATTTGTGGGCTATAGTTCAGTTGATTTTCAATAAAATTAAATTTTCCACAAAATGTGTAGAAATATTTGAGCGATCTAAATACCCGTTGGCATCACAATTACAGGTCTCAACACCTATTGATTGAGGTATCAATCATCGAAATCGGAGCACAGTTGCAGATTTTCGATTTTTAAAGCTCTGAATTTGTGGGCTATAGTTCAGTTGATTTTCAATAAAATTTAATTTTCCACAAAATGTGTAGAAATCTTCCAGCGATCTAAATACCCGTTGGCATCACAATTACAGGTCTCAACACCTATTGATAGAGGTACCAATCATCGAAATCGGAGCACAATTGCAGATTTTCGATTTTTAAAGCTCTGAATTTGTGGGCTATAGTTCAGTTGATTTTCAATAAAATTAAATTTTCCACAAAATGTGTAGAAATATTCTAGTGATCTAAATACCCGTTGGCATCACAATTACAGGTCTCAACACCTATTGATTGAGGTATCAATTATCGAAATCGGAGCACAATTGCAGATTTTCGATTTTTAAAGCTCTGAATTTGTGGGCTATAGTTCAGTTGATTTTCAATAAAATCAAATTTTCCACAAAATGTGTAGAAATCTTCCAGCGATCTAAATACCCGTTGGCATCACAATTACAGGTCTCAACACCTATTGATAGAGGTACCAATCATCGAAATCGGAGCACAATTGCAGATTTTCGATTTTTAAAGCTCTGAATTTGTGGGCTATAGTTCAGTTGATTTTCAATAAAATTAAATTTTCCACAAAATGTGTAGAAATATTTGAGCGATCTAAATACCCGTTGGCATCACAATTACAGGTCTCAACACCTATTGATAGAGGTATCAATCATCGAAATCGGAGCACAATTGCAGATTTTCGATTTTTAAAGCTCTGAATTTGTGGGCTATAGTTCAGTTGATTTTCAATAAAATTAAATTTTCCACAAAATGTGTAGAAATATTCTAGTGATCTAAATACCCGTTGGCATCACAATTACAGGTCTCAACACCTATTGATTGAGGTATCAATCATCGAAATCGGAGCACAATTGCAGATTTTCGATTTTTAAAGCTCTGAATTTGTGGGCTATAGTTCAGTTGATTTTCAATCAAATTAAATTTTCCACAAAATGTGTAGAAATATTCTAGTGATCTAAATACCCGTTGGCATCACAATTACAGGTCTCAACACCTATTGATTGAGGTATCAATCATCGAAATCGGAGCACAATTGCAGATTTTCGATTTTTAAAGCTCTGAATTTGTGGGCTATAGTTCAGTTGATTTTCAATAAAATTAAATTTTCCACAAAATGTGTAGAAATATTCTAGTGATCTAAATACCCGTTGGCATCACAATTACAGGTCTCAACACCTATTGATTGAGGTATCAATCATCGAAATCGGAGCACAATTGCAGATTTTCGATTTTTAAAGCTCTGAATTTGTGGGCTATAGTTCAGTTGATTTTCAATAAAATTAAATTTTCCACAAAATGTGTAGAAATATTCTAGTGATCTAAATACCCGTTGGCATCACAATTACAGGTCTCAACACCTATTGATTGAGGTATCAATCATCGAAATCGGAGCACAATTGCAGATTTTCGATTTTAAAAGCTCTGAATTTGTGGGCTATAGTTCAGTTGATTTTCAATAAAATTAAATTTTCCACAAAATGTGTAGAAATATTTGAGCGATCTAAATACCCGTTGGCATCACAATTACAGGTCTCAACACCTATTGATAGAGGTATCAATCATCGAAATCGGAGCACAATTGCAGATTTTCGATTTTTAAAGCTCTGAATTTGTGGGCTATAGTTCAGTTGATTTTCAATAAAATCAAATTTTCCACAAAATGTGTAGAAATCTTCCAGCGATCTAAATACCCGTTGGCATCACAATTACAGGTCTCAACACCTATTGATAGAGGTACCAATCATCGAAATCGGAGCACAATTGCAGATTTTCGATTTTTAAAGCTCTGAATTTGTGGGCTATAGTTCAGTTGATTTTCAATAAAATTAAATTTTCCACAAAATGTGTAGAAATATTCTAGTGATCTAAATACCCGTTGGCATCACAATTACAGGTCTCAACACCTATTGATTGAGGTATCAATCATCGAAATCGGAGCACAGTTGCAGATTTTCGATGTTTAAAGCTCTGAATTTGTGGGCTATAGTTCAGTTGATTTTCAATAAAATTAAATTTTCCACAAAATGTGTAGAAATATTCTAGTGATCTAAATACCCGTTGGCATCACAATTACAGGTCTCAACACCTATTGATTGAGGTATCAATCATCGAAATCGGAGCACAATTGCAGATTTTCGATTTTTAAAGCTCTGAATTTGTGGGCTATAGTTCAGTTGATTTTCAATAAAATTAAATTTTCCACAAAATGTGTAGAAATATTCTAGTGATCTAAATACCCGTTGGCATCACAATTACAGGTCTCAACACCTATTGATTGAGGTATCAATCATCGAAATCGGAGCACAATTGCAGATTTTCGATTTTTAAAGCTCTGAATTTGTGGGCTATAGTTCAGTTGATTTTCAATAAAATTAAATTTTCCACAAAATGTGTAGAAATATTCTAGTGATCTAAATACCCGTTGGCATCACAATTACAGGTCTCAACACCTATTGATTGAGGTATCAATCATCGAAATCGGAGCACAATTGCAGATTTTCGATTTTAAAAGCTCTGAATTTGTGGGCTATAGTTCAGTTGATTTTCAATAAAATTAAATTTTCCACAAAATGTGTAGAAATATTTGAGCGATCTAAATACCCGTTGGCATCACAATTACAGGTCTCAACACCTATTGATAGAGGTATCAATCATCGAAATCGGAGCACAATTGCAGATTTTCGATTTTAAAAGCTCTGAATTTGTGGGCTATAGTTCAGTTGATTTTCAATAAAATTAAATTTTCCACAAAATGTGTAGAAATATTTGAGCGATCTAAATACCCGTTGGCATCACAATTACAGGTCTCAACACCTATTGATTGAGGTATCAATCATCGAAATCGGAGCACAGTTGCAGATTTTCGATTTTTAAAGCTCTGAATTTGTGGGCTATAGTTCAGTTGATTTTCAATAAAATCAAATTTTCCACAAAATGTGTAGAAATCTTCCAGCGATCTAAATACCCGTTGGCATCACAATTACAGGTCTCAACACCTATTGATAGAGGTACCAATCATCGAAATCGGAGCACAATTGCAGATTTTCGATTTTTAAAGCTCTGAATTTGTGGGCTATAGTTCAGTTGATTTTCAATAAAATTAAATTTTCCACAAAATGTGTAGAAATATTCTAGTGATCTAAATACCCGTTGGCATCACAATTACAGGTCTCAACACCTATTGATTGAGGTATCAATTATCGAAATCGGAGCACAATTGCAGATTTTCGATTTTTAAAGCTCTGAATTTGTGGGCTATAGTTCAGTTGATTTTCAATAAAATCAAATTTTCCACAAAATGTGTAGAAATCTTCCAGCGATCTAAATACCCGTTGGCATCACAATTACAGGTCTCAACACCTATTGATAGAGGTACCAATCATCGAAATCGGAGCACAATTGCAGATTTTCGATTTTTAAAGCTCTGAATTTGTGGGCTATAGTTCAGTTGATTTTCAATAAAATTAAATTTTCCACAAAATGTGTAGAAATATTCTAGTGATCTAAATACCCGTTGGCATCACAATTACAGGTCTCAACACCTATTGATTGAGGTATCAATCATCGAAATCGGAGCACAATTGCAGATTTTCGATTTTTAAAGCTCTGAATTTGTGGGCTATAGTTCAGTTGATTTTCAATAAAATTAAATTTTCCACAAAATGTGTAGAAATATTTGAGCGATCTAAATACCCGTTGGCATCACAATTACAGGTCTCAACACCTATTGATAGAGGTACCAATCATCGAAATCGGAGCACAATTGCAGATTTTCGATTTTTAAAGCTCTGAATTTGTGGGCTATAGTTCAGTTGATTTTCAATAAAATTAAATTTTCCACAAAATGTGTAGAAATATTCTAGTGATCTAAATACCCGTTGGCATCACAATTACAGGTCTCAACACCTATTGATTGAGGTATCAATCATCGAAATCGGAGCACAATTGCAGATTTTCGATTTTAAAAGCTCTGAATTTGTGGGCTATAGTTCAGTTGATTTTCAATAAAATTAAATTTTCCACAAAATGTGTAGAAATATTTGAGCGATCTAAATACCCGTTGGCATCACAATTACAGGTCTCAACACCTATTGATAGAGGTATCAATCATCGAAATCGGAGCACAATTGCAGATTTTCGATTTTTAAAGCTCTGAATTTGTGGGCTATAGTTCAGTTGATTTTCAATAAAATTAAATTTTCCACAAAATGTGTAGAAATATTTGAGCGATCTAAATACCCGTTGGCATCACAATTACAGGTCTCAACACCTATTGATTGAGGTATCAATCATCGAAATCGGAGCACAGTTGCAGATTTTCGATTTTTAAAGCTCTGAATTTGTGGGCTATAGTTCAGTTGATTTTCAATAAAATCAAATTTTTCACAAAATGTGTAGAAATCTTCCAGCGATCTAAATACCCGTTGGGATCACAATTACAGGTCTCAACACCTATTGATTGAGGTATCAATCATCGAAATCGGAGCACAATTGCAGATTTTCGATTTTTAAAGCTCTGAATTTGTGGGCTATAGTTCAGTTGATTTTCAATAAAATTAAATTTTCCACAAAATGTGTAGAAATATTCTAGTGATCTAAATACCCGTTGGCATCACAATTACAGGTCTCAACACCTATTGATTGAGGTATCAATCATCGAAATCGGAGCACAATTGCAGATTTTCGATTTTTAAAGCTCTGAATTTGTGGGCTATAGTTCAGTTGATTTTCAATAAAATTAAATTTTCCACAAAATGTGTAGAAATATTCTAGTGATCTAAATACCCGTTGGCATCACAATTACAGGTCTCAACACCTATTGATTGAGGTATCAATCATCGAAATCGGAGCACAATTGCAGATTTTCGATTTTAAAAGCTCTGAATTTGTGGGCTATAGTTCAGTTGATTTTCAATAAAATTAAATTTTCCACAAAATGTGTAGAAATCTTCCAGCGATCTAAATACCCGTTGGGATCACAATTACAGGTCTCAACACCTATTGATAGAGGTATCAATCATCGAAATCAGAGCACAATTGCAGATTTTCGATTTTAAAAGCTCTGAATTTGTGGGCTATAGTTCAGTTGATTTTCAATAAAATTAAATTTTCCACAAAATGTGTAGAAATATTTGAGCGATCTAAATACCCGTTGGCATCACAATTACAGGTCTCAACACCTATTGACTGAGGTATCAATCATTGAAATCGGAGCACAATTGCAGATTTTCGATTTTTAAAGCTCTGAATTTGTGGGCTATAGTTCAGTTGATTTTCAATAAAATTAAATTTTCCACAAAATGTGTAGAAATATTCTAGTGATCTAAATACCCGTTGGCATCACAATTACAGGTCTCAACACCTATTGATTGAGGTATCAATCATCGAAATCGGAGCACAATTGCAGATTTTCGATTTTTAAAGCTCTGAATTTGTGGGCTATAGTTCAGTTGATTTTCAATAAAATTAAATTTTCCACAAAATGTGTAGAAATATTCTAGTGATCTAAATACCCGTTGGCATCACAATTACAGGTCTCAACACCTATTGATTGAGGTATCAATCATCGAAATCGGAGCACAATTGCAGATTTTCGATTTTTAAAGCTCTGAATTTGTGGGCTATAGTTCAGTTGATTTTCAATAAAATTAAATTTTCCACAAAATGTGTAGAAATATTCTAGTGATCTAAATACCCGTTGGCATCACAATTACAGGTCTCAACACCTATTGATAGAGGTATCAATCATCGAAATCGGAGCACAATTGCAGATTTTCGATTTTTAAAGCTCTGAATTTGTGGGCTATAGTTCAGTTGATTTTCAATAAAATCAAATTTTCCACAAAATGTGTAGAAATCTTCCAGCGATCTAAATACCCGTTGGCATCACAATTACAGGTCTCAACACCTATTGATAGAGGTACCAATCATCGAAATCGGAGCACAATTGCACATTTTCGATTTTTAAAGCTCTGAATTTGTGGGCTATAGTTCAGTTGATTTTCAATAAAATTAAATTTTCCACAAAATGTGTAGAAATATTCTAGTGATCTAAATACCCGTTGGCATCACAATTACAGGTCTCAACACCTATTGATTGAGGTATCAATCATCGAAATCGAAGCACAATTGCAGATTTTCGATTTTTAAAGCTCTGAATTTGTGGGCTATAGTTCAGTTGATTTTCAATAAAATTAAATTTTCCACAAAATGTGTAGAAATATTCTAGTGATCTAAATACCCGTTGGCATCACAATTACAGGTCTCAACACCTATTGATTGAGGTATCAATCATCGAAATCGGAGCACAATTGCAGATTTTCGATTTTTAAAGCTCTGAATTTGTGGGCTATAGTTCAGTTGATTTTCAATAAAATTAAATTTTCCACAAAATGTGTAGAAATATTCTAGTGATCTAAAAACCCGTTGGCATCACAATTACAGGTCTCAACACCTATTGATTGAGGTATCAATCATCGAAATCGGAGCACAATTGCAGATTTTCGATTTTTAAAGCTCTGAATTTGTGGGCTATAGTTCAGTTGATTTTCAATCAAATTAAATTTTCCACAAAATGTGTAGAAATATTCTAGTGATCTAAATACCCGTTGGCATCACAATTACAGGTCTCAACACCTATTGATTGAGGTATCAATCATCGAAATCGGAGCACAATTGCAGATTTTCGATTTTAAAAGCTCTGAATTTGTGGGCTATAGTTCAGTTGATTTTCAATAAAATTAAATTTTCCACAAAATGTGTAGAAATATTTGAGCGATCTAAATACCCGTTGGCATCACAATTACAGGTCTCAACACCTATTGATAGAGGTATCAATCATCGAAATCGGAGCACAATTGCAGATTTTCGATTTTTAAAGCTCTGAATTTGTGGGCTATAGTTCAGTTGATTTTCAATAAAATTTAATTTTCCACAAAATGTGTAGAAATATTTGAGCGATCTAAATACCCGTTGGCATCACAATTACAGGTCTCAACACCTATTGATTAAGGTATCAATCATCGAAATCGGAGCACAGTTGCAGATTTTCGATTTTTAAAGCTCTGAATTTGTGGGCTATAGTTCAGTTGATTTTCAATAAAATCAAATTTTCCACAAAATGTGTAGAAATCTTCCAGCGATCTAAATACCCGTTGGCATCACAATTACAGGTCTCAACACCTATTGATTGAGGTACCAATCATCGAAATCGGAGCACAATTGCAGATTTTCGATTTTTAAAGCTCTGAATTTGTGGGCTATAGTTCAGTTGATTTTCAATAAAATTAAATTTTCCACAAAATGTGTAGAAATATTCTAGTGATCTAAATAACCGTTGGCATCACAATTACAGGTCTCAACACCTATTGATTGAGGTATCAATCATCGAAATCGGAGCACAATTGCAGATTTTCGATTTTTAAAGCTCTGAATTTGTGGGCTATAGTTCAGTTGATTTTCAATAAAATCAAATTTTCCACAAAATGTGTAGAAATCTTCCAGCGATCTAAATACCCGTTGGCATCACAATTACAGGTCTCAACACCTATTGATAGAGGTACCAATCATCGAAATCGGAGCACAATTGCAGATTTTCGATTTTTAAAGCTCTGAATTTGTGGGCTATAGTTCAGTTGATTTTCAATAAAATTAAATTTTCCACAAAATGTGTAGAAATATTCTAGTGATCTAAATACCCGTTGGCATCACAATTACAGGTCTCAACACCTATTGATTGAGGTATCAATCATCGAAATCGGAGCACAATTGCAGATTTTCGATTTTTAAAGCTCTGAATTTGTGGGCTATAGTTCAGTTGATTTTCAATAAAATTAAATTTTCCACAAAATGTGTAGAAATATTCTAGTGATCTAAATACCCGTTGGCATCACAATTACAGGTCTCAACAACTATTGATTGAGGTATCAATCATCGAAATCGGAGCACAATTGCAGATTTTCGATTTTTAAAGCTCTGAATTTGTGGGCTATACTTCAGTTGATTTTCAATAAAATTAAATTTTCCACAAAATGTGTAGAAATATTTGAGCGATCTAAATACCCGTTGGCATCACAATTACAGGTCTCAACACCTATTGATAGAGGTATCAATCATCGAAATCGGAGCACAATTGCAGATTTTCGATTTTTAAAGCTCTGAATTTGTGGGCTACAGTTCAGTTGATTTTCAATAAAATTAAATTTTCCACAAAATGTGTAGAAATATTTGAGCGATCTAAATACCCGTTGGCATCACAATTACAGGTCTCAACACCTATTGATTGAGGTATCAATCATCGAAATCGGAGCACAGTTGCAGATTTTCGATTTTTAAAGCTCTGAATTTGTGGGCTATAGTTCAGTTGATTTTCAATAAAATCAAATTTTCCACAAAATGTGTAGAAATCTTCCAGCGATCTAAATACCCGTTGGCATCACAATTACAGGTCTCAACACCTATTGATAGAGGTACCAATCATCGAAATCGGAGCACAATTGCAGATTTTCGATTTTTAAAGCTCTGAATTTGTGGGCTATAGTTCAGTTGATTTTCAATAAAATTAAATTTTCCACAAAATGTGTAGAAATATTCTAGTGATCTAAATACCCGTTGGCATCACAATTACAGGTCTCAACACCTATTGATAGAGGTATCAATCATCGAAATCGGAGCACAATTGCACATTTTCGATTTTTAAAGCTCTGAATTTGTGGGCTATAGTTCAGTTGATTTTCAATAAAATTAAATTTTCCACAAAATGTGTAGAAATATTTAAGCGATCTAAATACCCGTTGGCATCACAATTACAGGTCTCAACACCTATTGATAGAGGTATCAATCATCGAAATCGGAGCACAATTGCAGATTTTCGATTTTAAAAGCTCTGAATTTGTGGGCTATAGTTCAGTTGATTTTCAATAAAATTAAATTTTCCACAAAATGTGTAGAAATATTTGAGCGATCTAAATATCCGTTGGCATCACAATTACAGGTCTCAACACCTATTGATTGAGGTATCAATCATCGAAATCGGAGCACAATTGCAGATTTTCGATTTTTAAAGCTCTGAATTTGTGGGCTATAGTTCAGTTGATTTTCAATAAAATTAAATTTTCCACAAAATGTGTAGAAATATTCTAGTGATCTAAATACCCGTTGGCATCACAATTACAGGTCTCAACACCTATTGATTGAGGTATCAATCATCGAAATCGGAGCACAATTGCAGATTTTCGATTTTTAAAGCTCTGAATTTGTGGGCTATAGTTCAGTTGATTTTCAATAAAATTAAATTTTCCACAAAATGTGTAGAAATATTCTAGTGATCTAAATACCCGTTGGCATCACAATTACAGGTCTCAACACCTATTGATTGAGGTATCAATCATCGAAATCGGAGCACAATTGCAGATTTTCGATTTTAAAAGCTCTGAATTTGTGGGCTATAGTTCAGTTGATTTTCAATAAAATTAAATTTTCCACAAAATGTGTAGAAATATTTAAGCGATCTAAATACCCGTTGGCATCACAATTACAGGTCTCAACACCTATTGATAGAGGTATCAATCATCGAAATCGGAGCACAATTGCAGATTTTCGATTTTTAAAGCTCTGAATTTGTGGGCTATAGTTCAGTTGATTTTCAATAAAATTAAATTTTCCACAAAATGTGTAGAAATCTTCCAGCGATCTAAATACCCGTTGGCATCACAATTACAGGTCTCAACACCTATTGATAGAGGTACCAATCATCGAAATCGGAGCACAATTGCAGATTTTCGATTTTTAAAGCTCTGAATTTGTGGGCTATAGTTCAGTTGATTTTCAATAAAATTAAATTTTCCACAAAATGTGTAGAAATATTCTAGTGATCTAAATCCCCGTTGGCATCACAATTACAGGTCTCAACACCTATTGATTGAGGTATCAATCATCGAAATCGAAGCACAATTGCAGATTTTCGATTTTTAAAGCTCTGAATTTGTGGGCTATAGTTCAGTTGATTTTCAATAAAATTAAATTTTCCACAAAATGTGTAGAAATATTCTAGTGATCTAAATACCCGTTGGCATCACAATTACAGGTCTCAACACCTATTGATTGAGGTATCAATCATCGAAATCGGAGCACAATTGCAGATTTTCGATTTTTAAAGCTCTGAATTTGTGGGCTATAGTTCAGTTGATTTTCAATAAAATTAAATTTTCCACAAAATGTGTAGAAATATTCTAGTGATCTAAATACCCGTTGGCATCACAATTACAGGTCTCAACACCTATTGATTGAGGTATCAATCATCAAAATCGGAGCACAATTGCAGATTTTCGATTTTTAAAGCTCTGAATTTGTGGGCTATAGTTCAGTTGATTTTCAATAAAATTAAATTTTCCACAAAATGTGTAGAAATATTCTAGTGATCTAAATACCCGTTGGCATCACAATTACAGGTCTCAACACCTATTGATTGAGGTATCAATCATCGAAATCGGAGCACAATTGCAGATTTTCGATTTTTAAAGCACTGAATTTGTGGGCTATAGTTCAGTTGATTTTCAATAAAATTAAATTTTCCACAAAATGTGTAGAAATATTTGAGCGATCTAAATACCCGTTGGCATCACAATTACAGGTCTCAACACCTATTGATAGAGGTATCAATCATCGAAATCGGAGCACAATTGCAGATTTTCGATTTTTAAAGCTCTGAATTTGTGGGCTACAGTTCAGTTGATTTTCAATAAAATTAAATTTTCCACAAAATGTGTAGAAATATTTGAGCGATCTAAATACCCGTTGGCATCACAATTACAGGTCTCAACACCTATTGATTGAGGTATCAATCATCGAAATCGGAGCACAATTGCAGATTTTCGATTTTTAAAGCACTGAATTTGTGGGCTATAGTTCAGTTGATTTTCAATAAAATTAAATTTTCCACAAAATGTGTAGAAATATTTGAGCGATCTAAATACCCGTTGGCATCACAATTACAGGTCTCAACACCTATTGATTGAGGTATCAATCATCGAAATCGGAGCACAGTTGCAGATTTTCGATTTTTAAAGCTCTGAATTTGTGGGCTATAGTTCAGTTGATTTTCAATAAAATCAAATTTTCCACAAAATGTGTAGAAATCTTCCAGCGATCTAAATACCCGTTGGCATCACAATTACAGGTCTCAACACCTATTGATAGAGGTACCAATCATCGAAATCGGAGCACAATTGCAGATTTTCGATTTTTAAAGCTCTGAATTTGTGGGCTATAGTTCAGTTGATTTTCAATAAAATTAAATTTTCCACAAAATGTGTAGAAATATTCTAGTGATCTAAATACCCGTTGGCATCACAATTACAGGTCTCAACACCTATTGATTGAGGTATCAATCATCGAAATCGGAGCACAATTGCAGATTTTCGATTTTTAAAGCTCTGAATTTGTGGGCTATAGTTCAGTTGATTTTCAATAAAATCAAATTTTCCACAAAATGTGTAGAAATATTTGAGCGATCTAAATACCCGTTGGCATCACAATTACAGGTCTCAACACCTATTGATTGAGGTATCAATCATCGAAATCGGAGCACAATTGCAGATTTTCGATTTTTAAAGCTCTGAATTTGTGGGCTATAGTTCAGTTGATTTTCAATAAAATTAAATTTTCCACAAAATGTGTAGAAATATTTGAGCGATCTAAATACCCGTTGGCATCACAATTACAGGTCTCAACACCTATTGATTGAGGTATCAATCATCGAAATCGGAGCACAGTTGCAGATTTTCGATTTTTAAAGCTCTGAATTTGTGGGCTATAGTTCAGTTGATTTTCAATAAAATTAAATTTTCCACAAAATGTGTAGAAATATTTGAGCGATCTAAATACCCGTTGGCATCACAATTACAGGTCTCAACACCTATTGATAGAGGTACCAATCATCGAAATCGGAGCACAATTGCAGATTTTCGATTTTTAAAGCTCTGAATTTGTGGGCTATAGTTCAGTTGATTTTCAATAAAATTAAATTTTCCACAAAATGTGTAGAAATATTCTAGTGATCTAAATACCCGTTGGCATCACAATTACAGGTCTCAACACCTATTGATTGAGGTATCAATCATCGAAATCGGAGCACAATTGCAGATTTTCGATTTTTAAAGCTCTGAATTTGTGGGCTATAGTTCAGTTGATTTTCAATAAAATCAAATTTTCCACAAAATGTGTAGAAATATTTGAGCGATCTAAAAACCCGTTGGCATCACAATTACAGGTCTCAACACCTATTGATTGAGGTATCAATCATCGAAATCGGAGCACAATTGCAGATTTTCGATTTTTAAAGCACTGAATTTGTGGGCTATAGTTCAGTTGATTTTCAATAAAATTAAATTTTCCACAAAATGTGTAGAAATATTTGAGCGATCTAAATACCCGTTGGCATCACAATTACAGGTCTCAACACCTATTGATTGAGGTATCAATCATCGAAATCGGAGCACAGTTGCAGATTTTCGATTTTTAAAGCTCTGAATTTGTGGGCTATAGTTCAGTTGATTTTCAATAAAATCAAATTTTCCACAAAATGTGTAGAAATCTTCCAGCGATCTAAATACCCGTTGGCATCACAATTACAGGTCTCAACACCTATTGATAGAGGTACCAATCATCGAAATCGGAGCACAATTGCAGATTTTCGATTTTTAAAGCTCTGAATTTGTGGGCTATAGTTCAGTTGATTTTCAATAAAATTAAATTTTCCACAAAATGTGTAGAAATATTCTAGTGATCTAAATACCCGTTGGCATCACAATTACAGGTCTCAACACCTATTGATTGAGGTATCAATCATCGAAATCGGAGCACAATTGCAGATTTTCGATTTTTAAAGCTCTGAATTTGTGGGCTATAGTTCAGTTGATTTTCAATAAAATCAAATTTTCCACAAAATGTGTAGAAATCTTCCAGCGATCTAAATACCCGTTGGCATCACAATTACAGGTCTCAACACCTATTGATAGAGGTACCAATCATCGAAATCGGAGCACAATTGCAGATTTTCGATTTTTAAAGCTCTGAATTTGTGGGCTATAGTTCAGTTGATTTTCAATAAAATTAAATTTTCCACAAAATGTGTAGAAATATTCTAGTGATCTAAATACCCGTTGGTATCACAATTACAGGTCTCAACACCTATTGATTGAGGTATCAATCATCGAAATCGGAGCTCAATTGCAGATTTTCGATTTTTAAAGCTCTGAATTTGTGGGCTATAGTTCAGTTGATTTTCAATAAAATTAAATTTTCCACAAAATGTGTAGAAATATTTGAGCGATCTAAATACCCGTTGGCATCACAATTACAGGTCTCAACACCTATTGATTGAGGTATCAATCATCGAAATCGGAGCACAGTTGCAGATTTTCGATTTTTAAAGCTCTGAATTTGTGGGCTATAGTTCAGTTGATTTTCAATAAAATCAAATTTTCCACAAAATGTGTAGAAATCTTCCAGCGATCTAAATACCCGTTGGCATCACAATTACAGGTCTCAACACCTATTGATAGAGGTACCAATCATCGAAATCGGAGCACAATTGCAGATTTTCGATTTTTAAAGCTCTGAATTTGTGGGCTATAGTTCAGTTGATTTTCAATAAAATTAAATTTTCCACAAAATGTGTAGAAATATTCTAGTGATCTAAATACCCGTTGGCATCACAATTACAGGTCTCAACACCTATTGATTGAGGTATCAATCATCGAAATCGGAGCACAGTTGCAGATTTTCGATTTTTAAAGCTCTGAATTTGTGGGCTATAGTTCAGTTGATCTTCAATAAAATCAAATTTTCCACAAAATGTGTAGAAATCTTCCAGCGATCTAAATACCCGTTGGCATCACAATTACAGGTCTCAACACCTATTGATAGAGGTACCAATCATCGAAATCGGAGCACAATTGCAGATTTTCGATTTTTAAAGCTCTGAATTTGTGGGCTATAGTTCAGTTGATTTTCAATAAAATTAAATTTTCCACAAAATGTGTAGAAATATTCTAGTGATCTAAATACCCGTTGGCATCACAATTACAGGTCTCAACACCTATTGATTGAGGTATCAATCATCGAAATCGGAGCACAATTGCAGATTTTCGATTTTTAAAGCTCTGAATTTGTGGGCTATTGTTCAGTTGATTTTCAATAAAATTAAATTTTTCACAAAATGTGTAGAAATATTTTAGTGATCTAAATACCCGTTGGCATCACAATTACAGGTCTCAACACCTATTGATTGAGGTATCAATCATCGAAATCGGAGCACAATTGCAGATTTCGATTTTAAAAGCTCTGAATTTGTGGGCTATAGTTCAGTTGATTTTCAATAAAATCAAATTTTCCACAAAATGTGTAGAAATCTTCCAGCGATCTAAATACCCGTTGGCATCACAATTACAGGTCTCAACACCTATTGATAGAGGTACCAATCATCGAAATCGGAGCACAATTGCAGATTTTCGATTTTTAAAGCTCTGAATTTGTGGGCTATAGTTCAGTTGATTTTCAATAAAATTAAATTTTCCACAAAATGTGTAGAAATATTTGAGCGATCTAAATACCCGTTGGCATCACAATTACAGGTCTCAACACCTATTGATAGAGGTATCAATCATCGAAATCGGAGCACAATTGCAGATTTTCGATTTTTAAAGCTCTGAATTTGTGGGCTATAGTTCAGTTGATTTTCAATAAAATTAAATTTTCCACAAAATGTGTAGAAATATTTGAGCGATCTAAATACCCGTTGGCATCACAATTACAGGTCTCAACACCTATTGATTGAGGTATCAATCATCGAAATCGGAGCACAGTTGCAGATTTTCGATTTTTAAAGCTCTGAATTTGTGGGCTATAGTTCAGTTGATTTTCAATAAAATCAAATTTTCCACAAAATGTGTAGAAATCTTCCAGCGATCTAAATACCCGTTGGCATCACAATTACAGGTCTCAACACCTATTGATAGAGGTACCAATCATCGAAATCGGAGCACAATTGCAGATTTTCGATTTTTAAAGCTCTGAATTTGTGGGCTATAGTTCAGTTGATTTTCAATAAAATTAAATTTTCCACAAAATGTGTAGAAATATTCTAGTGATCTAAATACCCGTTGGCATCACAATTACAGGTCTCAACACCTATTGATTGAGGTATCAATCATCGAAATCGGAGCACAATTGCAGATTTTCGATTTTTAAAGCTCTGAATTTGTGGGCTATAGTTCAGTTGATTTTCAATAAAATTAAATTTTCCACAAAATGTGTAGAAATATTCTAGTGATCTAAATACCCGTTGGCATCACAATTACAGGTCTCAACACCTATTGATTGAGGTATCAATCATCGAAATCGGAGCACAATTGCAGATTTTCGATTTTTAAAGCTCTGAATTTGTGGGCTATACTTCAGTTGATTTTCAATAAAATCAAATTTTCCACAAAATGTGTAGAAATATTTGAGCGATCTAAATACCCGTTGGCATCACAATTACAGGTCTCAACACCTATTGATAGAGGTATCAATCATCGAAATCGGAGCACAATTGCCGATTTTCGATTTTTAAAGCTCTGAATTTGTGGGCTATAGTTCAGTTGATTTTCAATAAAATTAAATTTTCCACAAAATGTGTAGAAATATTTGAGCGATCTAAATACCCGTTGGCATCACAATTACAGGTCTCAACACCTATTGATTGAGGTATCAATCATCGAAATCGGAGCACAATTGCAGATTTTCGATTTTTAAAGCTCTGAATTTGTGGGCTATAGTTCAGTTGATTTTCAATAAAATTAAATTTTCCACAAAATGTGTAGAAATATTTGAGCGATCTAAATACCCGTTGGCATCACAATTACAGGTCTCAACACCTATTGATTGAGGTATCAATCATCGAAATCGGAGCACAATTGCAGATTTTCGATTTTTAAAGCTCTGAATTTGTGGGCTATAGTTCAGTTGATTTTCAATAAAATTAAATTTTCCACAAAATGTGTAGAAATATTCTAGTGTTCTAAATAACCGTTGGCATCACAATTACAGGGCTCAACACCTATTGATAGAGGTATCAATCATCGAAATCGGAGCACAATTGCAGATTTTCGATTTTTAAAGCTCTGAATTTGTGGGCTATACTTCAGTTGATTTTCAATAAAATTAAATTTTCTTTTCCACAAAATGTGTAGAAATATTCTAGTGATCTAAATACCCGTTGGCATCACAATTACAGGTCTCAACACCTATTGATTGAGGTATCAATCATTGAAATCGGAGCACAATTTTAGATTTTCGATTTTTAAAGCTCTGAATTTGTGGGCTATAGTTCAGTTGATTTTCAATAAAATTAAATTTTCCACAAAATGTGTAGAAATATTCTAGTGATCTAAATACCCGTTGGCATCACAATTACAGGTCTCAACACCTATTGATAGAGGTATCAATCATCGAAATCTGAGCACAATTGCAGATTTTCGATTTTTAAAGCTCTGAATTTGTGGGCTATAGTTCAGTTGATTTTCAATAAAATTAAATTTTCCACAAAATGTGTAGAAATATTCTAGTGATCTAAATACCCGTTGGCATCACAATTACAGGTCTCAACACCTATTGATTGAGGTATCAATCATTGAAATCGGAGCACAATTTTAGATTTTCGATTTTTAAAGCTCTGAATTTGTGGGCTATAGTTCAGTTGATTTTCAATAAAATCAAATTTTCCACAAAATGTGTAGAAATATTCTAGTGATCTAAATACCCGTTGGCATCACAATTACAGGTCTCAACACCTATTGATTGAGGTATCAATCATCGAAATCGGACCACAATTGCAGATTTTCGATTTTTAAAGCTCTGAATTTGTGGGCTATAGTTCAGTTGATTTTCAATAAAATTAAATTTTCCACAAAATGTGTAGAAATCTTCCAGCGATCTAAATACCCGTTGGCATCACAATTACAGGTATCAACACCTATTGATAGTGGTACCAATCATCGAAATCGGAGCACAATTGTAGATTTTCGATTTTTAAAGCTCTGAATTTGTGGGCTATAGTTCAGTTGATTTTCAATAAAATTAAATTTTCCACAAAATGTGTAGAAATATTCTAGTGATCTAAATACCCGTTGGCATCACAATTACAGGTCTCAACACCTATTGATTGAGGTATCAATCATCGAAATCGGAGCACAATTTTAGATTTTCGATTTTTAAAGCTCTGAATTTGTGGGCTATAGTTCAGTTGATTTTCAATAAAATCAAATTTTCCACAAAATGTGTAGAAATATTCTAGTGATCTAAATACCCGTTGGCATCACAATTACAGGTCTCAACACCTATTGATTGAGGAATCAATCATTGAAATCGGAGCACAATTTTAGATTTTCGATTTTTAAAGCTCTGAATTTGTGGGCTATAGTTCAGTTGATTTTCAATAAAATTAAATTTTCCACAAAATGTGTAGAAATATTCTAGTGATCTAAATACCCGTTGGCATCACAATTACAGGTCTCAACACCTATTGATTGAGGTATCAATCATCGAAATCGGAGCACAATTTTAGATTTTCGATTTTTAAAGCTCTGAATTTGTGGGCTATAGTTCAGTTGATTTTCAATCAAATTAAATTTTCCACAAAATGTGTAGAAATATTCTAGTGATCTAAATACCCGTTGGCATCACAATTACAGGTCTCAACACCTATTGATTGAGGTATCAATCATCGAAATCGGAGCACAATTTTAGATTTTCGATTTTTAAAGCTCTGAATTTGTGGGCTATAGTTCAGTTGATTTTCAATAAAATTAAATTTTCCACAAAATGTGTAGAAATATTCTAGTGATCTAAATACCTGTTGGCATCACAATTACAGGTATCAACACCTATTGATAGTGGTACCAATCATCGAAATCGGAGCACAATTGTAGATTTTCGATTTTTAAAGCTCTGAATTTGTGGGCTATAGTTCAGTTGATTTTCAATAAAATTAAATTTTCCACAAAATGTGTAGAAATATTCTAGTGATCTAAATACCCGTTGGCATCACAATTACAGGTCTCAACACCTATTGATTGAGGTATCAATCATTGAAATCGGAGCACAATTTTAGATTTTCGATTTTTAAAGCTCTGAATTTGTGGGCTATAGTTCAATTGATTTTCAATAAAATTAAATTTTCCACAAAATGTGTAGAAATCTTCCAGCGATCTAAATACCCGTTGGCATCACAATTACAGGTATCAACACCTATTGATAGTGGTACCAATCATCGAAATCGGAGCACAATTGTAGATTTTCGATTTTTAAAGCTCTGAATTTGTGGGCTATAGTTCAGTTGATTTTCAATAAAATTAAATTTTCCACAAAATGTGTAGAAATATTCTAGTGATCTAAATACCCGTTGGCATCACAATTACAGGTATCAACACCTATTGATAGTGGTACCAATCATCGAAATCGGAGCACAATTGTAGATTTTCGATTTTTAAAGCTCTGAATTTGTGGGCTATAGTTCAATTGATTTTCAATAAAATTAAATTTTCCACAAAATGTGTAGAAATCTTCCAGCGATCTAAATACCCGTTGGCATCACAATTACAGGTATCAACACCTATTGATAGTGGTACCAATCATCGAAATCGGAGCACAATTGTAGATTTTCGATTTTTAAAGCTCTGAATTTGTGGGCTATAGTTCAGTTGATTTTCAATAAAATTAAATTTTCCACAAAATGTGTAGAAATATTCTAGTGATCTAAATACCCGTTGGCATCACAATTACAGGTCTCAACACCTATTGATTGAGGTATCAATCATCGAAATCGGAGCACAATTTTAGATTTTCGATTTTTAAAGCTCTGAATTTGTGGGCTATAGTTCAGTTGATTTTCAATAAAATCAAATTTTCCACAAAATGTGTAGAAATATTCTAGTGATCTAAATACCCGTTGGCATCACAATTACAGGTCTCAACACCTATTGATTGAGGAATCAATCATTGAAATCGGAGCACAATTTTAGATTTTCGATTTTTAAAGCTCTGAATTTGTGGGCTATAGTTCAGTTGATTTTCAATAAAATTAAATTTTCCACAAAATGTGTAGAAATATTCTAGTGATCTAAATACCCGTTGGCATCACAATTACAGGTCTCAACACCTATTGATTGAGGTATCAATCATCGAAATCGGAGCACAATTGCAGATTTTCGATTTTTAAAGCTCTGAATTTGTGGGCTATAGTTCAGTTGATTTTCAATAAAATCAAATTTTCCACAAAATGTGTAGAAATATTCTAGTGATCTAAATACCCGTTGGCATCACAATTACAGGTCTCAACACCTATTGATTGAGGAATCAATCATTGAAATCGGAGCACAATTTTAGATTTTCGATTTTTAAAGCTCTGAATTTGTGGGCTATAGTTCAGTTGATTTTCAATAAAATTAAATTTTCCACAAAATGTGTAGAAATATTCTAGTGATCTAAATACCCGTTGGCATCACAATTACAGGTCTCAACACCTATTGATTGAGGTATCAATCATCGAAATCGGAGCACAATTTTAGATTTTCGATTTTTAAAGCTCTGAATTTGTGGGCTATAGTTCAGTTGATTTTCAATAAAATTAAATTTTCCACAAAATGTGTAGAAATATTCTAGTGATCTAAATACCCGTTGGCATCACAATTACAGGTTTCAACACCTATTGATTGAGGTATCAATCATCGAAATCGGAGCACAATTTTAGATTTTCGATTTTTAAAGCTCTGAATTTGTGGGCTATACTTCAGTTGATTTTCAATAAAATTAAATTTTCCACAAAATGTGTAGAAATATTCTAGTGATCTAAATACCCGTTGGCATCACAATTACAGGTTTCAACACCTATTGATTGAGGTATCAATCATCGAAATCGGAGCACAATTGCAGATTTTCGATTTTTAAAGCTCTAAATTTGTGGGCTATAGTTCAGTTGATTTTCAATAAAATTAAATTTTCCACAAAATGTGTAGAAATATTTGAGCGATCTAAATACCCGTTGGCATCACAATTACAGGTCTCAACACCTATTGATAGGGGTATCAATCATCGAAATCGGAGCACAATTGCAGATTTTCGATTTTAAAAGCTCTGAATTTGTGGGCTATAGTTCAGTTGATTTTCAATAAAATTAAATTTTTCACAAAATGTGTAGAAATATTTGAGCGATCTAAATACCCGTTGGCATCACAATTACAGGTCTCAACACCTATTGATTGAGGTATCAATCATCGAAATCGGAGCACAATTGCAGATTTTCGATTTTTAAAGCTCTGAATTTGTGGGCTATAGTTCAATTGATTTTCAATAAAATTAAATTTTCCACAAAATGTGTAGAAATCTTCCAGCGATCTAAATACCCGTTGGCATCACAATTACAGGTATCAACACCTATTGATAGTGGTACCAATCATCGAAATCGGAGCACAATTGTAGATTTTCGATTTTTAAAGCTCTGAATTTGTGGGCTATAGTTCAATTGATTTTCAATAAAATTAAATTTTCCACAAAATGTGTAGAAATCTTCCAGCGATCTAAATACCCGTTGGCATCACAATTACAGGTATCAACACCTATTGATAGTGGTACCAATCATCGAAATCGGAGCACAATTGTAGATTTTCGATTTTTAAAGCTCTGAATTTGTGGGCTATAGTTCAGTTGATTTTCAATAAAATTAAATTTTCCACAAAATGTGTAGAAATATTCTAACGATCTAAATACCCGTTGGCATGACAATTACAGGGCTCAACATCTATTGATAGAGATATCAATCATCGAAATCTGAGCACAATTGCAGATTTTCGATTTTTAAAGCTCTGAATTTGTGGGCTATACTTCAGTTGATTTTCAATAAAATTAAATTTTCCACAAAATGTGTAGAAATATTCTAGTGATCTAAATACCCGTTGGCATCACAATTACAGGTCTCAACATCTATTGATAGAGATATCAATCATCGAAATCGGAGCACAATTGCCGATTTTCGATTTTTAAAGCTCTGAATTTGTGGGCTATAGTTCAGTTGATTTTCAATAAAATTAAATTTTCCACAAAATGTGTAGAAATCTTCCAGCGATCTAAATACCCGTTGGCATCACAATTACAGGTCTCAACACCTATTGATAGAGGTACCAATCATCGAAATCGGAGCAAAATTGCAGATTTTCGATTTTTAAAGCTCTGAATTTGTGGGCTATAGTTCAGTTGATTTTCAATAAAATTAAATTTTCCACAAAATGTGTAGAAATATTCTAGTGATCTAAATACCCGTTGGCATCACAATTACAGGTCTCAACACCTATTGATTGAGGTATCAATCATCGAAATCGGAGCACAATTGCAGATTTTCGATTTTTAAAGCTCTGAATTTGTGGGCTATAGTTCAGTTGATTTTCAATAAAATTAAATTTTCCACAAAATGTGTAGAAATATTCTAGTGATCTAAATACCCGTTGGCATCACAATTACAGGTCTCAACACCTATTGATTGAGGTATCAATCATCGAAATCGGAGCACAATTGCAGATTTTCGATTTTTAAAGCTCTGAATTTGTGGGCTATACTTCAGTTGATTTTCAATAAAATCAAATTTTCCTCAAAATGTGTAGAAATATTTGAGCGATCTAAATACCCGTTGGCATCACAATTACAGGTCTCAACACCTATTGATAGAGGTATCAATCATCGAAATCGGAGCACAATTGCCGATTTTCGATTTTTAAAGCTCTGAATTTGTGGGCTATAGTTCAGTTGATTTTCAATAAAATTAAATTTTCCACAAAATGTGTAGAAATATTTGAGCGATCTAAATACCCGTTGGCATCACAATTACAGGTCTCAACACCTATTGATTGAGGTATCAATCATCGAAATCGGAGCACAATTGCAGATTTTCGATTTTTAAAGCTCTGAATTTGTGGGCTATAGTTCAATTGATTTTCAATAAAATTAAATTTTCCACAAAATGTGTAGAAATCTTCCAGCGATCTAAATACCCGTTGGCATCACAATTACAGGTATCAACACCTATTGATAGTGGTACCAATCATCGAAATCGGAGCACAATTGTAGATTTTCGATTTTTAAAGCTCTGAATTTGTGGGCTATAGTTCAGTTGATTTTCAATAAAATTAAATTTTCCACAAAATGTGTAGAAATATTCTAACGATCTAAATACCCGTTGGCATGACAATTACAGGGCTCAACATCTATTGATAGAGATATCAATCATCGAAATCTGAGCACAATTGCAGATTTTCGATTTTTAAAGCTCTGAATTTGTGGGCTATACTTCAGTTGATTTTCAATAAAATTAAATTTTCCACAAAATGTGTAGAAATATTCTAGTGATCTAAATACCCGTTGGCATCACAATTACAGGTCTCAACATCTATTGATAGAGATATCAATCATCGAAATCGGAGCACAATTGCCGATTTTCGATTTTTAAAGCTCTGAATTTGTGGGCTATAGTTCAGTTGATTTTCAATAAAATTAAATTTTCCACAAAATGTGTAGAAATATTTGAGCGATCTAAATACCCGTTGGCATCACAATTACAGGTCTCAACACCTATTGATAGAGCGCAGAGCCTTTCAGAGCTAGCAGGGGGCCTGGGCCAAATTATTAAAATGGGACCCCATAAAAATAAAATAAAACAATCTTAAGTTTATATCACATGAATTCATTTTAGTATTTATTAGGATTTATTAGATTGAAGCTTTTCTCGCTTTATTATTAGAAAATTCTCTAATGATTTGCTCAAAATTAATTTTTCTTGCCATGTCGTGGTTAATGTTTAACATTGCCAATCCATTTAACCGTTGTTCTGCCATTGTTGAGCGATGAAAATTTTTCATTCTTTTAAGAACACTGAAACTCCTCTCGGCTGAAGACACAGATGCAGGGATACTTAATATATATATTCTTAAGACAATGATAAGATTCGGAAATAAACCAGCTAAGTTTTACTGAGAATATTTTCTAATAAATTTGTTGGTGTCGGATCTGCATTGAAATTAGCTGCATACATTTTTTTAAGGAATTTTACCTCATCTAGTATCTCGTTTGATAACTCACTCGTGTATTTTGAATGCAAACGGTTTACTGCAGCTTCAATTTTTTCATCAGTCAAATTTGGAAATGACCAAAGAAAACCGAAAAGATTGCAGATTTTTTTGTAAAGATTGAAATCGTCTTTGTAAGCCAGCTATTACGGAATTAACTATTACGTTAAACACATTTATCCTGTAGTATTTTTCAGCATCCGATTGTGTCCGTATCGTTCTATTAATGGCAAAATCACCTGTAACTCCATATTCACGTGCTTTAGCTTTTGCTTTCGCAAATATTTCATTCCACATTCCACTTAAATTGCGAAATCTCATTACTAGACTTTCAATATTATTTTGCTCAATATCAAGTGTAGCATTTCGAGCTTCAATTACCAAATTTGTCTGATGCAAATCTGTCAAAATTTCGAGCCATATGATAAAGAGCAAAACACATTCAAATTTATTTAAATATTTCTCAATTGAGTGTAATTCAACGATTGCGTGTGGTGGTAAATTAAAGGAATGCATTTCATTTAAAGCATCTCGAATAGATAAAAGATTTTTGGCTATTGGTTTTACTGCATCTATTCTAGCAGACCATCTAGTTTTGGAAATCGAGTGAAGAAACATACGGATATGTTTCTTTAAAACCTCCCATCTCCGCGGACTACTGCTAAAAAAATTATTCATTTGTTGTATAACTCCAAAAAATTATACAGCTTCTTTACACGATTCAGCTGAATCAACTCCAACAAGATTTAATGTGTGGTTTCCACAGCTGGAAAAAATACGATTAGGATTACGCTTCGTAAGAATGGCTTGCACAACGTTTAGCTTGCCAGCCATATTTGCACCATTATCATATGCTTGGGCAATACATAAATTAAAATTTAATTCCATATCCGACAAAATTTCAAGAATTCTGGCAGCAATTTCTTCTCCGGTTTTTCCAGAGAATGAATCGAAGCAAATAAAACGCTCTTCAATGTCAAATTTTAAATTGTCACACATCTTGTTCTTGTTACAAAGACAAAATACTATCGAAGAGCAAGCGCAAATGAGAAATCTATAGTAACAAAAAATTCGGAGGCCCCTAAAAATCGGGGGCCCGTGCCGTATGGCCCGGCTGGCCCACCCTCTGATTGGCCCTGGATAGAGGTACCAATCATCGAAATCGGAGCAAAATTGCAGATTTTCGATTTTTAAAGCTCTGAATTTGTGGGCTATAGTTCAGTTGATTTTCAATAAAATTAAATTTTCCACAAAATGTGTAGAAATATTCTAGTGATCTAAATACCCGTTGGCATCACAATTACAGGTCTCAACACCTATTGATTGAGGTATCAATCATCGAAATCGGAGCACAATTGCAGATTTTCGATTTTTAAAGCTCTGAATTTGTGGGCTATAGTTCAGTTGATTTTCAATAAAATTAAATTTTCCACAAAATGTGTAGAAATATTCTAGTGATCTAAATACCCGTTGGCATCACAATTACAGGTCTCAACACCTATTGATTGAGGTATCAATCATCGAAATCGGAGCACAATTGCAGATTTTCGATTTTTAAAGCTCTGAATTTGTGGGCTATACTTCAGTTGATTTTCAATAAAATCAAATTTTCCACAAAATGTGTAGAAATATTTGAGCGATCTAAATACCCGTTGGCATCACAATTACAGGTCTCAACACCTATTGATAGAGGTATCAATCATCGAAATCGGAGCACAATTGCCGATTTTCGATTTTTAAAGCTCTGAATTTGTGGGCTATAGTTCAGTTGATTTTCAATAAAATTAAATTTTCCACAAAATGTGTAGAAATATTTGAGCGATCTAAATACCCGTTGGCATCACAATTACAGGTCTCAACACCTATTGATTGAGGTATCAATCATCGAAATCGGAGCACAATTGCCGATTTTCGATTTTTAAAGCTCTGAATTTGTGGGCTATAGTTCAGTTGATTTTCAATAAAATTAAATTTTCCACAAAATGTGTAGAAATCTTCCAGCGATCTAAATACCCGTTGGCATCACAATTACAGGTATCAACACCTATTGATAGTGGTACCAATCATCGAAATCGGAGCACAATTGTAGATTTTCGATTTTTAAAGCTCTGAATTTGTGGGCTATAGTTCAGTTGATTTTCAATAAAATTAAATTTTCCACAAAATGTGTAGAAATATTCTAACGATCTAAATACCCGTTGGCATGACAATTACAGGGCTCAACATCTATTGATAGAGATATCAATCATCGAAATCTGAGCACAATTGCAGATTTTCGATTTTTAAAGCTCTGAATTTGTGGGCTATACTTCAGTTGATTTTCAATAAAATTAAATTTTCCACAAAATGTGTAGAAATATTCTAGTGATCTAAATACCCGTTGGCATCACAATTACAGGTCTCAACATCTATTGATAGAGATATCAATCATCGAAATCGGAGCACAATTGCCGATTTTCGATTTTTAAAGCTCTGAATTTGTGGGCTATAGTTCAGTTGATTTTCAATAAAATTAAATTTTCCACAAAATGTGTAGAAATATTTGAGCGATCTAAATACCCGTTGGCATCACAATTACAGGTCTCAACACCTATTGATTGAGGTATCAATCATCGAAATCGGAGCACAATTGCAGATTTTCGATTTTTAAAGCTCTGAATTTGTGGGCTATAGTTCAGTTGATTTTCAATAAAATTAAATTTTCCACAAAATGTGTAGAAATCTTCCAGCGATCTAAATACCCGTTGGCATCACAATTACAGGTCTCAACACCTATTGATAGAGGTACCAATCATCGAAATCGGAGCAAAATTGCAGATTTTCGATTTTTAAAGCTCTGAATTTGTGGGCTATAGTTCAGTTGATTTTCACTAAAATTAAATTTTCCACAAAATGTGTAGAAATATTCTAGTGATCTAAATACCCGTTGGCATCACAATTACAGGTCTCAACACCTATTGATTGAGGTATCAATCATCGAAATCGGAGCACAATTGCAGATTTTCGATTTTTAAAGCTCTGAATTTGTGGGCTATAGTTCAGTTGATTTTCAATAAAATTAAATTTTCCACAAAATGTGTAGAAATATTCTAGTGATCTAAATACCCGTTGGCATCACAATTACAGGTCTCAACACCTATTGATTGAGGTATCAATCATCGAAATCGGAGCACAATTGCAGATTTTCGATTTTTAAAGCTCTGAATTTGTGGGCTATACTTCAGTTGATTTTCAATAAAATCAAATTTTCCACAAAATGTGTAGAAATATTTGAGCGATCTAAATACCCGTTGGCATCACAATTACAGGTCTCAACACCTATTGATAGAGGTATCAATCATCGAAATCGGAGCACAATTGCCGATTTTCGATTTTTAAAGCTCTGAATTTGTGGGCTATAGTTCAGTTGATTTTCAATAAAATTAAATTTTCCACAAAATGTGTAGAAATATTTGAGCGATCTAAATACCCGTTGGCATCACAATTACAGGTCTCAACACCTATTGATTGAGGTATCAATCATCGAAATCGGAGCACAATTGCAGATTTTCGATTTTTAAAGCTCTGAATTTGTGGGCTATAGTTCAATTGATTTTCAATAAAATTAAATTTTCCACAAAATGTGTAGAAATCTTCCAGCGATCTAAATACCCGTTGGCATCACAATTACAGGTATCAACACCTATTGATAGTGGTACCAATCATCGAAATCGGAGCACAATTTTAGATTTTCGATTTTTAAAGCTCTGAATTTGTGGGCTATAGTTCAGTTGATTTTCAATAAAATTAAATTTTCCACAAAATGTGTAGAAATATTCTAACGATCTAAATACCCGTTGGCATGACAATTACAGGGCTCAACATCTATTGATAGAGATATCAATCATCGAAATCTGAGCACAATTGCAGATTTTCGATTTTTAAAGCTCTGAATTTGTGGGCTATACTTCAGTTGATTTTCAATAAAATTAAATTTTCCACAAAATGTGTAGAAATATTCTAGTGATCTAAATACCCGTTGGCATCACAATTACAGGTCTCAACATCTATTGATAGAGATATCAATCATCGAAATCGGAGCACAATTGCCGATTTTCGATTTTTAAAGCTCTGAATTTGTGGGCTATAGTTCAGTTGATTTTCAATAAAATTAAATTTTCCACAAAATGTGTAGAAATATTTGAGCGATCTAAATACCCGTTGGCATCACAATTACAGGTCTCAACACCTATTGATTGAGGTATCAATCATCGAAATCGGAGCACAATTGCAGATTTTCGATTTTTAAAGCTCTGAATTTGTGGGCTATAGTTCAGTTGATTTTCAATAAAATTAAATTTTCCACAAAATGTGTAGAAATCTTCCAGCGATCTAAATACCCGTTGGCATCACAATTACAGGTCTCAACACCTATTGATAGAGGTACCAATCATCGAAATCGGAGCAAAATTGCAGATTTTCGATTTTTAAAGCTCTGAATTTGTGGGCTATAGTTCAGTTGATTTTCAATAAAATTAAATTTTCCACAAAATGTGTAGAAATATTCTAGTGATCTAAATACCCGTTGGCATCACAATTACAGGTCTCAACACCTATTGATTGAGGTATCAATCATCGAAATCGGAGCACAATTGCAGATTTTCGATTTTTAAAGCTCTGAATTTGTGGGCTATAGTTCAGTTGATTTTCAATAAAATTAAATTTTCCACAAAATGTGTAGAAATATTCTAGTGATCTAAATACCCGTTGGCATCACAATTACAGGTCTCAACACCTATTGATTGAGGTATCAATCATCGAAATCGGAGCACAATTGCAGATTTTCGATTTTTAAAGCTCTGAATTTGTGGGCTATACTTCAGTTGATTTTCAATAAAATCAAATTTTCCACAAAATGTGTAGAAATATTTGAGCGATCTAAATACCCGTTGGCATCACAATTACAGGTCTCAACACCTATTGATAGAGGTATCAATCATCGAAATCGGAGCACAATTGCCGATTTTCGATTTTTAAAGCTCTGAATTTGTGGGCTATAGTTCAGTTGATTTTCAATAAAATTAAATTTTCCACAAAATGTGTAGAAATATTTGAGCGATCTAAATACCCGTTGGCATCACAATTACAGGTCTCAACACCTATTGATTGAGGTATCAATCATCGAAATCGGAGCACAATTGCCGATTTTCGATTTTTAAAGCTCTGAATTTGTGGGCTATAGTTCAGTTGATTTTCAATAAAATTAAATTTTCCACAAAATGTGTAGAAATCTTCCAGCGATCTAAATACCCGTTGGCATCACAATTACAGGTCTCAACACCTATTGATAGAGGTACCAATCATCGAAATCGGAGCAAAATTGCAGATTTTCGATTTTTAAAGCTCTGAATTTGTGGGCTATAGTTCAGTTGATTTTCAATAAAATTAAATTTTCCACAAAATGTGTAGAAATATTCTAGTGATCTAAATACCCGTTGGCATCACAATTACAGGTCTCAACACCTATTGATTGAGGTATCAATCATCGAAATCGGAGCACAATTGCAGATTTTCGATTTTTAAAGCTCTGAATTTGTGGGCTATAGTTCAGTTGATTTTCAATAAAATTAAATTTTCCACAAAATGTGTAGAAATATTCTAGTGATCTAAATACCCGTTGGCATCACAATTACAGGTCTCAACACCTATTGATTGAGGTATCAATCATCGAAATCGGAGCACAATTGCAGATTTTCGATTTTTAAAGCTCTGAATTTGTGGGCTATACTTCAGTTGATTTTCAATAAAATCAAATTTTCCACAAAATGTGTAGAAATATTTGAGCGATCTAAATACCCGTTGGCATCACAATTACAGGTCTCAACACCTATTGATAGAGGTATCAATCATTGAAATCGGAGCACAATTGCAGATTTTCGATTTTTAAAGCTCTGAATTTGTGGGCTATAGTTCAGTTGATTTTCAATAAAATTAAATTTTCCACAAAATGTGTAGAAATATTCTAGTGTTCTAAATAACCGTTGGCATCACAATTACAGGGCTCAACACCTATTGATTGAGGTATCAATCATCGAAATCGGAGCACAATTGCAGATTTTCGATTTTTAAAGCTCTGAATTTGTGGGCTATACTTCAGTTGATTTTCAATAAAATTAAATTTTCCACAAAATGTGTAGAAATATTTGAGCGATCTAAATACCCGTTGGCATCACAATTACAGGTCTCAACACCTATTGATTGAGGTATCAATCATCGAAATCGGAGCAAAATTGCAGATTTTCGATTTTTAAAGCTCTGAATTTGTGGGCTATAGTTCAGTTGATTTTCAATAAAATTAAATTTTCCACAAAATGTGTAGAAATATTCTAGTGATCTAAATACCCGTTGGCATCACAATTACAGGTCTCAACACCTATTGATAGAGGTATCAATCATCGAAATCTGAGCACAATTGCAGATTTTCGATTTTTAAAGCTCTGAATTTGTGGGCTATAGTTCAGTTGATTTTCAATAAAATTAAATTTTCCACAAAATGTGTAGAAATATTCTAGTGATCTAAATACCCGTTGGCATCACAATTACAGGTCTCAACACCTATTGATTGAGGTATCAATCATTGAAATCGGAGCACAATTTTAGATTTTCGATTTTTAAAGCTCTGAATTTGTGGGCTATAGTTCAGTTGATTTTCAATAAAATCAAATTTTCCACAAAATGTGTAGAAATATTCTAGTGATCTAAATACCCGTTGGCATCACAATTACAGGTCTCAACACCTATTGATTGAGGTATCAATCATCGAAATCGGAGCACAATTGCAGATTTTCGATTTTTAAAGCTCTGAATTTGTGGGCTATAGTTCAGTTGATTTTCAATAAAATTAAATTTTCCACAAAATGTGTAGAAATCTTCCAGCGATCTAAATACCCGTTGGCATCACAATTACAGGTATCAACACCTATTGATAGTGGTACCAATCATCGAAATCGGAGCACAATTGTAGATTTTCGATTTTTAAAGCTCTGAATTTGTGGGCTATAGTTCAGTTGATTTTCAATAAAATTAAATTTTCCACAAAATGTGTAGAAATATTCTAGTGATCTAAATACCCGTTGGCATCACAATTACAGGTCTCAACACCTATTGATTGAGGTATCAATCATCGAAATCGGAGCACAATTTTAGATTTTCGATTTTTAAAGCTCTGAATTTGTGGGCTATAGTTCAGTTGATTTTCAATAAAATCAAATTTTCCACAAAATGTGTAGAAATATTCTAGTGATCTAAATACCCGTTGGCATCACAATTACAGGTCTCAACACCTATTGATTGAGGTATCAATCATCGAAATCGGAGCACAATTTTAGATTTTCGATTTTTAAAGCTCTGAATTTGTGGGCTATAGTTCAGTTGATTTTCAATAAAATCAAATTTTCCACAAAATGTGTAGAAATATTCTAGTGATCTAAATACCCGTTGGCATCACAATTACAGGTCTCAACACCTATTGATTGAGGTATCAATCATCGAAATCGGAGCACAATTTTAGATTTTCGATTTTTAAAGCTCTGAATTTGTGGGCTATAGTTCAGTTGATTTTCAATAAAATCAAATTTTCCACAAAATGTGTAGAAATATTCTAGTGATCTAAATACCCGTTGGCATCACAATTACAGGTCTCAACACCTATTGATTGAGGTATCAATCATCGAAATCGGAGCACAATTGCAGATTTTCGATTTTTAAAGCTCTGAATTTGTGGGCTATAGTTCAGTTGATTTTCAATAAAATCAAATTTTCCACAAAATGTGTAGAAATATTCTAGTGATCTAAATACCCGTTGGCATCACAATTACAGGTCTCAACACCTATTGATTGAGGAATCAATCATTGAAATCGGAGCACAATTTTAGATTTTCGATTTTTAAAGCTCTGAATTTGTGGGCTATAGTTCAGTTGATTTTCAATAAAATTAAATTTTCCACAAAATGTGTAGAAATATTCTAGTGATCTAAATACCCGTTGGCATCACAATTACAGGTCTCAACACCTATTGATTGAGGTATCAATCATCGAAATCGGAGCACAATTGTAGATTTTCGATTTTTAAAGCTCTGAATTTGTGGGCCAGTTGATTTTCAATAAAATTAAATTTTCCACAAAATGTGTAGAAATCTTCCAGCGATCTAAATACCCGTTGGCATCACAATTACAGGTATCAACACCTATTGATAGTGGTACCAATCATCGAAATCGGAGCACAATTGCAGATTTTCGATTTTTAAAGCTCTGAATTTGTGGGCTATAGTTCAGTTGATTTTCAATAAAATTAAATTTTCCACAAAATGTGTAGAAATATTCTAGTGATCTAAATACCCGTTGGCATCACAATTACAGGTCTCAACACCTATTGATTGAGGTATCAATCATTGAAATCGGAGCACAATTTTAGATTTTCGATTTTTAAAGCTCTGAATTTGTGGGCTATAGTTCAGTTGATTTTCAATAAAATCAAATTTTCCACAAAATGTGTAGAAATATTCTAGTGATCTAAATACCCGTTGGCATCACAATTACAGGTCTCAACACCTATTGATTGAGGTATCAATCATCGAAATCGGAGCACAATTGCAGATTTTCGATTTTTAAAGCTCTGAATTTGTGGGCTATAGTTCAGTTGATTTTCAATAAAATTAAATTTTCCACAAAATGTGTAGAAATCTTCCAGCGATCTAAATACCCGTTGGCATCACAATTACAGGTATCAACACCTATTGATAGTGGTACCAATCATCGAAATCGGAGCACAATTGTAGATTTTCGATTTTTAAAGCTCTGAATTTGTGGGCTATAGTTCAGTTGATTTTCAATAAAATTAAATTTTCCACAAAATGTGTAGAAATATTCTAGTGATCTAAATACCCGTTGGCATCACAATTACAGGTCTCAACACCTATTGATTGAGGTATCAATCATCGAAATCGGAGCACAATTTTAGATTTTCGATTTTTAAAGCTCTGAATTTGTGGGCTATAGTTCAGTTGATTTTCAATAAAATCAAATTTTCCACAAAATGTGTAGAAATATTCTAGTGATCTAAATACCCGTTGGCATCACAATTACAGGTCTCAACACCTATTGATTGAGGTATCAATCATCGAAATCGGAGCACAATTTTAGATTTTCGATTTTTAAAGCTCTGAATTTGTGGGCTATAGTTCAGTTGATTTTCAATAAAATCAAATTTTCCACAAAATGTGTAGAAATATTCTAGTGATCTAAATACCCGTTGGCATCACAATTACAGGTCTCAACACCTATTGATTGAGGTATCAATCATCGAAATCGGAGCACAATTTTAGATTTTCGATTTTTAAAGCTCTGAATTTGTGGGCTATAGTTCAGTTGATTTTCAATAAAATCAAATTTTCCACAAAATGTGTAGAAATATTCTAGTGATCTAAATACCCGTTGGCATCACAATTACAGGTCTCAACACCTATTGATTGAGGTATCAATCATCGAAATCGGAGCACAATTGCAGATTTTCGATTTTTAAAGCTCTGAATTTGTGGGCTATAGTTCAGTTGATTTTCAATAAAATCAAATTTTCCACAAAATGTGTAGAAATATTCTAGTGATCTAAATACCCGTTGGCATCACAATTACAGGTCTCAACACCTATTGATTGAGGAATCAATCATTGAAATCGGAGCACAATTTTAGATTTTCGATTTTTAAAGCTCTGAATTTGTGGGCTATAGTTCAGTTGATTTTCAATAAAATTAAATTTTCCACAAAATGTGTAGAAATATTCTAGTGATCTAAATACCCGTTGGCATCACAATTACAGGTCTCAACACCTATTGATTGAGGTATCAATCATCGAAATCGGAGCACAATTTTAGATTTTCGATTTTTAAAGCTCTGAATTTGTGGGCTATAGTTCAGTTGATTTTCAATAAAATTAAATTTTCCACAAAATGTGTAGAAATATTTGAGCGATCTAAATACCCGTTGGCATCACAATTACAGGTCTCAACACCTATTGATTGAGGTATCAATCATCGAAATCGGAGCACAATTGCAGATTTTCGATTTTTAAAGCTCTGAATTTGTGGGCTATAGTTCAATTGATTTTCAATAAAATTAAATTTTCCACAAAATGTGTAGAAATCTTCCAGCGATCTAAATACCCGTTGGCATCACAATTACAGGTATCAACACCTATTGATAGTGGTACCAATCATCGAAATCGGAGCACAATTGTAGATTTTCGATTTTTAAAGCTCTGAATTTGTGGGCTATAGTTCAGTTGATTTTCAATAAAATTAAATTTTCCACAAAATGTGTAGAAATATTCTAACGATCTAAATACCCGTTGGCATGACAATTACAGGGCTCAACATCTATTGATAGAGATATCAATCATCGAAATCTGAGCACAATTGCAGATTTTCGATTTTTAAAGCTCTGAATTTGTGGGCTATACTTCAGTTGATTTTCAATAAAATCAAATTTTCCACAAAATGTGTAGAAATATTCTAGTGATCTAAATACCCGTTGGCATCACAATTACAGGTCTCAACATCTATTGATAGAGATATCAATCATCGAAATCGGAGCACAATTGCAGATTTTCGATTTTTAAAGCTCTGAATTTGTGGGCTATACTTCAGTTGATTTTCAATAAAATTAAATTTTCCACAAAATGTGTAGAAATCTTCCAGCGATCTAAATACCCGTTGGCATCACAATTACAGGTATCAACAGCAACACCTATTGATAGTGGTACCAATCATCGAAATCGGAGCACAATTGTAAATTTTCGATTTTTAAAGCTCTGAATTTGTGGGCTATAGTTCAGTTGATTTTCAATAAAATTAAATTTTCCACAAAATGTGTAGAAATATTCTAACGATCTAAATACCCGTTGGCATGACAAATACAGGGCTCAACATCTATTGATAGAGATATCAATCATCGAAATCTGAGCACAATTGCAGATTTTCGATTTTTAAAGCTCTGAATTTGTGGGCTATACTTCAGTTGATTTTCAATAAAATCAAATTTTCCACAAAATGTGTAGAAATATTTGAGCGATCTAAATACCCGTTGGCATCACAATTACAGGTCTCAACACCTATTGATAGAGGTATCAATCATCGAAATCGGAGCACAATTGTAGATTTTCGATTTTTAAAGCTCTGAATTTGTGGGCTATAGTTCAGTTGATTTTCAATAAAATTAAATTTTCCACAAAATGTGTAGAAATATTCTAACGATCTAAATACCCGTTGGCATGACAAATACAGGGCTCAACATCTATTGATTGAGGTATCAATCATCGAAATCGGAGCACAATTGTAGATTTTCGATTTTTAAAGCTCTGAATTTGTGGGCTATTGTTCAGTTGATTTTCAATCAAATTAAATTTTCCACAAAATGTGTAGAAATCTTCCAGCGATCTAAATACCCGTTGGCATCACAATTACAGGTATCAACACCTATTGATAGTGGTACCAATCATCGAAATCGGAGCACAATTGCAGATTTTCGATTTTTAAAGCTCTGAATTTGTGGGCTATAGTTCAGTTGATTTTCAATAAAATTAAATTTTCCACAAAATGTGTAGAAATATTCTAGTGATCTAAATACCCGTTGGCATCACAATTACAGGTCTCAACACCTATTGATTGAGGTATCAATCATTGAAATCGGAGCACAATTTTAGATTTTCGATTTTTAAAGCTCTGAATTTGTGGGCTATAGTTCAGTTGATTTTCAATAAAATCAAATTTTCCACAAAATGTGTAGAAATATTCTAGTGATCTAAATACCCGTTGGCATCACAATTACAGGTCTCAACACCTATTGATTGAGGTATCAATCATCGAAATCGGAGCACAATTGCAGATTTTCGATTTTTAAAGCTCTGAATTTGTGGGCTATAGTTCAGTTGATTTTCAATAAAATTAAATTTTCCACAAAATGTGTAGAAATCTTCCAGCGATCTAAATACCCGTTGGCATCACAATTACAGGTATCAACACCTATTGATAGTGGTACCAATCATCGAAATCGGAGCACAATTGTAGATTTTCGATTTTTAAAGCTCTGAATTTGTGGGCTATAGTTCAGTTGATTTTCAATAAAATTAAATTTTCCACAAAATGTGTAGAAATATTCTAGTGATCTAAATACCCGTTGGCATCACAATTACAGGTCTCAACACCTATTGATTGAGGTATCAATCATCGAAATCGGAGCACAATTTTAGATTTTCGATTTTTAAAGCTCTGAATTTGTGGGCTATAGTTCAGTTGATTTTCAATAAAATCAAATTTTCCACAAAATGTGTAGAAATATTCTAGTGATCTAAATACCCGTTGGCATCACAATTACAGGTCTCAACACCTATTGATTGAGGTATCAATCATCGAAATCGGAGCACAATTTTAGATTTTCGATTTTTAAAGCTCTGAATTTGTGGGCTATAGTTCAGTTGATTTTCAATAAAATTAAATTTTCCACAAAATGTGTAGAAATATTCTAGTGATCTAAATACCCGTTGGCATCACAATTACAGGTCTCAACACCTATTGATTGAGGTATCAATCATCGAAATCGGAGCACAATTGCAGATTTTCGATTTTTAAAGCTCTGAATTTGTGGGCTATAGTTCAGTTGATTTTCAATAAAATCAAATTTTCCACAAAATGTGTAGAAATATTCTAGTGATCTAAATACCCGTTGGCATCACAATTACAGGTCTCAACACCTATTGATTGAGGAATCAATCATTGAAATCGGAGCACAATTTTAGATTTTCGATTTTTAAAGCTCTGAATTTGTGGGCTATAGTTCAGTTGATTTTCAATAAAATTAAATTTTCCACAAAATGTGTAGAAATATTCTAGTGATCTAAATACCCGTTGGCATCACAATTACAGGTCTCAACACCTATTGATTGAGGTATCAATCATCGAAATCGGAGCACAATTTTAGATTTTCGATTTTTAAAGCTCTGAATTTGTGGGCTATAGTTCAGTTGATTTTCAATAAAATTAAATTTTCCACAAAATGTGTAGAAATATTTGAGCGATCTAAATACCCGTTGGCATCACAATTACAGGTCTCAACACCTATTGATTGAGGTATCAATCATCGAAATCGGAGCACAATTGCAGATTTTCGATTTTTAAAGCTCTGAATTTGTGGGCTATAGTTCAATTGATTTTCAATAAAATTAAATTTTCCACAAAATGTGTAGAAATCTTCCAGCGATCTAAATACCCGTTGGCATCACAATTACAGGTATCAACACCTATTGATAGTGGTACCAATCATCGAAATCGGAGCACAATTGTAGATTTTCGATTTTTAAAGCTCTGAATTTGTGGGCTATAGTTCAGTTGATTTTCAATAAAATTAAATTTTCCACAAAATGTGTAGAAATATTCTAACGATCTAAATACCCGTTGGCATGACAATTACAGGGCTCAACATCTATTGATAGAGATATCAATCATCGAAATCTGAGCACAATTGCAGATTTTCGATTTTTAAAGCTCTGAATTTGTGGGCTATACTTCAGTTGATTTTCAATAAAATCAAATTTTCCACAAAATGTGTAGAAATATTCTAGTGATCTAAATACCCGTTGGCATCACAATTACAGGTCTCAACATCTATTGATAGAGATATCAATCATCGAAATCGGAGCACAATTGCAGATTTTCGATTTTTAAAGCTCTGAATTTGTGGGCTATACTTCAGTTGATTTTCAATAAAATTAAATTTTCCACAAAATGTGTAGAAATCTTCCAGCGATCTAAATACCCGTTGGCATCACAATTACAGGTATCAACAGCAACACCTATTGATAGTGGTACCAATCATCGAAATCGGAGCACAATTGTAAATTTTCGATTTTTAAAGCTCTGAATTTGTGGGCTATAGTTCAGTTGATTTTCAATAAAATTAAATTTTCCACAAAATGTGTAGAAATATTCTAACGATCTAAATACCCGTTGGCATGACAAATACAGGGCTCAACATCTATTGATAGAGATATCAATCATCGAAATCTGAGCACAATTGCAGATTTTCGATTTTTAAAGCTCTGAATTTGTGGGCTATACTTCAGTTGATTTTCAATAAAATCAAATTTTCCACAAAATGTGTAGAAATATTTGAGCGATCTAAATACCCGTTGGCATCACAATTACAGGTCTCAACACCTATTGATAGAGGTATCAATCATCGAAATCGGAGCACAATTGTAGATTTTCGATTTTTAAAGCTCTGAATTTGTGGGCTATAGTTCAGTTGATTTTCAATAAAATTAAATTTTCCACAAAATGTGTAGAAATATTCTAACGATCTAAATACCCGTTGGCATGACAAATACAGGGCTCAACATCTATTGATTGAGGTATCAATCATCGAAATCGGAGCACAATTGTAGATTTTCGATTTTTAAAGCTCTGAATTTGTGGGCTATTGTTCAGTTGATTTTCAATCAAATTAAATTTTCCACAAAATGTGTAGAAATCTTCCAGCGATCTAAATACCCGTTGGCATCACAATTACAGGTATCAACACCTATTGATAGTGGTACCAATCATCGAAATCGGAGCACAATTGCAGATTTTCGATTTTTAAAGCTCTGAATTTGTGGGCTATAGTTCAGTTGATTTTCAATATAATTAAATTTTCCACAAAATGTGTAGAAATATTCTAGTGATCTAAATACCCGTTGGCATCACAATTACAGGTCTCAACACCTATTGATTGAGGTATCAATCATTGAAATCGGAGCACAATTTTAGATTTTCGATTTTTAAAGCTCTGAATTTGTGGGCTATAGTTCAGTTGATTTTCAATAAAATCAAATTTTCCACAAAATGTGTAGAAATATTCTAGTGATCTAAATACCCGTTGGCATCACAATTACAGGTCTCAACACCTATTGATTGAGGTATCAATCATCGAAATCGGAGCACAATTGCAGATTTTCGATTTTTAAAGCTCTGAATTTGTGGGCTATAGTTCAGTTGATTTTCAATAAAATTAAATTTTCCACAAAATGTGTAGAAATCTTCCAGCGATCTAAATACCCGTTGGCATCACAATTACAGGTATCAACACCTATTGATAGTGGTACCAATCATCGAAATCGGAGCACAATTGTAGATTTTCGATTTTTAAAGCTCTGAATTTGTGGGCTATAGTTCAGTTGATTTTCAATAAAATTAAATTTTCCACAAAATGTGTAGAAATATTCTAGTGATCTAAATACCCGTTGGCATCACAATTACAGGTCTCAACACCTATTGATTGAGGTATCAATCATCGAAATCGGAGCACAATTTTAGATTTTCGATTTTTAAAGCTCTGAATTTGTGGGCTATAGTTCAGTTGATTTTCAATAAAATCAAATTTTCCACAAAATGTGTAGAAATATTCTAGTGATCTAAATACCCGTTGGCATCACAATTACAGGTCTCAACACCTATTGATTGAGGTATCAATCATCGAAATCGGAGCACAATTTTAGATTTTCGATTTTTAAAGCTCTGAATTTGTGGGCTATAGTTCAGTTGATTTTCAATAAAATCAAATTTTCCACAAAATGTGTAGAAATATTCTAGTGATCTAAATACCCGTTGGCATCACAATTACAGGTCTCAACACCTATTGATTGAGGTATCAATCATCGAAATCGGAGCACAATTTTAGATTTTCGATTTTTAAAGCTCTGAATTTGTGGGCTATAGTTCAGTTGATTTTCAATAAAATCAAATTTTCCACAAAATGTGTAGAAATATTCTAGTGATCTAAATACCCGTTGGCATCACAATTACAGGTCTCAACACCTATTGATTGAGGTATCAATCATCGAAATCGGAGCACAATTGCAGATTTTCGATTTTTAAAGCTCTGAATTTGTGGGCTATAGTTCAGTTGATTTTCAATAAAATCAAATTTTCCACAAAATGTGTAGAAATATTCTAGTGATCTAAATACCCGTTGGCATCACAATTACAGGTCTCAACACCTATTGATTGAGGAATCAATCATTGAAATCGGAGCACAATTTTAGATTTTCGATTTTTAAAGCTCTGAATTTGTGGGCTATAGTTCAGTTGATTTTCAATAAAATTAAATTTTCCACAAAATGTGTAGAAATATTCTAGTGATCTAAATACCCGTTGGCATCACAATTACAGGTCTCAACACCTATTGATTGAGGTATCAATCATCGAAATCGGAGCACAATTTTAGATTTTCGATTTTTAAAGCTCTGAATTTGTGGGCTATAGTTCAGTTGATTTTCAATAAAATTAAATTTTCCACAAAATGTGTAGAAATATTTGAGCGATCTAAATACCCGTTGGCATCACAATTACAGGTCTCAACACCTATTGATTGAGGTATCAATCATCGAAATCGGAGCACAATTGCAGATTTTCGATTTTTAAAGCTCTGAATTTGTGGGCTATAGTTCAATTGATTTTCAATAAAATTAAATTTTCCACAAAATGTGTAGAAATCTTCCAGCGATCTAAATACCCGTTGGCATCACAATTACAGGTATCAACACCTATTGATAGTGGTACCAATCATCGAAATCGGAGCACAATTGTAGATTTTCGATTTTTAAAGCTCTGAATTTGTGGGCTATAGTTCAGTTGATTTTCAATAAAATTAAATTTTCCACAAAATGTGTAGAAATATTCTAACGATCTAAATACCCGTTGGCATGACAATTACAGGGCTCAACATCTATTGATAGAGATATCAATCATCGAAATCTGAGCACAATTGCAGATTTTCGATTTTTAAAGCTCTGAATTTGTGGGCTATACTTCAGTTGATTTTCAATAAAATCAAATTTTCCACAAAATGTGTAGAAATATTCTAGTGATCTAAATACCCGTTGGCATCACAATTACAGGTCTCAACATCTATTGATAGAGATATCAATCATCGAAATCGGAGCACAATTGCAGATTTTCGATTTTTAAAGCTCTGAATTTGTGGGCTATACTTCAGTTGATTTTCAATAAAATTAAATTTTCCACAAAATGTGTAGAAATCTTCCAGCGATCTAAATACCCGTTGGCATCACAATTACAGGTATCAACAGCAACACCTATTGATAGTGGTACCAATCATCGAAATCGGAGCACAATTGTAAATTTTCGATTTTTAAAGCTCTGAATTTGTGGGCTATAGTTCAGTTGATTTTCAATAAAATTAAATTTTCCACAAAATGTGTAGAAATATTCTAACGATCTAAATACCCGTTGGCATGACAAATACAGGGCTCAACATCTATTGATAGAGATATCAATCATCGAAATCTGAGCACAATTGCAGATTTTCGATTTTTAAAGCTCTGAATTTGTGGGCTATACTTCAGTTGATTTTCAATAAAATCAAATTTTCCACAAAATGTGTAGAAATATTTGAGCGATCTAAATACCCGTTGGCATCACAATTACAGGTCTCAACACCTATTGATAGAGGTATCAATCATCGAAATCGGAGCACAATTGTAGATTTTCGATTTTTAAAGCTCTGAATTTGTGGGCTATAGTTCAGTTGATTTTCAATAAAATTAAATTTTCCACAAAATGTGTAGAAATATTCTAGTGATCTAAATACCCGTTGGCATCACAATTACAGGTCTCAACACCTATTGATTGAGGTATCAATCATCGAAATCGGAGCACAATTGTAGATTTTCGATTTTTAAAGCTCTGAATTTGTGGGCCAGTTGATTTTCAATAAAATTAAATTTTCCACAAAATGTGTAGAAATCTTCCAGCGATCTAAATACCCGTTGGCATCACAATTACAGGTATCAACACCTATTGATAGTGGTACCAATCATCGAAATCGGAGCACAATTGTAGATTTTCGATTTTTAAAGCTCTGAATTTGTGGGCTATAGTTCAGTTGATTTTCAATAAAATTAAATTTTCCACAAAATGTGTAGAAATATTCTAACGATCTAAATACCCGTTGGCATGACAAATACAGGGCTCAACATCTATTGATTGAGGTATCAATCATCGAAATCGGAGCACAATTGTAGATTTTCGATTTTTAAAGCTCTGAATTTGTGGGCTATTGTTCAGTTGATTTTCAATCAAATTAAATTTTCCACAAAATGTGTAGAAATCTTCCAGCGATCTAAATACCCGTTGGCATCACAATTACAGGTATCAACACCTATTGATAGTGGTACCAATCATCGAAATCGGAGCACAATTGCAGATTTTCGATTTTTAAAGCTCTGAATTTGTGGGCTATAGTTCAGTTGATTTTCAATAAAATTAAATTTTCCACAAAATGTGTAGAAATATTCTAACGATCTAAATACCCGTTGGCATGACAAATACAGGGCTCAACATCTATTGATAGAGATATCAATCATCGAAATCTGAGCACAATTGCAGATTTTCGATTTTTAAAGCTCTGAATTTGTGGGCTATACTTCAGTTGATTTTCAATAAAATCAAATTTTCCACAAAATGTGTAGAAATATTTGAGCGATCTAAATACCCGTTGGCATCACAATTACAGGTCTCAACACCTATTGATTGAGGTATCAATCATCGAAATCGGAGCACAATTACAGATTTTCGATTTTTAAAGCTCTAAATTTGTGGGCTATAGTTCAGTTGATTTTCAATAAAATTAAATTTTCTACAAAATGTGTAGAAATATTCTAGTGATCTAAATACCCGTTGGCATCACAATTACAGGTCTCAACACCTATTGATTGAGGTATCAATCATCGAAATCGGAGCACAATTGTAGATTTTCGATTTTTAAAGCTCTGAATTTGTGGGCTATAGTTCAGTTGATTTTCAATAAAATTAAATTTTCCACAAAATGTGTAGAAATATTTGAGCGACCTAAACACCCGTTGGGATCACAATTACAGGTCTCAACACCTATTGATAGAGGTATCAATCATCGAAATCGGAGCACAATTGCAGATTTTCGATTTTTAAAGCTCTGAATTTGTGGGCTATAGTTCAGTTGATTTTCAATAAAATTAAATTTTCCACAAAATGTGTAGAAATATTTGAGCGATCTAAATACCCGTTGGCATCACAATTACAGGTCTCAACACCTATTGATTGAGGTATCAATCATCGAAATCGGAGCACAGTTGCAGATTTTCGATTTTTAAAGCTCTGAATTTGTGGGCTATAGTTCAGTTGATTTTCAATAAAATTAAATTTTCCACAAAATGTGTAGAAATATTCTAGTGATCTAAATACCCGTTGGCATCACAATTACAGGTCTCAACACCTATTGATTGAGGTATCAATCATCGAAATCGGAGCACAATTACAGATTTTCGATTTTTAAAGCTCTGAATTTGTGGGCTATAGTTCAGTTGATTTTCAATAAAATTAAATTTTCCACAAAATGTGTAGAAATATTCTAGTGATCTAAATACCCATTGGCATCACAATTACAGGTCTCAACACCTATTGATAGAGGTATCAATCATCGAAATCGGAGCACAATTGCAGATTTTCGATTTTTAAAGCTCTGAATTTGTGGGCTATAGTTCAGTTGATTTTCAATCAAATTAAATTTTCCACAAAATGTGTAACCTATTGATTGAGGTATCAATCATCGAAATCGGAGCACAGTTGCAGATTTTCGATTTTTAAAGCTCTGAATTTGTGGGCTATAGTTCAGTTGATTTTCAATAAAATTAAATTTTCCACAAAATGTGTAGAAATATTCTAGTGATCTAAATACCCGTTGGCATCACAATTACAGGTCTCAACACCTATTGATTGAGGTATCAATCATCGAAATCGGAGCACAATTACAGATTTTCGATTTTTAAAGCTCTGAATTTGTGGGCTATAGTTCAGTTGATTTTCAATAAAATTAAATTTTCCACAAAATGTGTAGTATTATTCTAGTGATCTAAATACCCGTTGGCATCACAATTACAGGTCTCAACACCTATTGATTGAGGCATCAATCATCGAAATCGGAGCACAATTGCAGATTTTCGATTTTTAAAGCTCTGAATTTGTGGGCTATAGTTCAGTTGATTTTCAATAAAATTAAATTTTCCACAAAATGTGTAGAAATATTCTAGTGATCTAAATACCCGTTGGCATCACAATTACAGGTCTTCTGGCCTATTGATAGAGGTATCATTCATCGAAATCGGAGCACAATTGCCGATTTTCGATTTTTAAAGCTCTGAATTTGTGGGCTATAGTTCAGTTGATTTTCAATAAAATCAAATTTTCCACAAAATGTGTAGAAATATTTGAGCGATCTAAATACCCGTTGGCATTACAATTACAGGTCTCAACACCTATTGATTGAGGTATCAATCATCGAAATCGGAGCACAATTACAGATTTTCGATTTTTAAAGCTCTGAATTTGTGGGCTATAGTTCAGTTGATTTTCAATAAAATTAAATTTTCCACAAAATGTGTAGAAATATTCTAGTGATCTAAATACCCATTGGCATCACAATTACAGGTCTCAACACCTATTGATAGAGGTATCAATCATCGAAATCGGAGCACAATTGCAGATTTTCGATTTTTAAAGCTCTGAATTTGTGGGCTATAGTTCAGTTGATTTTCAATCAAATTAAATTTTCCACAAAATGTGTAACCTATTGATTGAGGTATCAATCATCGAAATCGGAGCACAGTTGCAGATTTTCGATTTTTAAAGCTCTGAATTTGTGGGCTATAGTTCAGTTGATTTTCAATAAAATTAAATTTTCCACAAAATGTGTAGAAATATTCTAGTGATCTAAATACCCGTTGGCATCACAATTACAGGTCTCAACACCTATTGATTGAGGTATCAATCATCGAAATCGGAGCACAATTACAGATTTTCGATTTTTAAAGCTCTGAATTTGTGGGCTATAGTTCAGTTGATTTTCAATAAAATTAAATTTTCCACAAAATGTGTAGTATTATTCTAGTGATCTAAATACCCGTTGGCATCACAATTACAGGTCTCAACACCTATTGATTGAGGCATCAATCATCGAAATCGGAGCACAATTGCAGATTTTCGATTTTTAAAGCTCTGAATTTGTGGGCTATAGTTCAGTTGATTTTCAATAAAATTAAATTTTCCACAAAATGTGTAGAAATATTCTAGTGATCTAAATACCCGTTGGCATCACAATTACAGGTCTAAACACCTATTGATTGAGGTATCAATCATCGAAATCGGAGCACAATTACAGATTTTCGATTTTTAAAGCTCTGAATTTGTGGGCTATAGTTCACTTGATTTTCAATAAAATTAAATTTTCCACAAAATGTGTAGAAATATTCTAGTGATCTAAATACCCGTTGGCATCACAATTACAGGTCTTCTGGCCTATTGATAGAGGTATCATTCATCGAAATCGGAGCACAATTGCCGATTTTCGATTTTTAAAGCTCTGAATTTGTGGGCTATAGTTCAGTTGATTTTCAATAAAATCAAATTTTCCACAAAATGTGTAGAAATATTTGAGCGATCTAAATACCCGTTGGCATTACAATTACAGGTCTCAACACCTATTGATAGAGGTATCAATCATCGAAATCGGAGCACAATTGTAGATTTTCGATTTTTAAAGCTCTGAATTTGTGGGCTATAGTTCCGTTAATTTTCAATAAAATTAAATTTACCACAAAATGTGTAGAAATATTTGAGCGATCTAAATACCCGTTGGCATCACAATTACAGGTCTCAACACCTATTGATTTAGGTATCAATCATCGAAATCGGAGCACAATTGTAGATTTTCGATTTTTAAAGCTCTGAATTTGTGGGCTATAGTTCAGTTGATTTTCAATAAAATTAAATTTTCCACAAAATGTGTAGAAATATTTGAGCGATCTAAATACCCGTTGGCATCACAATTACAGGTCTCAACACCTATTGATAGAGGCAGGGCCAATCAGAGGGTGGGCCAGCCGGGCCATATGGCACGGGCCCCCGATTTTTAGGGGCCCCCGAATTTTTTGTTACTATAGATTTCTCATTTGCGCTTGATCTTCGATAGTATTTTGTCTTTATAACAAGAACAAGGTGTGTGACAATTTAAAATTTGACATTGAAGAGTGTTTTATTTGCTTCGACTCATTCTCTGGAAAACCCGGAGAAGAAATTGCTGCCAGAATTCTTGAAATTTTGTCGGATATGGAATTAAATTTTAATTTATGTATTGCCCGAGCATATGATAATGGTGCAAATATGGCTGGCAAGCTAAACGGTGTGCAAGCCATTCTTACGAAGCGTAATCCTAATTGTATTTTTTCCAGCTGTGGGAACCACACATTAAATTTTGTTGGAGTTGATTCAGCTGAATCGTGTAAAGAAGCTGTACAATTTGTTGGAGTTATACAACAAATGTATAATTTTTTTAGCAGTAGTCCGCGGAGATGGGAGGTTTTAAAGAAACATATCCGTATGTCTCTTCATTCGATTTCCAAAATTAGATGGTCTGCTAGAATTGATGCAGTAAAACCAATCGCCAAAAATCTATTATCTATTCGAGATGCTTTAAATGAAATGCATTCCTTTAATTTACCACCACACGCAATCGTTGAATTACACTCAATTGAGAAATATTTAAATAAATTTGAATGTGTTTTGCTTTCTATCATATGGCTCGAAATTTTGACAGATTTGCATCAGACAAATTTGGTAATTGAAGCTCGAAATGCTACACTTTACGAGTAGTGGACGTGTTTTTATCGTCTCTCAAATTCTATTTCTAAGTTTGCAACTTTAAGGATCTCTTAGACTCCATCAATTTCAGTGTCGCCTCATATTATGACACAAATTTCACAGAAGCGAGTAGTTCTTGCTTGGATTTGCTTTTGACTAATAATCCCCAGAAATTGGTGTTTTTTACCCAAATCTCTGTGCCTGGCCTTTCACCACCCATGATATGATTTATGGCTCATATCGGTTTAGTATTGATACTCAATCTTCTGATAGCACTTATTATAGTCGTGCTTTGGATAGAATTGATCCGGCTGGACTTATGTCGGATGCAATTCGACTTCCCTGGCATGATTCATTTTTGATGCCTGATATTAATCATAAATTAAACTGGTTTAATTCCTTAGCACTTAGTCTTCTTAATAAACATGCACCTTTACGTAAAATCAAATTGAAATCCTCTGTTGAAGGGTTTCAATTTAGTCAATCTATTTTAAAGTGTCGAAATATAAGAGACTATTTACATCATATTTGGAGAAGCAATAGAAGCAATGCTAATTGGAATAATTTTAGATCATATCGTAATAAAGTTAATGGTATGATTAAGAATGCCAAATTTCAATATTTTAAAAGTAAAGTGTTTAATGTCGATTTACCCAATGACGTCTTATGGAAAAACTTCAAAAAATTTGGTCTTTGTAAGGGTGCTGATAAGTACAGGGTGGATTTTACCCCGAGTGAATTTTCAGATCACTTTGCAGTGCGGCCTGTTTCTGGTGTTTATAATCCATTGCCTCATTCTGACGTATTTATACCTAACACTTCTAAGTTTTACTTTCACAACATTTCTGAGAGTGATGTTCTTTTAGCTATGCAAGATGTTCAGTCTAACTCTATCGGGCCTGATGGTATTCCTATTTCGTTTATTCGTATGTTATGTCCTGTAATTATTGGAACCCTAACTGACATCATAAATTCCGCATTAACGAATTCTGTATTTCCTGATGCTTGGAAAACGGCTTATGTTACACCAATCGGGAAAAAATCTATGCCGGATACTTTGAATGATTTTAGACCTATAAGTGTTCTTCCTAGTCTCTCTAAATTGCTCGAAAAAGTAATGAAATTACAGATTATTACACATATTTCACCACATAATTTACTGAATACTTTTCAATCAGGATTCCGTGAAAAACACAGCACCACTGCGACTCTGATTAAGGTTGTTGATGATCTAAGTAAGGCAACTTCGGAAGGGAAAATTTCACTTTTAGTTCTATTGGATTTTGCTAAAGCTTTTGATTCAGTCAACCATGATGCCATGCTCCACAAATTGAAATCCCAGTTTTGGTTTGGCGACTCTGCGGTACAGTTTATAAGGTCCTATTTAACTGGAAGATCCCAAATTGTCAACCTCAATCATAAGTTATCGTCTCATAATAATATAGTTTATAGAGTGCCACAGGGGTCCATTTTAGGACCTGAACTATTTTCAATTTTCATTAATGATATTGTGGATTCCTGTGCGATCAAATATCACTTGTTCGCCGATGATCTGCAAATGTTTATAACCTCTAGTAAATCTCGGCTGGCTAGTTTGAATGCTTTTGATATTGTTATTGATAACCATAAAATTGAGTTAGTGGGTAAAACTAGGAACCTTGGAATAATTATTAATAGCCAACTTTCATGGGATGACCATATTAATTATGTTTGCTCGAAAATTTATGCAACACTCAGTAATCTATATTTACATGCGAGCTATACACCTCGTGCTGCTAAATTTAAATTGGTACAAGCCCTAATAATCCCACACTTAACATATGGCGCTCCCGTGTTTTCTGGTTGCTCATCGAAATCGTTTCATAAGTTGAACGTAGCTTTTAATTCTTGTGCTCGTTTTGTTTACAATAAAAGAAAGTATGATTCGATATCAGGGTATTCGCGTAAAATCTTAAATTGTGATCTGGGCAATTACTTAAAGTATAATTCTGTTCTATTTTTATATAAGATAATTTTATATAAAAGCCCTCAATATCTTTTCGACATGATACACTTTGTACGGTCGCCACGGACATTTGGAATTAATCTACCGGCTAATTGTGCTTCAAAGCAACGTCAAGCATCATTTTTCGTACGTGCTGTAAAGCTTTGGAACACCCTTGACCCTGCTTCCCAGTCTTTGACTAGCCTTAGAGCTTTCACAAAATCTCATGTTTCTCTCATTTTTCGTCTGGTCAAATAAATGCATTTTGATTGTACGATTATTTATTTGTTTATGTCTTGTATTATATTATGAAAGCAAATTATAATTTATTCCATTTTGTAAAAAAAATATTATAATTGTCTATGTTTAACTTTTTTGCAATGTATACATAATAAAAATTTTCTTTTTAAAAGAAAATTTTAAAAAGGCTTATAGCCTTATTTGTATAATATTTTTGTTAATAAAAAAAAAAAAAAAAAAAAAAGCTAAGGCACGTGAATTTGGAGTTACATGTGATTTTGCCATTAATAGAACGATACCGACACAATCGGATGCTGAAAAATACTACAGGATAAATGTGTTTAACGTAATAGTTAATTCCGTAATAGCTGGCTTACAAAGACAATTTAAATCTTTACAAAATATCTGCAATCTTTTCGGTTTTCTTTGGTCATTTCCAAATTTGACTGATGAAAAAATTGAAGCTGCAGTAAACCGTTTGCGTTCAAAATACACGAGTGAGTTATCAAACGAGATACTAGATGAGGTAAAATTCCTTAAAAAAATGTATGCAGCTAATTTCAATGCAGATCCGACACCAACAAGTTTATTAGAAAATATTCTCAGTAAAACTTAGCTGGTTTATTTCCGAATCTTATCATTGTCTTAAGAATATTTTTAAGTATTCCTGCATCTGTGTCTTCAGCCGAGAGGAGTTTCAGTGTTTTTAAAATAATAAAAAAATTTCATCGCTCAACAATGGCAGAACAACGGTTAAATGGATTGGCAATGTTAAACATTAACCACGACATGGCAAGAAAAATTAATTTTGAGCAAATCATTAGAGAATTTTCTAATAATAAAGCGAGAAAAGCTTCAATCTAATAATTTCTAATAAATTCTAATAAATACTAAAATGAATTCATGTGATATAAGCTTAAGATTGTTTTATTTTATGTTTATGGGGTCTCATTTTAATAATTTGGCCCAGGCCCCCTGCTAGCTCTGAAAGGCCCTGGATAGAGGTATCAATCATCGAAATCGGAGCACAATTGTAGATTTTCGATTTTTAAACTCTGAATTTGTGGGCTATAGTTCAGTTGATTTTCAATAAAATTAAATTTTCCACAAAATGTGTAGAAATATTTGAGCGATCTAAATACCCGTTGGCATTACAATTACAGGTCTCAACACCTATTGATAGAGGTATCAATCATCGAAATCGGAGCACAATTGTAGATTTTCGATTTTTAAAGCTCTGAATTTGTGGGCTATAGTTCCGTTAATTTTCAATAAAATTAAATTTACCACAAAATGTGTAGAAATATTTGAGCGATCTAAATACCCGTTGGCATCACAATTACAGGTCTCAACACCTATTGATTTAGGTATCAATCATCGAAATCGGAGCACAATTGTAGATTTTCGATTTTTAAAGCTCTGAATTTGTGGGCTATAGTTCAGTTGATTTTCAATAAAATTAAATTTACCACAAAATGTGTAGAAATATTTGAGCGATCTAAATACCCGTTGGCATCACAATTACAGGTCTCAACACCTATTGATTTAGGTATCAATCATCGAAATCGGAGCACAATTGTAGATTTTCGATTTTTAAAGCTCTGAATTTGTGGGCTATAGTTCAGTTGATTTTCAATAAAATTAAATTTACCACAAAATGTGTAGAAATATTTGAGCGATCTAAATACCCGTTGGCATCACAATTACAGGTCTCAACACCTATTGATTTAGGTATCAATCATCGAAATCGGAGCACAATTGTAGATTTTCGATTTTTAAGCTCTGAATTTGTGGGCCATAGTTCAGTTGATTTTCAATAAAATTAAATTTTCCACAAAATGTGTAGAAATATTTGAGCGATCTAAATACCCGTTGGCATTACAATTACAGGTCTCAACACCTATTGATAGAGGTACCAATCATCGAAATCGGAGCACAATTGTAGATTTTCGATTTTTAAAGCTCTGAATTTGTGGGCTATAGTTCCGTTAATTTTCAATAAAATTAAATTTACCACAAAATGTGTAGAAATATTTGAGCGATCTAAATACCCGTTGGCATCACAATTACAGGTCTCAACACCTATTGATAGAGGTATCAATCATCGAAATCGGAGCACAATTGCAGATTTTCGATTTTTAAAGCTCTGCATTTGTGGGCTATAGTCAAAGCAACCTTGATTATACAAGCCATAATCTAAAAAACGAAGCTTTTATAAGGGAGTTAGAAACGAGGAAAAAACCAAAATTTCCATAGTAAAACACATAAAACATATGGGAAATCACTGTTTTTCCTAAGACCAATGTATAAATGAAAATGTTGCAAATTCTTAATTATGATTTCTGAAATATTTTCATAAATGTTTGAATTTCAACATATATAAATCTCGTTTAAGTAAATCGTTTTCATTTTCTTGTAATAATTGATTTATTTAAACCAAAATATAAAAAAAAGTTCATAACAACAGCTTTCTGGTCAAATTAAAATAGAAAAGCTTACTACAAAACGTGTGCATTAAGTCAATATACATAGATGGCAGTGGGTAGCAAATATTTTGAAAAATCGTAACAAAAATTGCGAGCTGGGGAAATTTGAGTTCAAAAATTGTAGGAAAAGCAAAACAAATTCAGAAAATATTAAGAACGTGTCATAATTGTTTGATTAAATAATTTTTTTTCGTATTTCTCTGCTAACAATTATAGACATCTAACGTACACTAGTAAAACTAAAGATAAATTTAGCAAGTATTATTTTAATTCGCCAGAGCCAACTTTGATATATTTTTCAAAATGAAATTTCGAAAAATATATTTTACAAATAATTTAATTTTAATATTTCTGCAATTAATATTTACTTAATACCAATATACCCTTCCTGTATATTGTTGCTAAAGATATGTAGAACACTTTTGTATAAAAATTTTGTAACATATTTGCTTTTTTCATTGCAAAACTTGAAGCTAAAAAACACCATTTTTACTATGAATTCCTATGGAAATCAGTGAAAAGTTATACCACTAAAAAAGCTTCAAAAAAATACGTCATAATGATTATGGCTCTATACTCTAGAAGGCTCTGCTATAGTTCCGTTAATTTTCAATAAAATTAAATTTTCCACAAAATGTGTAGAAATATTTGAGCGATCTAAATACCCGTTCAGCACAATTACAGGTCTCAACACCTACTGATTAAGGTATCAATCATCGAAATCGGAGCTCAATTGCAGATTTTCGATTTTTAAAGCTCTGCATTTGTGGGCTATAGTTCCGTTAATTTTCAATAAAATTAAATTTACCACAAAATGTGTAGAAATATTTGAGCGATCTAAATACCCGTTGGCATTACAATTACAGGTCTCAACACCTATTGATAGAGGTATCAATCATCGAAATCGGAGCACAATTGTAGATTTTCGATTTTTAAAGCTCTGAATTTGTGGGCTATAGTTCAGTTGATTTTCAATAAAATTAAATTTTCCACAAAATGTGTAGAAATATTTGAGCGATCTAAATACCCGTTGGCATTACAATTACAGGTCTCAACACCTATTGATAGAGGTATCAATCATCGAAATCGGAGCACAAGTGCAAATTTTCGATTTTAAAAGCTCTGATGTTGTGGGCTATAGTTCAGTTGATTTTCAATAAAATTAAATTTTCCACAAAATGTGTAGAAATATTCTAGTGATCTAAATACCCGTTGGCATCACAATTACAGGTCTCAACACCTATTGATTGAGGTATCAATCATCGAAATCGGAGCACAATTACAGATTTTCGATTTTTAAAGCTCTGAATTTGTGGGCTATAGTTCAGTTGATTTTCAATAAAATTAAATTTTCCACAAAATGTGTAGAAATATTCTAGTGATCTAAATACCCGTTGGCATCACAATTACAGGTCTCAACAACACCTATTGATAGAGGTATCAATCATCGAAATCTGAGCACAAGTGCAAATTTTCGATTTTAAAAGCTCTGATGTTGTGGGCTATAGTTCAGTTGATTTTCAATAAAATTAAATTTTCCACAAAATGTGTAGAAATATTCTAGTGATCTAAATACCCGTTGGCATCACAATTACAGGTCTCAACACCTATTGATTGAGGTATCAATCATCGAAATCGGAGCACAATTACAGATTTTCAATTTTTAAAGCTCTGAATTTGTGGGCTATAGTTCAGTTGATTTTCAATAAAATTAAATTCTCCACAAAATGTGTAGAAATATTTGAGCGATCTAAATACCCGTTGGCATCACAATTACAAGTCTCAACACCTATTGATTGAGGTATCAATCATCGAAATCGGAGCACAATTACAGATTTTCAATTTTTAAAGCTCTGAATTTGTGGGCTATAGTTCAGTTGATTTTCAATAAAATTAAATTTTCCACAAAATGTGTAGAAATATTTGAGCGATCTAAATACCCGTTGGCATTACAATTACAGGTCTCAACACCTATTGATAGAGGTATCAATCATCGAAATCGGAGCACAAGTGCAAATTTTCGATTTTAAAAGCTCTGATGTTGTGGGCTATAGTTCAGTTGATTTTCAATAAAATTAAATTTTCCACAAAATGTGTAGAAATATTCTAGTGATCTAAATACCCGTTGGCATCACAATTACAGGTCTCAACACCTATTGATAGAGGAATCAATCATCGAAATCGGAGCACAATTGCAGATTTTTGATTTTTAAAGCTCTGAATTTGTGGGCTATAGTTCAGTTGATTTTCAATAAAATTAAATTTACCCGTTGGGATCACAATTACAGGTCTAAACACCTATTGATAGAGGTATCAATCATCGAAATCGGAGCACAATTGTAGATTTTCGATTTTTAAAGCTCTGAATTTGTGGGCTATAGTTCAGTTGATTTTCAATAAAATTAAATTTTCCACAAAATGTATAGAAATATTTGAGCGATCTAAATACCCGTTGGCATCACAATTACAGGTCTCAACAACACCTATTGATTGAGGTATCAATCATCGAAATCAGAGCACAATTGCAGATTTTCGATTTTTAAAGCTCTGAATTTGTGGGCTATAGTTCAGTTGATTTTCAATAAAATTAAATTTACCCGTTGGGATCACAATTACAGGTCTAAACACCTATTGATAGAGGTATCAATCATCGAAATCGGAGCACAATTGTAGATTTTCGATTTTTAAAGCTCTAAATTTGTGGGCTATAGTTCAGTTGATTTTCAATAAAATTAAATTTTCCACAAAATGTGTAGAAATATTCTAGTGATCTAAATACCCGTTGGCATCACAATTACAGGTCTCAACACCTATTGATTGAGGTATCAATCATCGAAATCGGAGCACAATTACAGATTTTCGATTTTTAAAGCTCTGAATTTGTGGGCTATAGTTCAGTTGATTTTCAATAAAATTAAATTTTCCACAAAATGTGTAGAAATATTCTAGTGATCTAAATACCCGTTGGCATCACAATTACAGGTCTCAACAACACCTATTGATAGAGGTATCAATCATCGAAATCTGAGCACAAGTGCAAATTTTCGATTTTAAAAGCTCTGATGTTGTGGGCTATAGTTCAGTTGATTTTCAATAAAATTAAATTTTCCACAAAATGTGTAGAAATATTTGAGCGATCTAAATACCCGTTGGCATCACAATTACAGGTCTCAACACCTATTGATTGAGGTATCAATCATCGAAATCGGAGCACAATTACAGATTTTCAATTTTTAAAGCTCTGAATTTGTGGGCTATAGTTCAGTTGATTTTCAATAAAATTAAATTCTCCACAAAATGTGTAGAAATATTTGAGCGATCTAAATACCCGTTGGCATCACAATTACAGGTCTCAACACCTATTGATAGAGGAATCAATCATCGAAATCGGAGCACAATTGCAGATTTTTGATTTTTAAAGCTCTGAATTTGTGGGCTATAGTTCAGTTGATTTTCAATAAAATTAAATTTACCCGTTGGGATCACAATTACAGGTCTAAACACCTATTGATAGAGGTATCAATCATCGAAATCGGAGCACAATTGTAGATTTTCGATTTTTAAAGCTCTGAATTTGTGGGCTATAGTTCAGTTGATTTTCAATAAAATTAAATTTTCCACAAAATGTGTAGAAATATTTGAGCGATCTAAATACCCGTTGGCATCACAATTACAGGTCTCAACAACACCTATTGATTGAGGTATCAATCATCGAAATCAGAGCACAATTGCATATTTTCGATTTTTAAAGCTCTGAATTTGTGGGCTATAGTTCAGTTGATTTTCAATAAAATTAAATTTACCCGTTGGGATCACAATTACAGGTCTAAACACCTATTGATAGAGGTATCAATCATCGAAATCGGAGCACAATTGTAGATTTTCGATTTTTAAAGCTCTGAATTTGTGGGCTATAGTTCAGTTGATTTTCAATAAAATTAAATTTTCCACAAAATGTGTAGAAATATTCTAGTGATGTAAATACCCGTTGGCATCACAATTACACGTCTCAACACCTATTGTGTCACATTATTTTTACTTAGGTATTTAAAATCAGATTTGGATTTAATATATTCTTCTGAATTATCGAACTTTGAAAATTCTGAAAGTACGAAACATTAAAAAAAATTGAATCATATTTATCTAAATTTTTTTGGCCCTGTTAGCAATTTTATATCCAAAATTTGAAATTTTATTCAAAAAACGGAACGCGCCATAAGATAGAAAATGATTGTTCAGTAAATGAGAGTAGGTAGATCAATTTTTTTTAGGTTCTCGGTAATTTTTTATTTGTATAGGGTTACCACTTGGATACAATCGTATCCATTATTTTAAAAATTTAAGAAATGGATACTGGATACTCAAAAAACAAGAAAGAGTTGAAATGGATACAATTATTCAAAGAGTGCCGCAAAGTTATTGTCTTTGGTAGCTCGAGTTTTTGATCTTAGAAAATGTTCACCAATGGATAGGTTTTTAGGTCTTTTGAATCTAACTAAAAGTGACTCTCAATTTGTAGTAGTATTTTCAACCATTTGAATTTATTGCAAATTCCGGCACAGAATGGGCCTATCTAGAATAGGATAACGCCGCAGTTATGTCTTACCAATTTAACAAGCAAAATTTAAACAAATAATTCCCGATCTTTGTTGCACTTATGTACCAGTTATGCTTGCCAAAGGTTTCCGTTTTCAGTGGAGCAACCAGCCCGAAATAATTTTATTTTTTTGTCCTTAGTTCCAAACGTTGCCATGAATTAAAAGTATTTCAGGAATATTTTGCACTGAACTCGCTGAATAATGGGATGCATTGCCAAACTTTTTATTAGTGGACCTAATTTGAGGGCCACTAGGTGCTTTATCTCTCAGCAAGAAACAGTTGAGAGTTTTGATCGCGACTCTTACTGGGCACGGTCATTTTAAGGTACACCTTCAGCGCTTGGGGCTATCTCTTGACGCTGTATGCGATTATTGCCTTGAAGACGAAGATGTTTGCATTCACTTCGTGTACAGTTGTCCGGCTTTCAACAGAGTTAGGTTGCAATTATTTGACTCTAGATCCACTGCTGATAATCAGCTGTATTCCTTGCCTTGGCCTAAACTACTTCAGTTTATTAAGACTGATATGCACCATGGGTGATGGGTCCATCGTGGCATTGAGTGCGGAACCTCGGATGGTTCCAACCAATTTTAATAATAATAATAAAAAACCCCATAACTTTCGCCTTCTCATTCATGGTCCCCGTAGCTGCAGATACCTAGTTATGCCCCTGGTTCCGAGACCTATTGCTGGAAATTGTGGCCAAAGAATTAATGTTACTCTTGATTTTTAGAAATAATCGAAAAAATCCCACTTGGACCACTCTAATTTTGCGTTATCAGATTATGTCCAACAAAAAATCTGTCCGGTTCGATGATTTGGCGATACGTGATCTTTCAAGAATAATGTTCATTAAATCTGCCTGAATTTCAACCCCAATTAAGGTATAAGGGATGGGACTTCGGTAAATGGAGGATCGACTGGTAATTAAACCTTCTGGGAGATACATTTTGAGGGCTAACACTTTGGACTGCCATTTACAGTTTCCTGTTATACAGCCTACGTATGTCAACTAAAATTATTTTATATAGTTAAGAAAAGAACTGAGGGCGATGCAAGAGGATTCATGTAAACAGGCTAAATCATTATTAAGGCGACCCAAGTCCCACGCTAAATCAAAATGCCAACATTTTTAAGAATTTCTATCAAAAATTGTTTAATAATGATCTTAAACTTTTATCAGTTATTTACAGTTTAAAAAATACGAAATACTGCGGTAGTCGTACGCGTATTCATTTCCAGAGATAGTGAAAGTGGCTAGCGTTGAAATGGACGCCCCCGAACAAATCCTCGAGCAATACGGCCTCGTGAAGGTCCACCAAAATGTCCCTGCTGATAATGCGGATCAGTCGGGAAATGTGGTGTTACAACTGGTTCCGAAGTTGCAGTCCTAAAATGTTGTGGCGGTGCTAAATTTGGATCAACTCCCATGTGTGACATATGGCCAGGCCATGGACCTCTGGAAATAAAATTATGACAAATTGTTTCATACAAACATAAAAGAAATGTTCTAATACGTACGCTTGTCGATATGCAACTGGTGACGGTACAGCTGCCCCAACGGTTGGTATACGTCCCCGATCTGCCGAAAACCCTCGCCCACGTCCTCGAGTTCCGCGTATACTTATAATCTCACGTGACAATTTATTATAACCTGTTGGCCCAGTCGGTTGAGCACCACACGTTTCGAGTGCAAGAAAATCGTCCACATGAAGTGACGGTGGCCGAGATGTATTTGGTGGTCGTGAGCGAAACAAATCACCTCGCGATGGTGGAGTTCGAGGAAATCCTCGTCCACGCATTGGTGTAACAAATATTTTCTTTTCTGGTCGCCCCGTTGTAGGTTCAACCTCAACGCGTCGAGTACGATAACATGGTGCGGTTGCGGTACGTTCACGCGCTGTTTGGGGCGAAGCACTCAAATGTAACAATCGCTTACATTCCGAAGTTAAATTCGTATCCGATGGGAGACAAGTTTTTATCACCTCGGTCAAATCACACGGAATCTGTTCAATGTGCTGATCATTTTCGTCGACATCACGATTTGGGGCACTCAACCAGTAGTTTACATTCAATCGATCATCTATTTCATTGATTAGGCTGTAAAATTGCCGAGAGCCATACTGGGTAACGATACCCTCGGCTTGCGGTAAAATCGGTTCGTTGTGCTCGAACATAAACGATGAGGATGAGTTAGAATTTTCCGAAACCAAGATGCTGGCATTTTTATCCAAAAAACTGAGAATTTTATTAAGGTTTTCAAGTATTGGATCTTTATAGAGCTTTTCATTGATGTCGTTTGGCGGAGATGGCGATTGAACCGTGTCGGGAAGGTGCTCAGACATATCAACATCACCATCTAGTTGCGTTTCTTCGCTATTATTTTCAACGCTGCCCGGCATTGTGGTCTTGAACTCAACTTTCTCGATATCGACTTTCAGCTGCTTCAGTGGATGCAAATCTTCCTTTTCACTGCTATCGATCGAAGTGGTCGTATTTTCGTCAGTCGACTGATTTGAAGAAGCCATCACCTTCCAGCTGAGTATTCGTTGGAATTGATGTGGTGATAGAACGATGGTTCGCGGCGGTATTTGCTCATTTAAGGTTGAGTCATCGTTAATACAAATAAGAGAGACGAGGAATTCTAATGTTGCGATCACAAGTTGGAAATTTTCTGGATTTTCGGTCGGAGACATCGCCCCAATATCGAATAATCGTTTGAGGGTTTTATAAAATTTTTCGACTTTGGTGTCAAGAGTGACACGCAGATGAAAAATGGTGAAACTGCAAAATAAACATAAGTTAATTACGGGCAAATAAAAAGCGAAACACTTTTCAAAAACTTACTCATGTTCGGTGAGCAGCATCAAAGTCCTCAAAGTGGTAGCCATTTGGCACACTTTATTCTCTTCGATCATAAAATTCTCGAGTAAACAATGTGCAATTGATAACACAATTTCTTTAGATGGAAGCGCACAAGCTAGCGTCATTTCACGACTTCCAACACCATCTGGTGAGATCATTGAGATTTCGCAGTCCAACAAATTCTGTAACATCAAATTCACATTCTCTTCAGCCTGGATCGCGATCGGATTTGTCGAATTCGACGAAGTCATAATATTCGACAGGAATTCCATAAGTCGACCCGAAATTATCGAAAGGACTGAGACTTTGATCGACGAGTAACCAACCAAACTGGAAATAAAACGTAGCAACCGAGTGGTCTGTTGTGTGATCATAAAGTTTCCGTTGATCTCGTTTAGAATCAAATCGATCATGGATTTTGAGACGAGTAAGGTCATGTTCGGCGCTAAATCAGCCAATTGTAGACATACTCGGCTTAATAATAGGATGAGTTGAGGATAACTTGAGATACAGATGGTTTGGATCATTTCGTTAATCGAGGTCGTCTGCGGATGTAAATGTGCCGACCATAATTGACGCTCTGTAGTAATTTTATTCACCTCCTTTTGGGAGAGAGTCTCCTTTGCTAAAATGGGCAGCGGTAATGGCAACAACTCCGAGAATACCAGTAGTCCCGGTATAAATGTATAAGGGCCGATCAATATATATTTAATGATCTCACCGATCGTTTGGGTCCAAAGGCTTTTATGTACCGATTCGGTATCGACTCCCTCCGGTGGCGAAGGTTGCGTGTATGCCAACAAAATTTTAATAATTTCATTTTGGATTCTTTTTGAATCGCGATATGCTGCTCCCGTATTCGGAATATAATACAACAGATTGTAAGTCTTGAGTAGAGGTTCGATCGCTGTCAAATCTTTGAATGCGGTGTTTCGACACTTTATAACATACGTTAACATTTTACGTAATATTTCGATGGCCGGGAGTAATATTTGTACAACGAGTATTCCTTGTGAAGAGCCTAAGGTCGACGAGTGAATAGCGGGTTGCTCGAAAAATGTTGTAAGCTTATCTAGGATAGATAGGATTGTGGTGACTCCGTCATGTGAATAAAAATCGAGTATCACAAATTTATATCGCAGTTCGACGTGTTCTGGAATCGAGCGAACATCAGTCTCATGATTTTTGTAGTCGTCGTAAGGTGGTATTCCAAGGTACCGAATAATCCGCAACCCCATTATTAAATCGCCTGGAAATGTTGTGATAAACTCAATACTCCGCTTAATCAACTCACAAAGCCCGGTAATGTCATTGTATGAGAAAACATTTGGGATTTCGAGCGGTTTCATATAAATGGCCATTTCTTGAAACATGGCCGAGACGGAGGACTCAAATAACTCGTGATTTTTCACCAAATCAAGTATTTTAACACCACAAATCTCTAAGAAATTAAGGTCGTAACAGTTTCGGATGGTCAAATCGATCAGATCGACTGCATAGTTGAGCACCGGTGATTTTGTTTTGACTCCAGGTGATCCTGGTGCCTGATGTATTATAGCATCAGCTTTCCGTTCCATATCGATGATATTTAAGATCGGTTCGATATTGTTTTCTAGGCAGATAGTTTCAATTACATGCGGTTTTCCGACTTGATTGCACACAAGACTGTAGAAGGAATGAAGATACTCGACCAATTGATCCGTGTCAGATTTTAGATTGATCAACCCGGCTAAATGGTATTTGGTCTGCATTTTAAACCACATTTCGATTCCAATATCGTAGCACCGGGTCGAATCAATCATTAAAATTTCGCTATTCTTTTCACATCCGAGCATCATTTTTATAAGCACGTTCGTGATCTCAATATGCTCGTAAAAATATTCCAACCCGTATTGTTTTCCCATAAGCGCTGTCATTATATCATGCACCAAGCAGACTACATTCTGGGTGAAGTGATTTTGGTACGTCAACATCAAGAGCATAGATTCGAGTAGCCCCGTGATTTTAAAATATGACAAAAAACCAATCGAAACCGCCTTCATCGTTTGCACGTCCTTAGTTATATCGAACTTCGAAGAGACTGGTAAAAATCGCTTTGGCTGCGAATAGCTAATCTCATCGAATGTTATAGAATTCAAAATTTCAGAGAGGCAGCTCTGTAATAGCATCAAACTTGATGCCTCGATCAACTCATCATTCTTCAAATCGATCACGTATCTGGTGAGCACGTCCTGAATTATTTTCAGCGATTCATAAAAATTGATCTTCTTGATTAACGATTTGATCGAAAATTTTACACGTGTCAATGGATTATCATTCAGCTTGATAAGCAGAGTTTTATAGCCGTTCAGAGGCCCCGCAAAATAGTGATCTGACAAAAAATATTCGATCGATAGTTTACAGTCAATCGAGGAGTAAATAGCCTTAATAATCATAAGCTTGATTGACAGCGCCATATACTTCTGATCGTAGAGTTTAAATAAATTCTCATAAATGTTGATCTTGTGATCGTATAGAATGATCTTCGCTATTGAATTGTAGCACAACAACATTTCAATTAATCGTATCCCTGCTTTGATATGCCGTATTTTATATCCCGGCTGCGGTTGTGCCAGCGACATATCAAAATTTAATCCGATCCGTATCCAATCGATCAGTATCGTAATCATATCGTGGTCTTTGATCAGTAACTCGATCAATTCATTATTACGATTCCGGCTGTAATAGTAGGCATTGGTATTAAACAAGCTCATCATTTGGATAAACTGCTCGACGTATTGAACCCAGCATTCTTTCATATCCGGATTTAAATTTGTAAATTCTGTATACTGGAAGTAATCGCAACGATCGTGAAATTTGCGTAACAATTTTAATACGGCTTCAAGCTCCTTGGCTAAAAGTAGATCATGGGCTAGTGGGACTGGTGTATCGTCCAGCTCGGTTTTCATCTCGAATTGGACAAGATCATGCACGAACGGATTAAAAATTTTAATAACATCTTCATATTCGCTGAAGTCATAGTCGAGTTCGAATTGATTTTCGGGATCGTCGCCTATCTCTTCATCGCTCAAAATCGGTTCGAATTGTTCCTCCACATTTGATAACTGGTCTTCTTCTAGAGGCGGTGCAATTGGACTGTCCACTGCCGCATCGGTAAGAATTGAAGCAGGACTAGCCGGCTTACGATCGTCATGAATTGGTAGCGAATGATCGATAACACGAATAGGCTGGATTTTATCGTGATGCTTGATTAAAATTTTATCCGATTTTCGATAACGAAGCTCATCATCTGATCCGATATCTGGCGGAGATCGATGTTCTGGTGATCTCGGACGCCGCGGTGAATTCATCGGTGGAGTTCTAGGTCGTTTACGTGGCTCATCGCTTTCCGGTGATCTCGGATCAAATGAACGGCTCCGATCGTATGCTGGTGATCCTCGGGGTTTCCGATGCGAAACGGCACGATACTCGGTTGGGCTACGTGACCAGTCTCGTTTAACACTACGATACTCTCGTTCTCGACTCGACGATCTTGAATATCGCCCATGGCTTTTTTCGCGAGTCCTTGATATCTCTCGACTACCGGTCCGTTTTTCTGACGAATGGCTACGACGTCTTGTTCGTCTTATTTCCCAGTCTCGATCAATTGACGTGCTTTCCACTCCACTAGCGGCTTGACTCCAAGCGGGTGGTTCAACTACCGGAAAACTACGAGGGTCTTTAGGTAAATCAGATATAAATTCGTCCTGTTGGTATTCTCGATTCTCGTAGCTGTCTCCGTACAATTCAGCCTGCACAGTTTGTGGAAATATAGGATTAGGAAGTGGTACGTCGTCATCCCAATCTTCGCTCGGTGGTGGAATACCTTCTCCTGTTGTAATTTGTACTGGTACCGTACTCCCATTAGGCGGTTGTATAATCACCGGCGGTGATGCAATTGGTTCTGTTATCTGTTTAGTGAACGTACCGTACACAGCCAACGTAATAGTTGTGTACCATCCGCGTAATACCAATCCATCCGTTGGTATTTGCCGATATGTGGCATCCTCATCCCCGCTGCACTCTAAATTTATACAATCATTCTGATTGTACTCAAAACTTCCAAGATTCTCGAACGATGATGCTCCAGGTTTACCCAAATCGTTGACAAAGAAATCAACATGAAATTCGGATGGGTTGGTAGCACCTAATCGTACACCACCGGGAAAATCAGCTTCAACGCGTGCACCCAACGGTATAATACGAACTTCTGTAATATATACAGGTTTCGGAAATTGTACCAAATCCAAATTCAGTTCCTAAAATATTCAGAAGAAAAGTTTGGTTAGAAACATTAATACAAAATAATACAAAACTATCCTATTTTCCACAAACAATGGATAGTTTATAGTATAGATAAACTGTTAAAGCACGATTTTAACTGAATTTACCTCATTAATATCGTGCGAAAATGTATCAAAGAACAGCAATTCGGGTTCATCGTCTTGTTTACCAGACGCCATATTTGTTTGCGATGGAGATTTTTTTTTTATTTTGACGTTTGCAACTGCACCAAAATTGACATTTCGTTAAAGACCAGTTCACAACTGATACCGGTTTTAATAAAGGTCACAATCAATAAGTTAAATGTACAAATTTTGAAGTGTATTCAATTCCTTTTAATGCATTCAGGGCTGTCTCCTTTAGCAACTTTATTTGGGGTACCAAATTAAAAAAGGCTGAATTAAAAAAGTTGATTTTGTATGAACCCCTGCGGCTTTTTTAATTCGTTTTTTTTTAAACAAATTTCTGAAATAAAAACCTTTTTAATTCAGCCTTTTTTAATTCATGTAGCCCTTTATTCATAGGCAATGGCACAAATTTGAAATATCTTCTGCACCAAGATAATGCACTTTCTCACATTGCACTCGTTTTCGTGACTTTTTCACCAACAATTCGATCCATATCGTTTTACAACCACCGTATTCACCTGATTTAGCACCGTGTGACTTCTGACTTTTTCCGAAATTCAAAAGCCCACTGCGAGGAAATAGTTTTGAGACGATAGAAGAGATAAAACGTGAATTGCCACGCGCTCTGAAGGCCATCCCGGAAGGCGACTTTAATTCTTGTTTCGAAGTCTGGAAAATACGTTGGCATAAGTGTATTGTGTCGGGAGGGAATTACTTTGAAGGCGACGAAATAGATTTGGAAGAATAAATTTTTTTGAAATAAACAAAAACTGGTTTTACTTTTTGGGCACAGAAGCATTCTAAATGTCGTTTACCTTGCGACTGGAGCAAGCACTTTATTTAATCATAATCGAAACCATATTTCTGTTATTTCACCTTCCACGGTTTTCTTAATTTTATATACCCACTTACAACCGATGGGTTTTCTATTAACGGATTAATTAATTGCTTACCACGTTTCAACCCATTCCCTTCGTTTTGATCTCCTATAACTCCATTTTATGTAATTGGTTCATCCGATTCTTGTTTAACAGAAAAAGTTTCTTCTTGAAATTTATCTAGTATCCATTTACCATTATTTACTTGATCGGATCTTCTTAGGTCGATATTGTCTATAAGTTTCCCATTTCCGATAGTCGAATCGTTACTATAAAAACACGATGCCTCGTTATCTCTTAATGAAACTGCATTTGGCCTCCAATGAAATGATGGTTATATTACCACCAAGTAGAACATTACATTGTACATACATAACTTTCCCCGAACAGATTTCCCCGGCCTTAATTTGTTTGAGTGCTCGTTTAATCGTATCGACAAAACGTTCCACTGGTATGGTCATAGAATAATAATCAAGCAGAACCGACATTACGTGGACCGAGAAATGTTTGCTCTTACCTTATATTTTACATGTTAATTTTGAATTTTCAGCCACTGAACGATAATTTAATACCGAAAATCTTACCTTCTTTATATAAACCAAGGTCAAAAAAATGAGTCCACTTGTCTCCATATAAAAACCGCGTTATGTCGCTTCTGGGTATTCTGTGGTATGGTTCTGAACGAATGTTCTGAATTCCATTTGCTTCACAAAACTCCTGGAATAACAGCGAAACAAACTGAGTGCCTTTATTTGAAGCGATCAGTTCTGGTAGTCCGAATTCAGCAAACACTTTCTCAAGTATATTAATCATTGCAGAGGCGGTTATTGAGTTTGTATCGTATATTTCTGGACACTTCGAATAAGCAACTACTATAACCAAAAAATTATGACCGTCGTAACGATCACTTTTGGTAAGGTGTTCTGTATCAGTCTTCTCCGATTCTAGAAAATCATCGAGATAAGCTGCTGCTCCATCCAGGCCATCCACCATTATGCTCTTGATTTATTGGAAAGCTCCTGGGGCTGATTTGATACCTGGAAGAAATCTGTTAAAACGAAACAGTCCTATATGCGTGTTAATAGTGAGTATTTCACGAGATTCTTCAGCAACTTCCACTTGTAAAAATGTATCAGATAAATCGGATTATCTGAATATTGATCCGTTTGAAATTTTGGAAATAATATCCTCTGGCAACGGAAGTGGAAATTGATGTGGTTCAAGAATTTCATTTAAACCTGTTGAATAGTCTGCACAGATTCATGTAGAGCCATTGCTTTTTTTGACTACTACTATGGGTGCTGCCCAATTTGAAAAATCAACTGGTGTTATGATTCCCAATTGTTGAAGTCTCCGAAGTTCTTCATCGATTTTCTCAACTGAAGCATATGTTACTGGACGCTTAGCTCTGAATACTGGGGCCTTACTATGCAATTCGGCGACAATTTTCGACGGCTATCGTTTTGTATAAGAAGATGCAGGAAGAAAAAGGAAAACAATAGTTATTGTGTTCCTTTTTCTTCTTGTACTTTCTAATACAAAACGACAACCGTCGAAAATAGTCGTCGAATTGCATAGTAAGGCCCCTGGTTTAGCTTTACGTTTAGTGTAAAGTATCAAGTACAATTTGTGTCTTCTTACAGCAACCCAACGAATTTTTAAATATATCTGGAAACTTTCATACTGAGTTCCTCAGTCCTTGGCGAATCGATTGATGATTTTTTTTTTTCGCTGGCGCTACATCCCATGGAGGGATTTGGCCGCTTCATATTGAAGTTTCGTAATCATTATTTTAATGGATAATGAGTGATTAATCCATTGATCCTACATTAACCAGCCGTGATTTTTTCATCACCCGCCGGGAATCGAACCCGGGACCTCCGAGGCTTAAAGCAAGCATGCTAACAACTGTGCCACCGGGGCGGCACTTCGATTGATGATGTCTTACTCATAATTTGATTACAAATTTGGTTGAACGACAAATTCTATAAATTACATTTTTGAATCCAATCAATTCCCATTATATTGAGATCAGGAATATTAGCTACATAACACTCCCCTGACATGATAAAATAAAATCCGCCAGCTGTTGACCAGATGCTGTATTAGCAACGTGATTTGTGTTTGATAATGCCGGTTCGCCAATCTTTTGCCATGTTGATTGAGAAATTATTGTGATATCAGATGCGGTGTGTGGTTGTGAGCGTTTTTGTTATCAATCTGTTCCTGTGGATTTAGCTTATTGCTGAAACAGTTGCAGTACCTCTTTTTATGTCCCACTCGATTGCTCCGTTGACATTTATATTTATGGTCTTTATAAGAGCAATCATTGCTTCACAGTTTCAACATGATTTTCGTGATACCGGTGTCGATGAATTTAACTGAAGATTCCCAGGCGATGATTTGTTCTAGTTATAAAACTTCTGATTGTGTTTTCTTTTCTCATTACGATTACTGACTGCCTTAACTGATGAATGTTTGTGTTCAATCATGTTTGTGTCCTGTTTCAAAGCAGTGACTTGTTGACAATCATCTACAAGATCTGATAGGGTGAGTTTACAATCATCAGTGGCATTCTCAATTTTCAATAGAAGTCTTGTACGCGTGTCTGAATTTTGAGATGAGCGGAGACCACAGACGTAAAATAAACATTTGAATTGTTTCCAGTGTCAAACTTGTGGCAGCACCATCGAGGAATTACCAAGCCACCAATAATATCGAAACATACAACGGGTAACACCAATATGGAAAGGTACGACAGGTAACACAAAAACTTAGGACAGTTAGTTTTTGTCGTATGTGCGTCCGCGTATTAACCCAAAAATATAACGACGAACAAAAAAATGAATTGAATAAAAAACGAGTACTGAATTACGAGCCTCGCACTATTGTCGACGACCATCATCATTGCTAAATTGTTCCAAATAAATCATTAAACTGTAAATAATTGCGTTTTTAATTATTAGTGAAATTTAACTGCACGTACACACTATCGCATGATTATCGCCTTTTTTATCAACTGCGCCATACTTTATCAAGCTACACTTAGCGCACACCATAACTCATAATTTGTGAATCCTGCATAACTGCACGATAGCCATAAACTTAATAACTTCAATTTTTCACATTATTTATTATCTAATTCGTGCAGCATAAGAAACAAAATTTTCTGAATTTCGCTTTTCAATTAAAAACATTCATAACGCAACCCGAACAGTGCTTTCTATGGTCCAAAATTTTTTGTTAAATTAGTTATGGAGTCATCAAACCTAAAATCTTTTGGTGTTTTCGGAAGAAGTTTGAATATTTATCCAAGTTGGTATTCTGTACTTTGCATAAAAGAATTCTAACTTTCGCTGCGTCGTCTAGTGATTGATCATCCACTTACCATGACTCATAATAAATTTCAGCGTCTGGAGTGAAACAAAATTTGGTGATTGAATTCGATATCGTTGTCTGAATGTCAGGAGCTGAAGTGGCTCATGCGTCTGCTGGATTTCGTAATTGCTGCTTTATGACTGAATTCTGATTTGTCACAACTTCCGATAATTGTTAATCAGCACACTCAATTCCTCATTCGAAGATATTTTGAGGTTATGCGTTTGTCTTATTATTTATGAATATTTATATATGGTATACATAATATGTACCAATATTCTGGTCGCCACAACTGTTGTATTTTCGAATATTAATTAAAACCCACTGAATTACTTATTCCTACATTTATTAATTATAATAAAATAATTTTATTTGGTTTTTTAGCTTAATATTTCATTTTTTATTAATTATTTAATAAAAACCCAACGTTTCAACGGTACATTCCGTCATTCTCAGGGGCAATTTTCACTACAATTAACAAATTGTAGTAAAAATTGTGCCCCTGAGAATGACGGAATGTACCGTTGAAACGTCGGGTTTTTATTAAATAATTAATTAAAATTAAAAATGAAATATTAAGCCAAAAAATCAAATAAAATTATTTTATTATAACATAAAGCTTAAAAAAGTGAACTAAATTTATTAATTACTTTAGGTAAACATATGATGCTAGCTACCAAATACATGTCCTCGCACGTAACGTCGCTAACCCTCTCAGCTATCAAAACTCTCCAAAAACGTTTTTTTTCCAGGGGTGTGCAACAGGAACCAAACCAATTTTCAAATGGTGTGGTTAAAATCGATCATCTAGGGTAAACGATTTTGCACATAATTCGCAGTAACAACTACTTAAGCCGAAATATGTGTGGCATTCCGGCATCAATGATGATGTACCGTGCCATTCCTATAACCAGCGTCTGATCCTTACGTTCAGCAACTCCATTTTTTTCGTATTCGCCACATCTTTCTAATCTTATACTTTTGGGTTTCTTATTAAACATTTTTTTCACCATTTCAACATATTCCTTCAATTTTTCAAACACCTCTCATTTATTTTCTAACAAATATATTGTTGTGTATGAGGAGAAATCATCTATTAATGTTAAAATATTTGTTTTGCCGGAAGCTGACGCTGTCTTCATTGCCACGCATACATATGAATGAACTACATAAATCAAACAAATTTTGTGCACGTTACGAATTCTTTGGAAATTTTTGATGCGTCATTTTTCCTTGCAAGCAAACTCTACAGTGACTCGACACTGCAGATAGTTCATCTTCATCCCGTCCGGTCGCCAAATTAATTTTCTTTTCTTTGGCAGGTTTGAAAATTCGATCGCCTATAATTGGGCCTTACAATTAATTGTAAAGTGCCCTTTACTATTAGACTGATAGCACAACTTATCAAATTTCTTGATTTCTGTTTTTTTTGTAGGTTTTTCTGTATCACCTTTAAGCCATCGCCACTATGATCCATGCCTTTGCCTCTGTCCTTTCGACGTTTGTATTCGTCAAAAAGTTTGAGCGGTGGAACCACCGCTGTAGTTAAATAAGTTTCTTTACGCGATTGCTGTGACCAACGTATCATAACTCTCAGGTAGGCTTCCTAACATCGTCACTTGCCAATCTTCTGGTTTTATATCAATATTCAAATCAATCTTCTTTTGAAATAATTCATTTATCCTGCTTAGGTCAACTTCCATTGTCGAACTTTACTATTTGATTTGCTGTGCTCTTCTCGTGGTATTCTTGCAACACATGGCTGCATGGATACCTTTCGCCGTAGAAGCATTACGAATATGAACCAAATGATCATTATTCACATTTACCCCAATTATTGATTAAAGAACTATCTAACTTAGATCGTCATTAGGTTTAGAAAGAGTCTGTCGAATGGACACCTTATCGAGTAAGTGATTGTGCTGCGATTGCAATGGATCATATCTTAACAATAGGATTCCGTAATTATGTTGTACCAACCTGAATTTAGATCGCTTACGAACACTTTAAAAGCTCTGGTCTATTTTCCAATGTTGTCATTTGATAGGTTTTACATCCAGTAGCATATGATGGTAATCGCTTCAGGTTAACGTGGTGCGGTATAAACTTTTTTTGGACACTCGATTTTTCGGATAGGTTCGTCGTAAAAAGGACACCAGACGTTGACAACGTATTCAAGTTGAGATCTGACATAAGCATAATACAGGATTTTGATTGTCTTGAGGTCATAAATATCCCCATAGTAAACCAAGCATGGAATTGGCTCTAGCAACGCATTGGACAATGTGCTTAATAAAGCACATGTTTTCAACGAAAGTAACCCCTAGGTCTTTAATTTCGAATACTTTTTTTTAAAAGTATGCCATTTATTTGATATTGTTGTGTACACAGGGTTAACTTTCCGATGGAACGATAAACTCTTACACTTGTTGATGTTGAGACTGAGGAGGTTAGACTCATACCATTTCGCTAGATTGTCGATGTCCTCTTGTAGCTTATGGGTATCGCCGATGTTTTATACTGTTTTAAAGATTTTAAGATCATCTGCAAACATTAATACCTTAGAATGTTGTATTACTTCAGTAACGTCACGTCATTGATGGAAATTATAAAGATCCAAGGACCAACATGAGAGCCTTGTGGTACCCCTGAGGTAGCATGAATTAATTCCGATCTGCTATCATTAAACTCAATATACAGAATGCGATTACTCAAATATGATTTAAACCACGCAACAAACTGTTGAAAAAACCAAATCAGTATAACTGTTCCAACGTTTTACAATAGTTGATGGAGTCAAAGGCTTTGGCAAAGTCAGTATACACCACATCAACTTGCTTATACATTTCAATTTCTTTAATGGTGTTGCTGGTAAATTCAATAAGATTTGTTGATATTGCGATGTTTGTGTAGTAGACTCCTTTGGCAAGAACCAATTTATGCCGCTGGTAGGAAGAGGAACTCTGCATATTGCCTTGGGCTTGGTTTCATTATTAATCCCAATGAATTATTAACAATTTCAACAATGAAGCATACATTTATTTACGGTTGGAATTAGAATATAAAACTCGCACATACGGGACAGAGCCATCTCTTTCTCATATGGCTGTTTTGGATCTCATCCAGAGGAGATGATTGCGGATCCTTCTATAACTGTACCGTAACGAAATGTTTATGCTCTATGTATCTTATTATAACCAATGTTTGAATTGTTGCCTCATCGGAAACAAAATGTCAGGTGAGTAAGATAAGCTGCTACAACGATCGGATTTAAGCCTACGAGAGTGATGTTCGAAATTTATAATTTTTGGGAATTCAATAAATTTGCTTTCAACTAGGTAATTATGTAATTTAAACGTCCATCGGCTTCCAAAACTTATTTTTTCAATAGATGTTTATGCTTAATTAATAAAACCCCTGGATTAAGAATATGTACTTTTATGTATTGTACGTATATGTATTTCAATTTTCAAAAAAAAAAAAAAAAAATCTCTTATACATGATATTATAGTTTATTTTATATTTTTGTATTTAATTATAATTTATTATTTTACATTTAATTTTCTAAATTTGATGTTTTTTTTTTGTTTATTTATATTAAATATTCATTAATTATAAATTTTATTAAGTAATTGAATTCTTTCTTCATATACATATTATGTTTTAGTTAGGAGATTTTATTTTTGTTTTTAAATTTATTAATTCATTTATTTAATAATTAATTAAAATAATTAATTAATTTACAAATCCTTAAAGACTACGAAAAATAATAATAAATTCCTAAAAAATATGTGTTTGTGTGTGTGTGTAAATTAAATTAAATTCTATAGACTAATTTCGTTTATTCAGACAGTTTTTTCTGATTCAAATCTAGTTCGCTCTTCTTCTGGATTTTCTCCCGCTTCCATTCGATAATTTTCTGTCTTAGATCAATATCTGCGAGATGAAAAATAAAGAAAATAAAAATGAGTATGAAATTTAACAAATTCTGTGATGTAGTACAAACCTGGCTTCAGCATATCTTCGGTAAGTGGCTGCCTATTGAACGGATCTGTATTACTATTAAGTAAATGTCTAACGATAATCGATCGATCCATAACCACACCGGATGGTAGAAGCACTGGATCTGACATAATGCTATCCATAAGCGGATCACGGAATTCGTCGGGCGCATCCGCGAATTCATCTTCACATTTTTGATTGGCCAAATAAATATCGTGGGCCTGCTGAAACAGTGTACGGAATTTTTCAATCTCGATCGCCGATCGTATATGATTCTTTTCAATTCGATCGGTTATCTCATCGAATAGCACTTTATCGAATGAACGCTCATCGGCTGCTAGCGCTGCTGCAAATTCATCACAGCTCAAATGCAAATATATATCAACTAATTGCCCCAGTAGACGTCGTGGATCCCATCCATATTTTAGCGGGCTTTGAACTTTCAGCTGTTCTTTTCGGCCGAATATTTGTTTCATGTTAAAATTCAGCATGGAACTCAATCGATCCACTAATTCAGGCCTTAGGAAAGGTTTTTTAATGTCGATGGTTAAGTATCGCAACATATCGACTGATTCTCGCGCTAGCGTTAAATATGATCGACATTGTCGTTCATCTTGTGACAATTGTCGCAAACGACTCTGTTGATTCTCTAGTCCTAGATCAGCCCACGCCTTTTTATCCATTTGCAAAATTTGCGTCTCTTGTATGCGACGCAAATGCTGTAAACACTCGTCCAATAGGAAAGTGGTATCATTCATCAACATGTTGATAAATTTGACAAATTGCTTGCCCGATTTTGATTCGTTGGTGATCGCTTGACGTTGACTAGCATTTGCCCACATTCCTTTAAACAAATGACTTATATGATATCTGGGAATAGAAAAATAATTGATTAGCCCCGTAAGCAGCCTCGATCCACAATATAATTTAATCACCTTATAGTAAACTTATCATAAAACTCCGTGCTTTGCCCGGTAGTCTCAATATCTGTGTAAAATTTCATTAGTGCACTAATTAGGACCGTTTGTGCTAACTCATGGTTCATAATTTTTTGATAAATTTTGGATATCTGGGATATAAGTGTTGGCGACGTGACATACAATACCTCAACTAATTTTGCAATCACATAGGGATTTTTAATCATTTGAGGCGCACACACGCACGTTAATATCCACGTAATTAACGATTGGTCCATACAATCGATAATCGTTTCCATCGAGTATTGCATACAAAATAGTACAAAATCGGCAATATCTTCGATATACCATTCCGGAATTGCCGAAAATTCTTTTGACGGTACTAAATTCGGTGGTGAGATTTGCGTAATAAACGGCCCATCAATCGGCCGAGATTCCATCTGGTAAAGTAAATATTCACAGACGCTGTTATAAAATTCCATAGAGTCCCGCAACAACATCGAATCAAGTATACCAACGTCACAGCATTGTTTCGCCCGCGTGAGTTGTTTAATTTGCGCTGTCCACCTTTTCTTCAGCTGCTGATGATGGCTCGATGAATTATTATCGAATTCAGTACGATCCATTTCATCGAATAGTCGCTGCAGTTCTTTAATTCCGCGTAACAATTTATTATAGTGTTGAATTGCTGGTATAATTCCTAAATGCTGTGAATGCAATGTTATAAACCAACAGTGAGTCGGGAATTTAATTTCATCCCATTTCTTTGTCGCATCACCGTGGTGCTCTTCAATCCATTCTTTATACTCGTTTTCTGCCATACGCAATTTTGTGTCAGACTCAATCGCAATCAAACAATCCGGATGAAAAAGATAATTCGGCTCAATTCGATTTAATACAACCTTACGGGCTAAAATCTGTAATACGGACATTAAGTTTAGCATAAAACCATCGCGCGCCAAAAGTTTATCGTCGAAATTAAATTGGGAACGTTTTTCATTCGATTTTAGAACGAGCGAGAAATACTTCAGCACTTTGATTCGACTGTCATGGTTTAAGAGAAGGGCGTAGAAAATTTCTTGTAATATTTTACGCGATTGAAGAAGTTCCTGGAAATGAAAAATGGAGGCTATATACATTAACAGATCAAGAAAAATTAAAAAAATATAATCACTCACCGATTGTAATTGTGTGGCCACGGTCTTAGTGAATATATTCGAATTAGCCAAATAGTGATTCACTAGTTTTGGATTCTCCTCGACAAACACGGATAACGAAATAAACGGTGCCAAGTAACTACTCTTTGCAATTTCCCGACCATTTGCGTTCTTTGAACACAACTCGGGTATAAAATTTCTCATTGTGGTGACTAAATCACAAATCGGTCGAGTCGTGGCCGCCCCACCAACACTACTGCTACTACAATTATTATTATTTACATTACTTTTTGATGATGATGGCGCTGGATTGTTGTTACTACACACCACCGTTACATTAGTTAACCGCCGCAACAAGCATAACGGTTTTTTATTGATCACATCATCGTGACACGCAGCCTGCATATCGTAATACAAGTTTTTTAAGAGACCAACAAAAAATTCATTAAAATAATTTAATTTGATCGTTTTTTTGATCAGCCGCGACAAGAACTCATCGTAAATAATGCTCTCCTCATAGAGCAGCTCGAGAAACGATCGATCATACGTAATCACAAACTTTTGATTCCCATTGTTATGAAAAATCGATTTCGTAACCGAATTTGATTTAATTTTTGTTAAAAGAATTACAAAATAGTCTAGCACTTTTTCCATTAACAAATCAATTGTATTGCTAGCGAATTTTGATAAATTTTTGCGATCGTAACTCGTGCACGAATTAAACACGGATAGTAGATAGATAAGAGGTGGCTTCACATTCGTGTGTAACTCAAATAATTTTGGCTTGGGACATAAATTTGTTTCATCTTCATCCATATTATTATTGGCGTTATTATTATCATTGTTGTTATTGTTATTATTGTAGGACACTACAACTAGATTATCACTATTATTGGTGGTATCATTACTAGCACAATTATTATTTTCGGACACTTTTATGTCGTGCTCTATATAAATCTCTCCATCACTGATCGTCGAATGGATATCACCTTTAAAATGTTTCTCGACCAAATCGACAACAGCAATATCCAATAGGATTTTGTAATGATTTAATAGTAAATCCGTATCGATTGCGGTGTCATTGGTCAAATCGAATGGTACACGATTCATATAATTCTCCCATGGTACTTTTAATATAAAAGAAAGTAATTTTTTTATTTCTAAATTTTGTTGTTCAACTAGTGGAATTGAATTTGAATTGTTTTCATTATTTAAAATTTGTTCCGTCGACACATTATTTGATGCTAATGGATTTGATTGTAATAAATTTATTGTTGGTGTTACTGGTGTTGTTACAATATTTGGCGTAGATATAGTGGCGGCAGCTGCAGATGAGCTTGTTGCAATGGTGGCGATGTTGGTTGGTGGTTCGTCAACTTCCATTTTTTCGTCTTCTGGAGCTGAAATTTACAAAGAATGTGGTTTTAATTAAATCATTTAACAGAAGAGCATAAATTTTAGTTGGTACGTGTGTTGAACTGTAGCATTTACATTAAAATGGGATGGGAACTAACTAATTTAAGCAAGCTAGAAGTAAGCAATAACAACAAAGATTCATTAGTTTGTTGGCACACACAACATTGACAATTCCTTTATTGAAATGCCAATATCTCATTACTCAATAAAAATGTTTGATTTGTTTAAATTTGTATTTTGTCTAAAGACCCGTGAGCATTGTAATATTAAGATGACAGAGCTCTTGATGTCGCTTTAGGTCGAATAAAAATCTACTGAAAAAAATTATTATTTTGTTTAAAATCATGTCTCTATAATAATTCACTAAAATTTTTAATTTCGAAAATATTTCAACAATGTACATTTAAAAAATTAACCACAACTGTGAATTTTCAAAGTAGAAATCAGAAAATGTTCTGAATAATTTTACAAACATGTCACATTAAGCATTTGGGAAATAATTCCTCAACGACCGGCCTTCTACCTTCTTGGCGCGAATTCTTTGAAAAAAAAAACAAAACATTTCCGCCAAATTAATAATCCTGCCGCACTTAAATTTTATATTAACTTAAATAATAATTAAAGATTTAAGCTGTTCAATGTCATTTAACCACAATAAAAAAACCGTATCAACATTTAACCTCAAACCCGATATCGTGATGCGCAAAATTTCTCCGCACACACGTAAAATAGCTCGAGTTCAAAACAAAAATTTCTTTATCGGCGCTATAAAATCAAGACATTACCATTAATTACAAGAAACAACACACATAAGTGTCTTATTGTTTAAATAAATAAATTTTTTTTGCGGTTACTTCCCAATCGCCTTGAAATGTTTTACACGGTGTAATGACATTATTTTGACTAAAAGTCTGTTTGATTTATACGCGAAAACAGGTGACTAATTTTTAAAACGCTATTCATTGCGATGTGAGCTTGCGTGATTTGTTGCAATTGCACACTACCTAGCTACACAAAACTGGGTTAAACCATACACCTAATCGTATCTCGTAACGTTAATTAAATCATAAATTATAAACAAATTATTTACCTGCCCTGGTTGCTGCATTTTCTTGTATACAAATTTTCTCATTTTCAACTTCCATTTTTTGTATTTTATTTTTTATTATAAAATTATTTTCATCATTGTTTGTTGATGAATTTTCATTATTTTTCATATTATCCGAGTGAAATAATTTATTTGATTCATCGTCTATTGTTGTGTTACAATGTCCTTCTTAAAATAGACAAAAAAAAAAACACCAGATACAAAATAAAGAAAAACACAATTTTCACTTTTACGACTCACAAATTATCTAGTTTGTATACTACAGAGATTATGCGTATTTTCGCGTGTTCTACATACCTGGATATACAATTTCGGGAGTATCATGAACATAAATATATTCCAATTTATGTTTTTGATTCCCATTGGAATTTTTCATCTCATTCTTATTACTACTACTACTACTCGAAGTCTCGTCCTCATTCATCATCATATTACTACTGATACTACTATAACCGGTACAACTTTCAGTACTAGTCGATGGTGCAGTAGACGATGATGGTGATGCATTTTGCGGCAATTCAATCGTTGATGCCTGTGGTATTTGTTGCGTTTCTAAATTTCCTTCTGGTACTGCTGCTGCTGCTGCTGTTGGTGTTTTCGTATCGGGTAGTATTCCTAAACGTCGTAATCGTCGCTGACGTATCTATTCGGAATAAAAATAAAATTATTGAATAAAGAGATACACACATTACCCACAAATTATTTATTGCTTTCGCATTTAATGATGATGAATTTGCGAATTTTCACTTTTGTCTGTTTTGTTGAAATTTACATTTTACAAAAGTATACACGAATGCGCGTGTACTTAACCCAATTTTTTTTATTAAAATTGGGTTACAAAATAAATCTATTGAAGTTTTGATTAAAAATGTTTGTAAAGCTGTTTTAACTGCTTATTACATACATGGTAGGGTGCGTTAACAGATTTTTGCAAATTTATAGTTTGGAGCACTTAAAGTTATTGCAAAGGATACGAGTTGGACAAACCCGATTAAGTTTTGATGATCCCAAGCAGAATAGATGAGTAATAATGAAAGAACTTGCTCAATTCTCTAGTAATAGAAACCAATAAGGAACATTGTGAACATTATCAAAATGAGTGTACAGAAATATCCACAAGGAATAAGGCATGTACGCTTGCAATCAATCTTCAATTTTTAAAAGAGGAAATTTTTGTACTTTAGAATTTAGAATTGTTATTTAAAATCTTATAAAATAGCAAATAAAAGAGAGCTGATATGGACAGACTCAGACATATAGTTTGTTTAAATGTCGTCTATTGTATCAAATAAAGCAAACAAATCAAATTCTTCATTCAGTAGACGCAAAAACAAACGAATTATTTAAACTATGAGTTAGATGTGGTGTATAGCAATCAGTCATCAAAACATACAATTTAGTACAGTTTCAGGCGCTGTTAGAGTCAAGCCCGTAGTAAAAGAAGTGCAGTCAATAGCAAAATTAAAACCTACGAAGTGGCAACATAGAGAACTGCAATAAAAGTAATTAAACAACGCCTCCCACTGAAAATGGTTTTTCCAATTTGGAAGAAAATTATCAAAATGGAATAACCAATTGAAATAAAAACAATAACTGGAAATGAGCTATGCTCAGATATCTAAAAACTTTTGTTTTGTTAAGATTACGTCAAGACATAAGAACGCTATAAATGATAATTTCTCTATGACTCAACGCTGGTTGGCAGTACTAAGTTTTGCCAATAATGAGCAAGCTCCAATTCTCTTCTTCAAAAAAATGATATTTGATCTCACTTTACTAAGTAAGATAGAGTTAGCATTGCGCCTATTATTTAGTTGTGGCTTTTTCTGCTAAGCATTAATTTCGAATTAGAAAATGGGCTTGCAATTATTTTCTCCACTCATACTTGTCCTATTTCTCTATAAAGTTAGATTAGACGGAATTAGGTAGCCTCTTTTAAAACTGAATGTGTTTGCCAAATTGAACTGGACCAAATTTTTTTTAGCCTATTGGATAACAAGGTGTCAACACTTCAGCAGATTTCATCAATAAGATGAAGTTGGCATTTCCTGACTTAGTTTACAGCTACGTAAAACATTGACATGTTAGCGCTTTCTAATTGTAACACATTGGATTTTTGAGAAAACAACTGATAAACACCCAAAAGGGTTCCAACGTTTTTTTATTCTACAAAGCCTTAAACCATTATTATTAGAATACATGAAGAAGTAAAAGCTGTACCGTTAAAAATTGTTAAGATTTTAGCAAGTTGCAAAAATAAAGGTTATGATATTTATTAAATCTTTTTTTTGTTGCAACTTACTTAGGATGGAGTGAAAATCAAAAAACTGGGTATGCAAAAGGCCCTTAATCAGAATTGCAAAAGAAACTCTTAGAAAGGCGATTGGAATGGACAACTGGGATAATATAATTCGATTTTTGAGGAAGGAATTTACAGTAGTACAGAATTCAGCTTTGATTTATAAACGCATGTCAGATCGTAGAAAGCAGACCAATCTTTCACAAAATACCTGATCGCTATGAGAGAACTTGAAGGTTCTGGTAATTTAGAAGATGCGGCTATTATTGTGAACTATACTTTATGGTGCATTGTGTATAGATGAGTTTGTTAAACATCTATGCAAATAATAAACTCAAAGCAAAGAAGCGAGATATGCCAGACAACAATCCGGTAAACTAGCCAACTAAGAACTCTAGGAACACAACAAAGTATGGTCCAAGGTGGTGGTTTGGCGTCTATTGGAGGGGGGGGGGGGGGAGGGGGAGGGGGGGGCCCAAAGTTGATAGATTAATCTACCAGCTGGGTACAACTGTGCAAGGGGTAACCTGATCACAATTCGCAAGTGTACGTACTGCCTCCAAAAGGCAACCACTGGTAACTGGAACCATTAGGCGGAAAGTGGCCTTTTGGGACAGGCTAAAGTAAGGCGCTAAAGGAGGAAACCTTGACAAAAACCCTAATCTAAGGTGAAACAGCATATGCCGAAGGATGAATGGCAGATAGGTTAATCAGTCCAAATATGCGGACTCTGGATACCAGGCACCCTCCAGTTTTATTTAGCCTTCCTGTAGTAAAGCTGGGTGACCTACAGGCGACTTTCTATTCCCAACAACTCGGAAGAGTAAAATCAAAACGGTAGACGAAGGATATATGGGAGTGGGACTGCCCTCTCGAAGTCCTTGAGTCCCAATGCTACCGCTTTTCTAGCAGAAGTAAATGATATAGTAAACATCTAGGAGGGAGAGCAATGAGCCCAGATAGTATGACCGCGTGTAGAAGCATTTCCAACAGTAAACATCTAGGAGGGAGAGCAATAAGATCAGATAGTATGTATCACGTACCGGCCGGTGTATTATCAGGTTCATGAGCCTGAATATTGACTGGACGGATAATTAAGCAGGGTTTGGAGCCCTGTGACTTAAAAGACCTATTTTGAGTCACAGTGTGAGGTGGGTAAACGCCCACATGGCCCTACTACACTAATTCTATTCTATATATGGTCCAAGGTGATATAATTGTGGTAACAGGAGACATCAAAGAAGGCAATGTGAAAATAAATCGAAGGGGCCAAAATGTTTCAAATCTTCAAAAAAGATATTCCATGCAAGGAACTATGAAACTTTAAAAAATCTGTGGCTGTTGTTGAAGCTTAACAGTCGCAGAAAAAGAAAATCATACATTGTTGTGCTTGTCCACAACCATGAAGAAAGTGTTGCTGTTTGGGAAAGAACTCTATGTATTAGTTGACAGTGGCAGTGATACCAATCTCATGTCACAAATTCCAAAATATTGGCGTCGAAAATCTAAACGATGACCGAATATCGTTTAACGGCGCTGGTACTAAAAGCATGTCAACGAAGGGCAAATTTGAGGCGCAGTTAGTCACTGATGGTGAAATATATATATATATTTTTTTATACATTTTTTAATTGGGTGCAGAGCGGACTTAATAACGGTCCTAGCTCCTTGTAACTGTCAGAGCTTCTGCACCCAATGCGCGATCCTGCAAGTAAAGATTAAAAGCTACTTTAAATTTATTCATTTGGTATTCTTTCGGAAATTTGAAGTGTATTAGCGAATTCCAATTTTTTGATGTTCGAGGTATCGGGAGCTTCACCGTAAGCCTATGTGCATTGATTGTTCCTCTTGTTGTTGTAACGAATGGTGGTATTTTCTCCGATAGTTAGTAAGTGTAAGTGCTTGAGTAAGTTTGGGATTCCGTATTATTCTGATAGCGCGGCATTGAACCCTGTCCAATAAGTGGAGGGTGGTACCAGACGCACCTCCCCAAACTTGACAGAAATACTCTATACATGGTCGGATGAAGGTTTTATATATTTGGAGAACTTGATGCGATTTAAAAAACCTTCTGCATCGATTCAGGAACCCGAGTTTTTTTTCATCATCATCCACAAAGCTATGGATAGGGTTTATAGTGCTATCCAGCAAATCGTTCATGTATAGCAAAAACATGGTCGGTGACAAAAGTGATCCCTGAGGGACTCCGGCATTTGGGGAGTGCGTCGATGATGATCTCCCATTAAGCACGACGCTGATTTTTCGGTCATTGAGATATCTTTTAATCCACCTGGTGGTCATCGAGTCCAGCCCGTATGCCACAAGTTTACAAAAAAGATTCTCTTGACTGTAATACACGTTGTGGAAGATGGATATTACCGGTAGACTTCATATTAGGAAGAGACTTGATCAAATAAAATATTACCATCCTCATCAGCATTATAATGAAGAGGTTTATTCCCTAAGGTTGTGCGTTGGTAGTTATGTGGAGGTTAGAAAGTTAAATTTTGAACGCGTGTCAAAAATGAATAGTCGACTGATGTTGTCACCATCAATGGCCGCCGTTGCCCACTGATGGGAACTTAAAAATTTTTAATCAATTAGATTCTTTCGGCTTTTTATAGACAAAATATATTAACAATTATGGCATTCACAACATTTTTCGACTTGTTAACCAGAGAAAAAATGAAGAGGCCAATCATTTAAAATATATCTACCAAAAAAGTAGAAATATCAAATCCCCCCCTCCCCCCGTACTTTAACCCGACAGTCAATATTATAAAGGCCTCTTCATTTTTTCTGATTAACAAGTCAAAAAATGTTGTGAATGCCATTATTGTTAATATATTTTGTCTATAAAAAGCCGAAAGAATCTAATTGATTTTAATACAGACAAGCTTCTATTAAAAATCCTTCTTCTAGTCGGGATTTTTTGATGCTTCGAAAAATTTGAAACCCTGGTACACATTTTCTTGCTTTGCTACCATACCTATAATGGTAATATCATTAGTCGAATTTTGCATTTATTCTCACTTATTAATATTTTGCTTCATCTCTGCTTTTTCAGTGATTGGTGGAGTTTTTGTGTCAACATTCGTTGGTACAGTGTATGCTGCAATTTTGTTGATTTGTGCTGCCTTTGCTTGTGTCAAAGTTTCTACGAGGTTATCCGCTCGTGTTGCGAGCGTGTTTAGTTCTATGTCATTTTCGAAAGTGATTAGAATCAGCTGTACCTAGGGCGGAAGTCTCGATGTCATCATATTGAAATATCAACGGTTCACGAAAGTTGAAGATGTGCGAAAATGGCTCGATGACTATTTTGCTTCGAAACCACCAAGTTTCTATCGCTAAGGTATTCATCATCTACCGGACATACCCGATAAATGACAAAATACCATAGATAGTAATGGCGTGGCGAATATTTCGATTATTAATCTTTGTAACTAGTATCTTTTCAATAAAGTTGAATTTGACCAAAACAAGCCGAGTTTCTACTTGTACACCTAATACATTGATGATCTGGTGATACCAGCAAAAAACGAAAACGACGCTTTAGAGAATTTGAAAAAGTTATAAGGTAGCAGAGCTGAACGGACTCGAAATAAAAATAAAAATGGGGCAAGTGCCAATTCCTAAGAAAACAAATCGAATTCCTTGGCTATGAGAATATGGGCAGATTCGATCAACAAAATCTAAGTCATCAGCCATTGCTAAGTTCCCAGAGCTGGATAGAGTCAAACAAATACAAAGATTTCTAGGATTGTCTGAGTATTTTCGGAAATTTGTGAAGAGTTATGCTCAAAAGCGAGCCTTTTATAGACTGAAACAAATATTGTCCAGCCATCCGATTTTAAGGTTATACTCCCTGAAGGCGCAAACTGGATTACATACTGATGCGAGCAAACTTAGAATTGGAGTCAATCTATTACAACAATGTGACGACGATCAACAAATGCATCCCGTAATTAAATTAAAACATTTCCCTGGTTACCGAATGAGACATGTAGATGCCCTGAGTAGAAGCCCCAATGTTCTACCAATCGAGGTTAATATCCTTAATTGCGTTAAAGCTGCTCTTCTTAAATTAGGTGAGTATGATGAATTTGGTGGTGACAAAGAGGATGCAAGGTAAGATTATACAAATGTGCCACAACTAAGGCCACTTTAGTAAAAGGAAAATTGAGTAACTCATCGCACCCCAAATTTGTATTCCAAAGATGTCAGAGAAAGTGAAAAAGTCTCAAAAACTGTGTTCCGTATCTAATGGCAAAGATAAAAATGGGGAAGCAGGAAGGCATTTTGAACCCTATTCCAAAAGGAGATCTTCCATTGGTAACGTACCATATCGGCCATTTGGGTACGTTGGCAGTGGCACACACCAGAAAGCAATACAAATATATTTTTGGTGTAATCGACGCATTTTTCAAATTCGTCTGGCTGTATCCAAACAAAACAACAAGCGCTAATGCTAAAGAGGTTATACAGAAGCTTGAGATGCAGAAATCTACTTTTGGAAATTCCAAGTATGTACATCATCACCGACAAAGGTGGTTTATTTAAACCTGCGGAATTTCAAGAGTAACACAGCATTCCAATGCAAAAACTGTTTACTTTTGATTTACAGGTTTGTATGAATTTCCAACATAACGAGCAAAAATTTTTATTCGTCAAGTTGGAAATTCATACAAACCTGGAAGGCAAAAGTAAAAAGTTTTTCATTGTGAGAAGTTTATTCTATCCTTTATAACCACAGGTGTACCAACTGGAAATGGCAAAATCCAGGGGGTTTTTCGAATAGTGTTTCCAACTCTAACAAAACTATCAGCAGAAAAACTGGTCGAATGAGTGGTTCAAGCACACTGAGCTCAAGCTATTAGTGAGTGTAGAACTGCCCTGTATATGCAAAAATTAAAGAAATCATTGAAGAAGAATCCACTATAATCATCGTAGATAAAAGGAAGGAATTGCCAAAGAAGGCCAAAAAGCTATTGAACGAATACAGGGGGAAAACCTTCGAACCTACAATAAAAAAAGGAAAGATGCCAACAAATAAAAAATTGATGACTACGCTTTAATCAAACGAACGCAATTCAAGAGTGGTTCCAAATTGGATCCAATATATATTGGGCCTTACAAAGTAGTGAAAGTGAAACAAAACACCCGTTATGATGTACATAAAGTGTCCCCAGTTAATCTTCGGAGAATATGAAGCTTTATTACCCTGGAGCGTCATCATCATTAAAAGAAGATGGCGAAATACAAATAGCCGAACAAAATGATCAATGTGTAAGTAGCGTAGCGGAAGTTACCGAAGACGAAAAAAATCATCCGGGCCGGATGATTAAACAGGACGGCCTTGTAGGATCACCCTGTAGGATCAAAGAAATTAGCTCGCTTTTTTAAAAAGATTGATCAGACCAATTCAGTAAGAAAAGCAAAGATTAGTTCTTTCTTCTTTGTTTAGTCACCCTTATAAGGTACCAAAGTAGAGTAATGGATATTTGCATCCCAACCCATAGTCAAACTTTTTTGATTAATTATTATTAGAAAATTCGGCATAGAAAATGAGCATTCACAATACAAAAACTTTTTACTTGTAACTTACAGGGTTGTATGAATTTCCACCAAATATTCAACGAACAAACATCTTTGTTCATTATGTTGGAAATTCATAAAATACGATGTCGGCAGTTTAAAAATAAAACAATTTTGCATTGTGAAGCAGTGTGTGATGCGTTGGAAAATTGAATTCAGAATTTCAATTTGGATTTTTGAATGTTCAGACCGTCCAAAATTTTTCTAACAAACAGAGAAGAATTATGAACAATTGTGCAATTTTTAGCATATATGTACTTAGGTTGCATCAATAAAAAAAACAGTTACTAACTAATAGTTATATAACCAAATCAAATCACCTGTCCAATACAAGAAAATATCAACAAAATTACCGTGAAAATAGATTATACAACACAATAAGGAAGTTGCAAGCTTAGTGAACTATGAAGCTAGAGAACAACGTAAGGTGGATAGAAAGAGAATGGTGGTTTTTATGCAACAACTAAACATGTCTGCTCATAAGTGCGCCACATATTTTTCTACCATGCCACTAAACAAAACTTCATGATGAGTCATCTTTTCAAATCACCTATTAGGCCTAAAATCTTGTTTATCAAAGCACCCCAACATGTGTTATTATGATTCGTTTGTTTGTATGTTTGATAATGAACTTCAAACTCTTGTGCGTATACACACACGGATTGGATAAAAAATTAAGAGGTCGATGACCAAACACAAATTTCCATCTACAACGGAGCACAGTAAAATAAAGAAAACAAGTCGTAATACATAATCAGCTGTGGCATAGTGTTGTATGCGTGCGTATTAAGATGTGCATCTCAATAAAATAAAAAATAAAAATACACACCAATATAACAGTCTTGGGGTGATTGATGATGATCATGACTTTTCATGAATTAAAAATAAAAGAAAATCAAATCGATTTTCATTTTTTTTTTTAATTAAATATTAAGTAGTTAACACAAAGGAAAAACTATTTACAGAATAATTTCTAATCAGCACATGATGAAGGTTTTAATGAGGTGTTGTTCTATATACCTTACACAGAAAAGAACACGATCCCCATTTTTTTTTCTTGTGCATGTATGGTAGATTCTCTTCTCGGTCGGATCGAACTCGAGAAAACAAAAGTTGAACACAAAAAAAGTTGCTTACCTCGTCAAAACTTAGTTGTTCCATATTTATGTTGTTTTTTTTATTTGAAACCGATTTTTATTTATTATAAATTCACTTCGATTTTGATTTGTATTAATTAATTAATTAATAAATTAGATTTCTTAATTCAAGAACACACAGAAAATTAGCACAAAGAACACCACAAAAACTAAACTAAAAAAAAAAATTTTTTTTTTTCAAGCAGCAGTGTACTGTTGTAGACTTGTAGTGGATGTATGTAGAATCAAACGAACAAAAAAAAAAATAAAATAAAATGCGAGACGAGAAATTAAAACGAAAAAAAGAAAAATTTTTTCTTTTTTTCATATGTAGATAGATAGTATTTTCACTGAACTTATCCGTATTTCATTCAAAAACTTATTAATTTAATTTTTATAAATCTTTTCACAACGCAATTGCTGATGATTTTGTTTTATTTTAATTATAACGCGATTAAATTTTATTTTATATTTTTTGAAGCAAGAGAAAAATAACTGGCAAGTGTTGTGTGTGTCAAGAATGACATGAGAAAAATAAAAATAAAATAATAGTTGCTATAAAATGGAAGTACAATGTGAAGTTAGAAGAAATTTAAAAGTAAAGTATGGCGTATACTTTACATAAAAATAACCCATATTTACCTAAATGGAATTTATTTGATTTGATTGTAGGAATTTTTACATTTTTTTGTATTTTCTAGCTAAATTTTACAAATTTTTACATAATTATTTAAACCAAATTATGAAATTTATTAAAATTCCTAATGTTTTTAACATTTATTGATAGATGTCACCGTCACCGTTTATTTTGCATCGAATGTCTCGTGCTATAAAAATTCTAAATCAGCTGTCAATTTTTAATTTGTCAAAATTTATCCGTCAAGGAGTATTGAAACGATTCGGCTGATTCAATAAATTGCTCAAATGGCATCAAATTCCAATGCAAATGATAAAATTAAGGAATTTGACACTTTGGGTATGTATTACATTAAATTTTAATAAATAATTCATCTAGTGTTAATATGGAATAACTTTAGTATTTGTGAGGGCTTTATTGGCCGTTACAATTTTTAATGCAACAGGCGACGGGCCTTGATGGAGAAAATGGCATGCAAACCATAACTTTAATTTAAAATTTCTAGTAAATCGGATGCATTCAGACAAATATGTTTCGTTTGCTCAATGTGCTCTGGATTATGATGTTTGCAAATAAATTCTCAATTATTTTATTACAAACATTGGAAAACAATCCGTGTTGTTTGTTTAGACACTTCTCAATTTCATAGCTTAGTTTGGCTACTTAGGGCGTATTAAGTTAATGTACTTGTTGAGTTTATCGTTATCCCCAAAACACCAATATGCGTATTTTTGGTCGTTTATGTTGGCCAACTGGTACCAATATGCTCAAATACTAAATATAATTTTTTTCTTTTTTTTAGACAAAAATGTTCGCGAATTAATTGATGCTGCGGTTTTGGCACGCAAGAAGGCTTACTGTCCACACAGTAATTTTCCTGTCGGTGCAGCAGTCCGTACTACCAGCGGTGAAATATTTACCGGTTGTAATGTCGAGAATGCGGCATATAGTCCGTCAATATGCGCCGAAAGGGTTGCCTATACCAAAGCGATTAGCGAAGGTTTCCGTGAATTCACCGAAGTTGCAGTGGTTGCACAACAAGAAGATCATTTTACAGCACCATGTGGCGTATGCCGACAAGTAATGTCTGAATTTGCGCGAAAAGATGTACCGATATACTTAGCAAAGCCGACACCATTTCGAGTATATGTAACATCGTTATTTGAATTGCTCCCGAATCGTTTCTTTAGTCCCGATAAAATTAACAATACGGATTTTACTAAAGTTTAGAAGAATTATTTATTTTTATATACCGAACGAGATTTGGATTGGATATACATACATTGATATTAGTTCCTTCATACGTTGATCTTTGATTAACAATAACAAAATTTACCTCTAGCTCTTACAGCTGACTACATCATAAAATGATTGTCTTCCTAAATTTATACTTTTAAAACTCTTATCTCAAATTGTAACAATGCTTTTTTAAAAAATTTTTACTAAAAATAAATGATGCATATAAATGTTTTGTTTTATTACACAGGTTCGATATAAAGTCAGTTCCAACCAATCTTGGCCAAGTTCAAAATAAAAAGTCCATAAAAATGTATTTGTCAGATGTGGGGTTCGAACCCACGCTCCCAATTGGGAACCAGAGCTTAAATCTGGCGCCTTAGACCGCTCGGCCAATCTGACTTGTATTGTTGTGGTATTTCAAGTACATGTATAATATCGATGGCTTAGTGAATATCGGCCCTAACCCACATTTTTTTCAAAAACTACATTTTGATACCAAAATGTAGAATACAACACGTCGCATCTTTCTATGCGACTGTTTTAACTTAAAAACCAATAAAACATGTTCCACATTCAATTTTGTTCGGCCCTAAACGCGTAAGGTATATCGTCTGGTAACTCGTTTTTTGCATTTTTTGAAAAATGTTAGAAATGTGGGTTAGGGCCGATATTCACTAAGCCATTGATATATAAAAAAAACTTTCTGTTTGCGAATTGCCGCAAAAAATTCATTTTTGTTAACTAATTCAAAATGGCGCCGAGAAAACTCAACAATTTTTATCGAAATTAAATTTTTTCAAAACTTAACACCTACCTAATTTAAGAAATTCAAAATGAAACGGCAATCAACAATGCGCAAAATACAAAGAATTTAGAGCAAACTAATGGCAATTCGTTTCAAATAACCTAAGTAGTGGCACACCTGGCATTCAAATCACATCAACCGCTATATTCGCAAAATCCGACAGTGTGGTTTGCTATATTAGAGCAACAATTTAATGTTGATCACAATATCAAATTAGAATTCACAGTGGTCGCATGCAGTCGGGATAAATGACACTTTTGCGGATCTAATAATAATTTTTGGCAAGTCTGAAAAGACAAAATTACATGAAATTTTACATGGATTATCTTTAGACGATTGGAAACCATTACAACTTTAAAATGTGTTCAAAATATATGCCAGAGATAGTGTCATTGAGCAGGCAATCAGGTATGAGCGTCTACCACAACAGGTTCAAGTGGTGTTGACGTCTTTCGCAAACGACATGCGTGTATTAGTAGAGCGAGCGCACAACATTGTGGAAACCCTAAATTCCTAATACACCTAAATTAAAACACCGTCAGTATAACACTATAAAAAAAGGATCAAACAGATAATCAAAATACGGAGGAAGATTTGGACAAACAACTGGAACAGTTCAAAAGTTTACTAATGTCAGAAATATCCCCCATAATCGTAATCGATGCTTGAATAACGTCACTACAACCGACCGTTATCCAATCCGACATATTCAGGAGTTTTCTTACAAATTACATGGTGGTTTGGCGCCTACTGGAGGGGGGGGGGGGCAAAGTTGAGTAGATTAATGTACCAGCTCCGTAACCTTCCAGTAGGGTGCGCATCATGTGAGCCGTTCTGGTCATGTATTAGGCAGCTGCGTGATGGGTACAATTGTGTAACGGGTAACCTGATCCCAATTCGCAAGTGTACGTGCTGACTCCTCGTGGCAACCACTGGTAACTGTCACCACTAGGCAGAATGTGGCCCTTTGGCACGGGCTAAAAAAAATCGGCGTTAAATGAGAAAACCTTGACAAAAACCCTAATCTAAGGTGCAACAGCATATGCCGAAGGATGAATGGCTGATAGGTTAATCAGTACAAAGTCTGCGGACTCTGGATATCAGGCACTCTCCAGTTTTATTTAGCCCTCCTGTATTAAAGCTGGGTGACCTATAGGCGACTTTCCATTCCCAGCAACTCGTAAGAGTAAAATCAAAACGGAAGTCGGGGCAGGGCTAGGAATGTACGGGAGTGGGAGTGCCCTCTCGAAGTCCTTGGGAACCAATGCTACCGTCTTTCCAGTAGAAGTACTTCCTACAGTAAACATCTAGGAGGGGGAGCAATGAGCCCAGGTAGTATGTATCACGTACCGGTCGGCAGTATTGTATTATTTTTTCAGGTTCACTAAGAGCCCCGGTGGCACAGTTGTTAGCTTGCTTGCTTTAAGCCCCGGAGGTCCCGGGTTCGATTTCCGGTGGGTGATGAAAAAATCACGGCTGGTTTAATGTAGGGATCAATGAACTAATCACTCATTATCCGTTGGAAAAATGATTATGAAACTTCAAAATGAAGCGGCCAAATCCCTCCATGGGATGTAGCGCCAGCGGAAAGGAAAAAGCAAAAAAAGAGCCCGAATATTGACTGGACGGATAATTAAGCAGGGCTTGGAAGCATAAAAGATCTTTTAGGTCGTAATGCGACGTGGCTAAACGCCCACATGGCCCTACAACCATTATTATTATTATAATTATTATTACTTGAGGGCCATGTGGGGGCTCAAGCCACCCCGCACTGCGACCTAAAAGATCTTTTGTGCATAAGCCCTACTTAATTATCCGTCCAGTCAATATTCAGGCTCTTAATGAACCTGATAATACTGCCTAACGGTACGTGATACATACTATCTGGGCTCATTGCTCTCCCTCCTAGATGTCTACTATAGGAAATACTTCTACACGCGTTACATACTATCTGGGCTCATTGCTCTCCCTCCTAGATGTAATAATATTTACTTCTGCTAGAAAAGCGGTAGCATTGGGACTCAAGGACTTTGAGAGGGCAGACCCACTCCCGTGTATTCCTTCCCGTACCTCGTCTACCGTTTTGATTTGACTCTTGCGAGTTGCTGGGAATAAAAAAGTCACCTGTAGGTCACCCAGGTTTACTACAGGAAGGCTAAATAAAACTGGAGGGTGCCTGGTATCCAGAGTCCGCATATATAGACTGATTAACGTATCAGCCATTCATCCATCGGCATATGCTGTTCCACCTTAGATTAGGGATTTTTTGTCAAGGTTTTCTCCTTTAGCGCCGTACTTTAGCCTGTCACAAAAGTCTATATTCAGCCTAATGGTTACAGTTACCGGTGGTTGCCACGAGGAGGCAGTACGTACACTTGCGCCTACTAGAAGGTTACGGAGCCCCTTCCAATAGACGCCAAACCACCAAACGCCCTACAACCATAATAATAATACAAATTACATGGCACTATCATTTTTTCGACCCTTGACTTAGTAACGGCTTATCACCAAATCCCAATAGAACCAAAAGATGTGCCTAAATCAGCCATCACCACCCCTTTCGGTCTTTTTGAATCTACACGAATGACGTTCGGCCTAAGGAACACAGTGTAGCGTTTCGAATATTCGAATATTCTGGAAAAACTCGGATAAACATAAAATCATAGAATAATCTTGAAAAACCAAGAAATCACCAAGAATCTCGAATAATCTGAAAAATGCCATGCAGTCCTTTCAAAATCTTGAATAATCTTGAAAATATGACAATTATCGTCATTGTTCGAATAACTTCGATGTTAACCTACTGCTACACAACACTATTTATAGTGAGATGTTGTAACCATCACGTTTTTCGCTTCGATGCATTTTCGATAGAATAACTGTACTCCTTTGTTAAAAATATAAAATTTTAAAACAATTTAGTTCTAAAATACCGTTATTCTATCGAAAATGCATCGAAGCGAAAAACGTGATGGTTACAACATCTCACCACTGGAAATTTAGATAAATTCACAAATTTTGAAATTCGAGAATATCTTCTCTGTAAGATAATATAATTGTGTGGTATGCTTACTTGTTGTAATTCAACCCCAACCTTAATTCGAATAATATCGAATAACAAATTTCGAATAATAACCCGAGTAACCAAAAATGGTGATCACAAAATTGTAGACCAATTTGTCATAAAATATAAGTTCCTTGTTGTCACAAAAAAAGTTGACAATTTGGAACATATTTATGCGGGTATTTTGTGACAAAATATATGTACAAAATTTTGATCATTTTTCATTTGGTGAATTTATAATTCGCTAAGTCACTACATTCTTGCCTCATACTTAATGTATGAAGTTGGAATTTTATTTTTGTAGTTTGTGTTTGGTCGTAGCTACCTGAGTACCTGATGAGTAGACCGAACTTTTTGTTTGTGCGAGCTTATCTGTACGAAACCAAACTACCACATAGAAAACTCAAGGAAAGTTTTCATTTTTTAGAGTCGATACATTTTGTATTGACTCCTCGGCCCGGGTTAAAGTACGGGGGGATTTTGATATTTCTATATTTTTAGTAGATAGTTTTTTTAAAATAAATAATAATAAAAATATCAAATAAACCATACAATGGAGTATTTTTTACAAAATTATTTAAGTAGGGTCATAAAAAATTTTCTTACGCATAATTGCATCAATAAACCAACAAATATCCACAAAATTGTTGATAATTAAGTGATAATATTATAAAAAAACTATTAAATTTGTGGTTATAATTTCAACAAATAGTTCATAATTAGTCCACAGTTAAACCACCAATTATTCAGAAAATATCGATAAATATTTGACTTTAGTACCATAAAAAAACTGTCGAATTTGTGACTAAATTTTCAACAAATATTTCAAAATTATTCCACCAAAAACCGACAAATTTGATTTACAAAATGTTCGTTTACGCGTGACAATCGGCGTCAACCCCATCAACCATTTTTCATCCATATTGTGACAACTTTTTGTCACATTTTTTTCCACCAATCACCATTTTATGTGAAATTTTTGGCGCTTTTTTGTGACACGTGGTTACTCCGGAAATTTAAAACACTCAGAATGTCAAAGAAAATATCGAAAATATCGTTAGATCACTATTCTGTAATTTTACGCAATTCATGTCTAGCAAATTTCGAGTATAAGCGAGTGACTCCAATAAACCCAAATAATTTCGCTGTAATGGTTTCAGTGACCAGCATTGAAAATATATGGCTACCAGATCACAATCCCAAACCAGATCTTCTTTTTTATAAAACTCTGATTTTATTTTTCGTAAAACATCAGTTGTGGTTATATCCCGTGTATTACCTTTTTTGTATAATTTTAATTCAGTGGTACTCACCAAATCTAAATATGTTTTATGATTTTATATTAACAGAAGCGAGTTTAATTTTTTCTCGCCGAACGCCACGATATTGGCGAACACTTTTTGGGAAGAATGAATAATTTCACCATCAGGCCATTGCATATACACTCGCATTCAAATTTGTATTTTTGCTTATGCAAACTATCCTTGCATGAGCTGTACAAAACAATTTGTTGATGTTTCTTAGAAATTTTGTGAATTGTGTGGAACGAGAGTACGCATGGATTGTATAGTTTAGTATATTAACAGGGGATAGATTAATGCTCGAATTTCGCCATTACTAAGTAAATCAAGTTCTTCGGAAAATTAAACGGATATGGTTGATTTGGTTAACCTTTGTCCCGTCGTTTGATTTTGTTGGGTGGTTTAACGCTTGATGGTAGTTCCTTTTTTGGATTAAAACACGTTGAATTTATTCAAGTATCGCACATTTTTTGGACTGAAATACGTACCCAGGTAGGATGAGAGAAGGAAACCACCATTTTTCACCACAAGATTCATAAATTTTCTCTAGTGACATCTATATTTCAATATTTTAATTAACTCAATACACTATTCGTCACTCCTAAAGAATAGTACGCTGTTCTAGTGAAATGAAATTTTCACTGGTCTCCAAAAATAGGAAGATAATTTCAACGTGTTTCGTAACAACATATTTTATATGTACAATAAAATTCACTTCGATAGTTGATTATCCTCAAAACGCCAAAAACAAATGAAATTGTCAAAATTTATCTTAGGCCGGTACGCTGCTGAAATGAAATGAAATTGTTCATATAAAATTGACACAAGCGAAAACGAAAATGAAAATTCCACCGCTGAATTTCGCTTTGTGGTACGCAGTTTAGCTAGCGAAATGGGAGTTTTCGTATTAGAATACAGATGTCTCTATTTTATCTCTACACATTTTTCACTTCATTTTTATCTTCCCGGACGATAAATGTGAAGATACATTTTGACAATTTTATTTGTTTTTGCGTTTTGAGGATAATCAACTATCGAAGTGAATTTTATTGTATAAAATATGTCGTCAGAGACAACATGAAGTTATTCGCCTTTAAAGCACCGCAAGAGGTGCCACGATCGCCACTAGTTAAAGGTGAACAGCAATTCAGCGTTTATTTTTGAGTGTGTTATTTTTGAATTATTTTGCCGCTGAATAAAGAAATATATCTTTCATGTGCAATAAAAGATTGTTTTGAACCGAAATCAACAACAAAATTGTCCAAATATATATTTTTTTGATTGCTGTTCACCTTTAACTCTAGTTTCAATATCGTCCACCAGCTGTCAGCCACTTTGCGTTAAAAAGCGAATACGCACTAAAATATTTACGAAACTCGTCAAACTAAATTTGCACGTCAGATTTATCTTCCTATTTTTGGAGACCAGTGAAAATTTCATTTCACTTGAACAGCTTACTAAGTAGGCTGTATCGTCCGAGAAAATAAAAATGAAGTGAAAAATGTGTAGAGTAATGAAGTGAAAAATGTGTCCCATTTCGCTAGCTAAACTGCGTACCGCAAAGTGAAATTCAGCGGTGAAATTTTCATTTCATATTTCAAAATAAAATTGTTACCAGCTTTATATTAAATTATCCTAATTTCTTCATTAACCCTAAGACTAATTCTGATAATACGAAATATTTTGTTGTCCCCTTCAATTTCGTGTTATCCAATCCCTTAACGGGTAATTTTGAATGTAATCATAATCGCTAATTGCTATGATTAAGAACTGGATGCTATGAAAATAACAACTTGTTGCCGAATTCAAGGGATATGTGGACAAATAGGTATAGCGGCTGAAGAACAAAACGCTGGTTGGTGTATTAGATTTTGTATTTCATTGTGTACAGTTAATACAGGTGAACTGCAAATAAATGCTGTAAATTCTACTTTAATTGTTATTATTGCATGCAATTATAATTTAATTAAACGAGAGAATTTTTTTCTTAAAACAAAAATTCCACTTGTTATGTACATATGTAAGTAGTTTACAATTACCATATATGTATGTACGTGTATATAATGTAAATTGTACCGCATCAATCGACCGGATGCACTCACTTTAAAATCAAAACGTAAATCGTATAATTAATTTTAAATTAGAAATTTATACAATTTGATTACCTAGTTATTAAAAATTAATTTATTATTCTGTATTTCTTCAGATGAAGGTGAAAAGTGTATGTACACTTTATACCATCTTAAAGAGTAAGAAATAAAAAACATACCCAATATTTAATGTATTTATGTAATGAACATCTTTCTTTAAAAAAAGAAACGAAAAACGCAGAAATTATCCAAGAGAATATACACTCGCATGTACGTACTCTTAAGATACTTGAAACTGATAGACATTAAGAACAAGAACACAATCAAGAATTTTATACTTTTTTTTAACAATTCTATGTACGAATTCAGTACATTTATCAGATGATCATCTTAAGAGATGATATATAATGTAAATAGCTAAAGTTTATATTTATGATGCTTTAGAATTGTAGAGATAGTATTTGTTGTATATATATATATATATATATATATATATATATATATATATATATATATATATATATATACATATATATATATATGGGAGATACACTTATATGTAACAATTCAAGTAATTTTCTTCTTCGCTTATTCATCATCTGTATCAAATCAAGAAATAAATTTCATAAAAAAAATGTTGACCTACATTTTCAAAATAGTTTATACGATGTTGAAGTTTAGTTTTGTTGCTTTATGCTTTTGTTGTGGGTAATTGTACAGTGTAGATATTTTGCTGCTTCTCAAATAATTATAATCTGAGGAGACATGAAAAGGGCGTTGAATTTATTTAGAGGGAATATAAAATTAGAACAGAAAGGGGGAAATCGACCTTCATCTAGTCCGTTCTCTTCAGGATTGTATCTATCCAAACGTTGTATAAGCATACTAGAAAAGGACACCTTAATCTTAACCAAAACTTCTCAAACGATTTTTTTCCATTCCGTATTACAAATGACTTAATATGGATCAGGATCATATAGTAACTTTTTTTATCATATAAATTCATGATTGTTGAGATATAGTATAGCCCAACTGATGTGGGTAATTGTAGATAAGTCGCTCCTGAATAATAAGAGCAGTATGCTTGGATCGTTATCTTGTTGGAAGGTAAACACTCCATCAAGACCAAGATGCTGAGAACTTGCGTTCAAATTGTCTTGTAAAATATTTAAATACCCAAATCATATCACCGTTGAATCCACAAACACCAGTTTTCCCACTCCTGCTGACGACATACATCCCCACACCATAATAATAGCTCCGCCATGTTTAACTATGCCTAGTGTATTTTGTGTTTGCAGTTCAGTATTTGGTTTCCGCCGCATTCTGAACCTTCTGTCGTTCCCATAGATGCTAAACTTACTATCTTCAAAAAAATTGACAGCGTCCCAAATTCTTTAGGCTTACGGACATGAGGTAATGCAAAATTTTTGTTTGTTTATTCGCCTTTTAACGCAAAGTGGCTGACATCTGGTGGACGATATTGAAACTAGAGTTAAAGGTGAACAGCAATAAAAAAAATACATAATTGGACAATTTTGTTATTGATTTCGGTTCAAAACAATCATTTATTGCACATAAAAGTTATATTTATTTATTCAGCGACAAAATAATTAAAAAATAACACACATAAAAATAAACGCTGAATTGCTGTTCACCTTTAACTAGTGGCGATCGTAGCGCCTCTTGCAGCCTTTTAAAGGCGAATAAACGGTTTCTTTCTGGCGACGCGGCTCCTGCAGCTCGGTTAATTATTTGGCTAATAGCGAATCGATGAAATTTCTTTTCTCCATTTACACACATCTCCGCAGCTATTTTACTTGCAGATTTATCTGGATCAGCTCTGATTTGTGTTACAACTCTCTGTTTTTTGCGGGTTTCGTTGAGTTTATGTGGTCTTGCCGATCATTGTTTTGATGCTACATAACCATTTGTTTCGTAATTTCTAATGATTGTTTGTACCATATACACTCACTCTTTTTAATAATTTTACGTCATATTTAATTTAAGGATTTTCCTTCCTTCTTCAATTTCACTGACATTTCCAAAAACTACTTATTATACACATAGGTAGGTATGTAGATTTTTGCAACACCAGAATAGTCACTTATGTATTTCTTCGTTTAATTACCACAATACCGCTATTTCAAACAAACGATTTTTTGTTTTAATCGGGAGTGGGAGGTACTATTGTTTTGTGACCCGAATACAGTAGCGATTGATGGGTATGTAGACGGGTATGGGTAGGTAAATCATACATGCAGTAGTGTATCTTATACCCTATTGACCATATACCATTGAGATCGGGGTATTTGCCTGCAAGACAAAATCTTGTTTTGCCGTTAAATCTTGTTTTTTGAATTCTTACCGTATAAAAAATAGTTTACCAAAATTTTGTTGGACAAAATCTTGTTTTTTAAAATTTTGTTTTCCGAAATAATTATTTTGATTATTTTATAGAGAAAAATGAATATTTAGTGAAATCGTTTTTCTGGGATCGATATAAAATATTGCATTTCAAAATGTTGCATTAACAAAATCTTGCAATTAC
>OY744482.1:345360728-345674044 GCA_963556165.1 Tipula helvola
ATTTTATTGAAAATCAACTGAACTATAGCCCACAATTCAAAGCTTTTAAAAATGGAAAATCTGCAATTGTGCTCCGATTCGATGATTGATGCCTCTATCAATAGGTGTTGAGACCTGTAATTGTGATGCAACGGGTATTTAGATCACTCGAATATTTCTACACATTTGTGGAAAATTTAATTTTATTGAAAATAAACTGATAGCCCACAAATTCAGAGCTTTAAAAATCGAAAATCTGCAATTGTGCTCCGATTTCGATGATTGATGCCTCTATCAATAGGTGTTGAGACCTGTAATTGTGATGCCAACGGGTATTTAGATCGCTCGAATATTTCTACACATTTTGTGGAAAATTTAATTTTATTGAAAATCAACTGAACTATAGCCCACAAATTCAGAGCTTTAAAATCGAAAATCTGCAATTGTGCTCCGATTTCGATGATTGATGCCTCTATCAATAGATGTTAAGACCTGTAATTGTGATGCCAACGGGTATGGAGATCGCTCGAATATTTCTACACATTTTGTGGAAAATTTAATTTTATTGAAAATCAACTGAACTATAGCCCACAAATTCAGAGCTTTAAAAATCGAAAATCTGCAATTGTGCTCCGATTTCGATGATTGATGCCTCTATCAATAGATGTTAAGACCTGTAATTGTGATGCCAACGGTATGGAGATCGCTCGAATATTTCTACACATTTTGTGGAAAATTTAATTTTATTGAAAATCAACTGAACTATAGCCCACAAATTCAGAGCTTTAAAAATCGAAAATCTGCAATTGTGCTCCGATTTCGATGATTGATGCCTCTATCAATAGATGTTAAGACCTGTAATTGTGATGCCAACGGGTATTGAGATCACTCGAATATTTCTACACATTTTGTGGAAAATTTAATTTATTGAAAATCAACTGAACTATAGCCCACAAATTCAGAGCTTCAAAAATCGAAAATCTGCAATTGTGCCCCGATTTCGATGATTGATGCCTCTATCAATAGATGTTAAGACCTGTAATTGTGATGCCAACGGGTATGGAGATCGCTCGAATATTTCTACACATTTTGTGGAAAATTTAATTTTATTGAAAATCAACTGAACTATAGCCCACAAATTCAGAGCTTTAAAAATCGAAAATCTGCAATTGTGCTCCGATTTCGATGATTGATGCCTCTATCAATAGGTGTTGAGACCTGTAATTGTGATGCCAACGGGTATTTAGATCGCTCGAATATTTCTACACATTTTGTGGAAAATTTAATTTTATTGAAAATCAACTGAACTATAGCCCACAAATTCAGAGCTTTAAAAATGAAAATCTGCAATTGTGCTCCGATTTCGATGATTGATGCCTCTATCAATAGGTGTTGAGACCTGTAATTGTGATGCCAACGGGTATTTAGATCACTCGAATATTTCTACACATTTTGTGGAAATTTAATTTTATTGAAAATCAACTGAACTATAGCCCACAAATTCAGAGCTTTAAAAATCGAAAATCTGCAATTGTGCTCCGATTGCGATGATTGATGCCTCTATCAATAGATGTTAAGACCTGTAATTGTGATGCCAACGGGTATGGAGATCGCTCGAATATTTCTACACATTTTGTGGAAAATTTAATTTTATTGAAAATCAACTGAACTATAGCCCACAAATTCAGAGCTTTAAAAATCGAAAATCTGCAATTGTGCTCCGATTTCGATGATTGATGCTCTATCAATAGATGTTAAGACCTGTAATTGTGATGCCAACGGGTATGGAGATCGCTCGAATATTTCTACACATTTTGTGGAAAATTTAATTTTATTGAAAATCAACTGAACTATAGCCCACAATTCAGAGCTTTAAAAATCGAAAATCTGCAATTGTGCTCCGATTTCGATGATTGATGCCTCTATCAATAGATGTTAAGACCTGTAATTGTGATGCCAACGGGTATGGAGATCGCTCGAATATTTCTACACATTTTGTGGAAAATTTAATTTTATTGAAAATCAACTGAACTATAGCCCACAAATTCAGAGCTTTAAAAATGGAAAATCTGCAATTGTGCTCCGATTTCGATGATTGATGCCTCTCTCAATAGGTGTTGAGACCTGTAATTGTGATGCCAACGGGTATTTAGATCACTCGAATATTTCTACACATTTTGTGGAAAATTTAATTTTATTGAAAATCAACTGAACTATAGCCCACAAATTCAGAGCTTTAAAATCGAAAATCTGCAATTGTGCTCCGATTTCGATGATTGATGCCTCTATCAATAGATGTTAAGACCTGTAATTGTGATGCCAACGGGTATGGAGATCGCTCGAATATTTCTACACATTTTGTGGAAAATTTAATTTTATTGAAAATCAACTGAACTATAGCCCACAAATTCAGAGCTTTAAAAGAAAATCTGCAATTGTGCTCCGATTTCGATTATTGATGCCTCTATCAATAGGTGTTGAGACCTGTAATTGTGATGCCAACGAGTATTTAGATCACTCGAATATTTCTACACATTTTGTGGAAAATTTAATTTTATTGAAAATCAACTGAACTATAGCCCACAAATTCAGAGCTTTAAAAATCGAAAATCTGCAATTGTGCTCCGATTTCGATGATTGATGCCTCTATCAATAGATGTTAAGACCTGTAATTGTGATGCCAACGGGTATGGAGATCGCTCGAATATTTCTACACATTTTGTGGAAAATTTAATTTTATTGAAAATCAACTGAACTATAGCCCACAAATTCAGAGCTTTAAAAATGGAAAATCTGCAATTGTGCTCCGATTTCGATGATTGATGCCTCTCTCAATAGGTGTTGAGACCTGTAATTGTGATGCCAACGGATATTTAGATCACTCGAATATTTCTACACATTTTGTGGAAAATTTAATTTTATTGAAAATCAACTGAACTATAGCCCACAAATTCAGAGCTTTAAAAATCGAAAATCTGCAATTGTGCTCCGATTTCGATGATTGATGCCTCTATCAATAGATGTTAAGACCTGTAATTGTGATGCCAACGGGTATGGAGATCGCTCGAATATTTCTACACATTTTGTGGAAAATTTAATTTTATTGAAAATCAACTGAACTATAGCCCACAAATTCAGAGCTTTAAAAATCGAAAATCTGCAATTGTGCTCCGATTTCGATGATTGATGCCTCTATCAATAGATGTTAAGACCTGTAATTGTGATGCCAACAGGTATGGAGATCGCTCGAATATTTCTACACATTTTGTGGAAAATTTAATTTTATTGAAAATCAACTGAACTATAGCCCACAAATTCAGAGCTTTAAAAATCGAAAATCTGCAATTGTGCTCCGATTTCGATTATTGATGCCTCTATCAATAGGTGTTGAGACCTGTAATTGTGATGCCAACGAGTATTTAGATCACTCGAATATTTCTACACATTTTGTGGAAAATTTAATTTTATTGAAAATCAACTGAACTATAGCCCACAAATTCAGAGCTTTAAAAATCGAAAATCTGCAATTGTGCTCCGATTTCGATGATTGATGCCTCTATCAATAGATGTTAAGACCTGTAATTGTGATGCCAACGGGTATGGAGATCGCTCGAATATTTCTACACATTTTGTGGAAAATTTAATTTTATTGAAAATAAACTGAACTATAGCCCACAAATTCAGAGCTTTAAAAATGGAAAATCTGCAATTGTGCTCCGATTTCGATGATTGATGCCTCTATCAATAGGTGTTGAGACCTGTAATTGTGATGCCAACGGGTATTTAGATCACTCGAATATTTCTACACATTTTGTGGAAAATTTAATTTTATTGAAAATCAACTGAACTATATCCCACAAATTCAGAGCTTTAAAAATCGAAAATCTGCAATTGTGCCCCGATTTCGATGATTGATGCCTCTATCAATAGATGTTAAGACCTGTAATTGTGATGCCAACGGGTATGGAGATCGCTCGAATATTTCTACACATTTTGTGGAAAATTTAATTTTATTGAAAATCAACTGAACTATAGCCCACAAATTCAGAGCTTTAAAAATCGAAAATCTGCAATTGTGCTCCGATTTCGATGATTGATGCATCTATCAATAGATGTTAAGACCTGTAATTGTGATGCCAACGGGTATGGAGATCGCTCGAATATTTCTACACATTTTGTGGAAAATTTAATTTTATTGAAAATCAACTGAACTATAGCCCACAAATTCAGAGCTTTAAAAATCGAAAATCTGCAATTGTGCTCCGATTTCGATGATTGATGCCTCTATCAATAGATGTTAAGACCTGTAATTGTGATGCCAACGGGTATGGAGATCGCTCGAATATTTCTACACATTTTGTGGAAAATTTAATTTTATTGAAAATCAACTGAACTATAGCCCACAAATTCAAAGCTTTAAAAATGGAAAATCTGCAATTGTGCTCCGATTTCGATGATTGATGCCTCTATCAATAGGTGTTAAGACCTGTAATTGTGATGCCAACGGGTATGGAGATCGCTCGAATATTTCTACACATTTTGTGGAAAATTTAATTTTATTGAAAATCAACTGAACTATAGCCCACAAATTCAGAGCTTTAAAAATCGAAAATCTGCAATTGTGCTCCGATTTCGATGATTGATGCCTCTATCAATAGATGTTAAGACCTGTAATTGTGATGCCAACGGGTATGGAGATCGCTCGAATATTTCTACACATTTTGTGGAAAATTTAATTTTATTGAAAATCAACTGAACTATAGCCCACAAATTCAAAGCTTTAAAAATGGAAAATCTGCAATTGTGCTCCGATTTCGATGATTGATGCCTCTATCAATAGGTGTTGAGACCTGTAATTGTGATGCCAACGGGTATTTAGATCACTCGAATATTTCTACACATTTTGTGGAAAATTTAATTTTATTGAAAATAAACTGATAGCCCACAAATTCAGAGCTTTAAAAATCGAAAATCTGCAATTGTGCTCCGATTTCGATGATTGATGCCTCTATCAATAGGTGTTGAGACCTGTAATTGTGATGCCAACGGGTATTTAGATCGCTCGAATATTTCTACACATTTTGTGGAAAATTTAATTTTATTGAAAATCAACTGAACTATAGCCCACAAATTCAGAGCTTTAAAAATCGAAAATCTGCAATTGTGCTCCGATTTCGATGATTGATGCCTCTATCAATAGATGTTAAGACCTGTAATTGTGATGCCAACGGGTATGGAGATCGCTCGAATATTTCTACACATTTTGTGGAAAATTTAATTTTATTGAAAATCAACTGAACTATAGCCCACAAATTCAGAGCTTTAAAAATCGAAAATCTGCAATTGTGCTCCGATTTCGATGATTGATGCCTCTATCAATAGATGTTAAGACCTGTAATTGTGATGCCAACGGGTATGGAGATCGCTCGAATATTTCTACACATTTTGTGGAAAATTTAATTTTATTGAAAATCAACTGAACTATAGCCCACAAATTCAGAGCTTTAAAAATCGAAAATCTGCAATTGTGCTCCGATTTCGATGATTGATGCCTCTATCAATAGATGTTAAGACCTGTAATTGTGATGCCAACGGGTATTTAGATCACTCGAATATTTCTACACATTTTGTGGAAAATTTAATTTTATTGAAAATCAACTGAACTATAGCCCACAAATTCAGAGCTTCAAAAATCGAAAATCTGCAATTGTGCCCCGATTTCGATGATTGATGCCTCTATCAATAGATGTTAAGACCTGTAATTGTGATGCCAACGGGTATGGAGATCGCTCGAATATTTCTACACATTTTGTGGAAAATTTAATTTTATTGAAAATCAACTGAACTATAGCCCACAAATTCAGAGCTTTAAAAATCGAAAATCTGCAATTGTGCTCCGATTTCGATGATTGATGCCTCTATCAATAGGTGTTGAGACCTGTAATTGTGATGCCAACGGGTATTTAGATCGCTCGAATATTTCTACACATTTTGTGGAAAATTTAATTTTATTGAAAATCAACTGAACTATAGCCCACAAATTCAGAGCTTTAAAAATGGAAAATCTGCAATTGTGCTCCGATTTCGATGATTGATGCCTCTATCAATAGGTGTTGAGACCTGTAATTGTGATGCCAACGGGTATTTAGATCACTCGAATATTTCTACACATTTTGTGGAAAATTTAATTTTATTGAAAATCAACTGAACTATAGCCCACAAATTCAGAGCTTTAAAAATCGAAAATCTGCAATTGTGCTCCGATTTCGATGATTGATGCCTCTATCAATAGATGTTAAGACCTGTAATTGTGATGCCAACGGGTATGGAGATCGCTCGAATATTTCTACACATTTTGTGGAAAATTTAATTTTATTGAAAATCAACTGAACTATAGCCCACAAATTCAGAGCTTTAAAAATCGAAAATCTGCAATTGTGCTCCGATTTCGATGATTGATGCCTCTATCAATAGATGTTAAGACCTGTAATTGTGATGCCAACGGGTATGGAGATCGCTCGAATATTTCTACACATTTTGTGGAAAATTTAATTTTATTGAAAATCAACTGAACTATAGCCCACAAATTCAGAGCTTTAAAAATCGAAAATCTGCAATTGTGCTCCGATTTCGATGATTGATGCCTCTATCAATAGATGTTAAGACCTGTAATTGTGATGCCAACGGGTATGGAGATCGCTCGAATATTTCTACACATTTTGTGGAAAATTTAATTTTATTGAAAATCAACTGAACTATAGCCCACAAATTCAGAGCTTTAAAAATGGAAAATCTGCAATTGTGCTCCGATTTCGATGATTGATGCCTCTCTCAATAGGTGTTGAGACCTGTAATTGTGATGCCAACGGGTATTTAGATCACTCGAATATTTCTACACATTTTGTGGAAAATTTAATTTTATTGAAAATCAACTGAACTATAGCCCACAAATTCAGAGCTTTAAAAATCGAAAATCTGCAATTGTGCTCCGATTTCGATGATTGATGCCTCTATCAATAGATGTTAAGACCTGTAATTGTGATGCCAACGGGTATGGAGATCGCTCGAATATTTCTACACATTTTGTGGAAAATTTAATTTTATTGAAAATCAACTGAACTATAGCCCACAAATTCAGAGCTTTAAAAATCGAAAATCTGCAATTGTGCTCCGATTTCGATTATTGATGCCTCTATCAATAGGTGTTGAGACCTGTAATTGTGATGCCAACGAGTATTTAGATCACTCGAATATTTCTACACATTTTGTGGAAAATTTAATTTTATTGAAAATCAACTGAACTATAGCCCACAAATTCAGAGCTTTAAAAATCGAAAATCTGCAATTGTGCTCCGATTTCGATGATTGATGCCTCTATCAATAGATGTTAAGACCTGTAATTGTGATGCCAACGGGTATGGAGATCGCTCGAATATTTCTACACATTTTGTGGAAAATTTAATTTTATTGAAAATCAACTGAACTATAGCCCACAAATTCAGAGCTTTAAAAATGGAAAATCTGCAATTGTGCTCCGATTTCGATGATTGATGCCTCTCTCAATAGGTGTTGAGACCTGTAATTGTGATGCCAACGGATATTTAGATCACTCGAATATTTCTACACATTTTGTGGAAAATTTAATTTTATTGAAAATCAACTGAACTATAGCCCACAAATTCAGAGCTTTAAAAATCGAAAATCTGCAATTGTGCTCCGATTTCGATGATTGATGCCTCTATCAATAGATGTTAAGACCTGTAATTGTGATGCCAACGGGTATGGAGATCGCTCGAATATTTCTACACATTTTGTGGAAAATTTAATTTTATTGAAAATCAACTGAACTATAGCCCACAAATTCAGAGCTTTAAAATCGAAAATCTGCAATTGTGCTCCGATTTCGATGATTGATGCCTCTATCAATAGATGTTAAGACCTGTAATTGTGATGCCAACAGGTATGGAGATCGCTCGAATATTTCTACACATTTTGTGGAAAATTTAATTTTATTGAAAATCAACTGAACTATAGCCCACAAATTCAGAGCTTTAAAAATCGAAAATCTGCAATTGTGCTCCGATTTCGATTATTGATGCCTCTATCAATAGGTGTTGAGACCTGTAATTGTGATGCCAACGAGTATTTAGATCACTCGAATATTTCTACACATTTTGTGGAAAATTTAATTTTATTGAAAATCAACTGAACTATAGCCCACAAATTCAGAGCTTTAAAAATCGAAAATCTGCAATTGTGCTCCGATTTCGATGATTGATGCCTCTATCAATAGATGTTAAGACCTGTAATTGTGATGCCAACGGGTATGGAGATCGCTCGAATATTTCTACACATTTTGTGGAAAATTTAATTTTATTGAAAATAAACTGAACTATAGCCCACAAATTCAGAGCTTTAAAAATGGAAAATCTGCAATTGTGCTCCGATTTCGATGATTGATGCCTCTATCAATAGGTGTTGAGACCTGTAATTGTGATGCCAACGGGTATTTAGATCACTCGAATATTTCTACACATTTTGTGGAAAATTTAATTTTATTGAAAATCAACTGAACTATATCCCACAAATTCAGAGCTTTAAAAATCGAAAATCTGCAATTGTGCCCCGATTTCGATGATTGATGCCTCTATCAATAGATGTTAAGACCTGTAATTGTGATGCCAACGGGTATGGAGATCGCTCGAATATTTCTACACATTTTGTGGAAAATTTAATTTTATTGAAAATCAACTGAACTATAGCCCACAAATTCAGAGCTTTAAAAATCGAAAATCTGCAATTGTGCTCCGATTTCGATGATTGATGCATCTATCAATAGATGTTAAGACCTGTAATTGTGATGCCAACGGGTATGGAGATCGCTCGAATATTTCTACACATTTTGTGGAAAATTTAATTTTATTGAAAATCAACTGAACTATAGCCCACAAATTCAGAGCTTTAAAAATCGAAAATCTGCAATTGTGCTCCGATTTCGATGATTGATGCCTCTATCAATAGATGTTAAGACCTGTAATTGTGATGCCAACGGGTATGGAGATCGCTCGAATATTTCTACACATTTTGTGGAAAATTTAATTTTATTGAAAATCAACTGAACTATAGCCCACAAATTCAGAGCTTTAAAAATGGAAAATCTGCAATTGTGCTCCGATTTCGATGATTGATGCCTCTCTCAATAGGTGTTGAGACCTGTAATTGTGATGCCAACGGGTATTTAGATCACTCGAATATTTCTACACATTTTGTGGAAAATTTAATTTTATTGAAAATCAACTGAACTATAGCCCACAAATTCAGAGCTTTAAAAATCGAAAATCTGCAATTGTGCTCCGATTTCGATGATTGATGCCTCTATCAATAGATGTTAAGACCTGTAATTGTGATGCCAACGGGTATGGAGATCGCTCGAATATTTCTACACATTTTGTGGAAAATTTAATTTTATTGAAAATCAACTGAACTATAGCCCACAAATTCAGAGCTTTAAAAATCGAAAATCTGCAATTGTGCTCCGATTTCGATTATTGATGCCTCTATCAATAGGTGTTGAGACCTGTAATTGTGATGCCAACGAGTATTTAGATCACTCGAATATTTCTACACATTTTGTGGAAAATTTAATTTTATTGAAAATCAACTGAACTATAGCCCACAAATTCAGAGCTTTAAAAATCGAAAATCTGCAATTGTGCTCCGATTTCGATGATTGATGCCTCTATCAATAGATGTTAAGACCTGTAATTGTGATGCCAACGGGTATGGAGATCGCTCGAATATTTCTACACATTTTGTGGAAAATTTAATTTTATTGAAAATCAACTGAACTATAGCCCACAAATTCAGAGCTTTAAAAATGGAAAATCTGCAATTGTGCTCCGATTTCGATGATTGATGCCTCTCTCAATAGGTGTTGAGACCTGTAATTGTGATGCCAACGGGTATTTAGATCACTCGAATATTTCTACACATTTTGTGGAAAATTTAATTTTATTGAAAATCAACTGAACTATAGCCCACAAATTCAGAGCTTTAAAAATCGAAAATCTGCAATTGTGCTCCGATTTCGATGATTGATGCCTCTATCAATAGATGTTAAGACCTGTAATTGTGATGCCAACGGGTATGGAGATCGCTCGAATATTTCTACACATTTTGTGGAAAATTTAATTTTATTGAAAATCAACTGAACTATAGCCCACAAATTCAGAGCTTTAAAAATCGAAAATCTGCAATTGTGCTCCGATTTCGATGATTGATGCCTCTATCAATAGATGTTAAGACCTGTAATTGTGATGCCAACAGGTATGGAGATCGCTCGAATATTTCTACACATTTTGTGGAAAATTTAATTTTATTGAAAATCAACTGAACTATAGCCCACAAATTCAGAGCTTTAAAAATCGAAAATCTGCAATTGTGCTCCGATTTCGATTATTGATGCCTCTATCAATAGGTGTTGAGACCTGTAATTGTGATGCCAACGAGTATTTAGATCACTCGAATATTTCTACACATTTTGTGGAAAATTTAATTTTATTGAAAATCAACTGAACTATAGCCCACAAATTCAGAGCTTTAAAAATCGAAAATCTGCAATTGTGCTCCGATTTCGATGATTGATGCCTCTATCAATAGATGTTAAGACCTGTAATTGTGATGCCAACGGGTATGGAGATCGCTCGAATATTTCTACACATTTTGTGGAAAATTTAATTTTATTGAAAATCAACTGAACTATAGCCCACAAATTCAGAGCTTTAAAAATGGAAAATCTGCAATTGTGCCCCGATTTCGATGATTGATGCCTCTATCAATAGGTGTTGAGACCTGTAATTGTGATGCCAACGGGTATTTAGATCACTCGAATATTTCTACACATTTTGTGGAAAATTTAATTTTATTGAAAATCAACTGAACTATAGCCCACAAATTCAGAGCTTTAAAAATCGAAAATCTGCAATTGTGCTCCGATTTCGATGATTGATGCCTCTATCAATAGATGTTAAGACCTGTAATTGTGATGCCAACGGGTATGGAGATCGCTCGAATATTTCTACACATTTTGTGGAAAATTTAATTTTATTGATAATCAACTGAACTATAGCCCACAAATTCAGAGCTTTAAAAATCGAAAATCTGCAATTGTGCTCCGATTTCGATGATTGATGCCTCTATCAATAGATGTTAAGACCTGTAATTGTGATGCCAACAGGTATGGAGATCGCTCGAATATTTCTACACATTTTGTGGAAAATTTAATTTTATTGAAAATCAACTGAACTATAGCCCACAAATTCAGAGCTTTAAAAATCGAAAATCTGCAATTGTGCTCCGATTTCGATTATTGATGCCTCTATCAATAGGTGTTGAGACCTGTAATTGTGATGCCAACGAGTATTTAGATCACTCGAATATTTCTACACATTTTGTGGAAAATTTAATTTTATTGAAAATCAACTGAACTATAGCCCACAAATTCAGAGCTTTAAAAATCGAAAATCTGCAATTGTGCTCCGATTTCGATGATTGATGCCTCTATCAATAGGTGTTGAGACCTGTAATTGTGATGCCAACGGGTATTTAGATCACTCGAATATTTCTACACATTTTGTGGAAAATTTAATTTTATTGAAAATCAACTGAACTATATCCCACAAATTCAGAGCTTTAAAAATCGAAAATCTGCAATTGTGCCCCGATTTCGATGATTGATGCCTCTATCAATAGATGTTAAGACCTGTAATTGTGATGCCAACGGGTATGGAGATCGCTCGAATATTTCTACACATTTTGTGGAAAATTTAATTTTATTGAAAATCAACTGAACTATAGCCCACAAATTCAGAGCTTTAAAAATCGAAAATCTGCAATTGTGCTCCGATTTCGATGATTGATGCATCTATCAATAGATGTTAAGACCTGTAATTGTGATGCCAACGGGTATGGAGATCGCTCGAATATTTCTACACATTTTGTGGAAAATTTAATTTTATTGAAAATCAACTGAACTATAGCCCACAAATTCAGAGCTTTAAAAATCGAAAATCTGCAATTGTGCTCCGATTTCGATGATTGATGCCTCTATCAATAGGTGTTGAGACCTGTAATTGTGATGCCAACGGGTATTTAGATCACTCGAATATTTCTACACATTTTGTGGAAAATTTAATTTTATTGAAAATCAACTGAACTATAGCCCACAAATTCAGAGCTTTAAAAATCGAAAATCTGCAATTGTGCTCCGATTTCGATGATTGATGCCTCTATCAATAGGTGTTGAGACCTGTAATTGTGATGCCAACGGGTATTTAGATCGCTCGAATATTTCTACACATTTTGTGGAAAATTTAATTTTATTGAAAATCAACTGAACTATAGCCCACAAATTCAGAGCTTTAAAATCGAAAATCTGCAATTGTGCTCCGATTTCGATGATTGATGCCTCTATCAATAGGTGTTGAGACCTGTAATTGTGATGCCAACGGGTATTTAGATCACTCGAATATTTCTACACAATTTGTGGAAAATTTAATTTTATTGAAAATCAACTGAACTATAGCCCACAAATTCAGAGCTTTAAAAATCGAAAAACTGCAATTATGCTCCGATTTCGATGATTGATGCCTCTATCAATAGGTGTTGAGACCTGTAATTGTGATGCCAACGGGTATTTAGATCGCTCGAATATTTCTACACATTTTGTGGAAAATTTAATTTTATTGAAAATCAACTGAACTATAGCCCACAAATTCAGAGCTTTAAAAATCGAAAATCGGCAATTGTGCTCCGATTTCGATGATTGATACCTCTATCAATAGGTATTGAGCCCTATAATTGTGATGCCAACGGGTATTTAGATCACTCGAATATTTCTACACATTTTGTGGAAAATTTAATTTTAGTGAAAATCAACTGAACTATAGCCCATAAATTCAGAGCTTTAAAAATCGAAAATCTGCAATTGTGCTCCGATTTCGATGATTGATGCTTCTATCAATAGGTGTTGAGACCTGTAATTGTGATGCCAACGAGTATTTAGATCGCTCGAATATTTCTACACATTTTGTGGAAAATTTAATTTTATTGGAAATCAACTGAACTATAGCCCACAAATTCAGAGCTTTAAAAATCGAAAATCGGCAATTGTGCTCCAATTTCGATGATTGATACCTCTTTCAATAGGTATTGAGCCCTATAATTGTGATGCCAACGGGTATTTAGATCATTAGAATATTTCTACACATTTTGTGGAAAATTTAATTTTATTGAAAATAAACTGAACTATAGCCCACAAATTCAGAGCTTTAAAAATCGAAAATCGGCAATTGTGCTCCGATTTCGATGATTGATACCTCTATCAATAGGTATTGAGCCCTATAATTGTGATGCCAACGGGTATTTAGATCACTCGAATATTTCTACACATTTTGTGGAAAATTTAATTTTATTGAAAATAAACTGAACTATAGCCCATAAATTCAGAGCTTTAAAAATCGAAAATCTGCAATTGTGCTCCGATTTCGATGATTGATGCTTCTATCAATAGGTGTTGAGACCTGTAATTGTGATGCCAACGAGTATTTAGATCGCTCGAATATTTCTACACTTTTTGTGGAAAATTTAATTTTATTGGAAATCAACTGAACTATAGCCCACAAATTCAGAGCTTTAAAAATCGAAAATCGGCAATTGTGCTCCGATTTCGATGATTGATACCTCTTTCAATAGGTATTGAGCCCTATAATTGTGATGCCAACGGGTATTTAGATCATTAGAATATTTCTACACATTTTGTGGAAAATTTAATTTTATTGAAAATAAACTGAACTATAGCCCACAAATTCAGAGCTTTAAAAATCGAAAATCTGCAATTGTGATCCGATTTCGATTATTGATACCTCTATCAATAGGTCATAAGACCTGTAATTGTAATGCCAACGGGTATTTAGATCACTCGAATATTTCTACACATTTTGTGGAAAATTTAATTTTATTGAAAATCAACTGAACTATAGCCCACAAATTCAGAGCTTTAAAAATCGAAAATCGGCAATTGTGCTCCGATTTCGATGATTGATACCTCTATCAATAGGTTTTGAGCCCTATAATTGTGATGCCAACGGGTATTTAGATCATTAGAATATTTCTACACATTTTGTGGAAAATTTAATTTTATTGAAAATCAACTGAACTATAGCCCACAAATTCAGAGCTTTAAAAATCGAAAATCTGCAATTGTGCTCCGATTTCGATTATTGATACCTCTATCAATAGGTATTGAGACCTGTAATTGTGATGCTAACGGGTATTTAGATCGCTCGAATATTTCTACACATTTTGTGGAAAATTTAATTTTATTGAAAATCAACTGAACTATAGCCCACAAATTCAGAGCTTTAAAAATCGAAAATCTGCAATTGTGCTCCGATTTCGATTATTGATACCTCTATCAATAGGTATTGAGACCTATAATTGTGATGCCAACGGGTATTTAGATCGCTCGAATATTTCTACACATTTTGTGGAAAATTTAATTTTATTGAAAATCAACTGAACTATAGCCCACAAATTCAGAGCTTTAAAAATCTAAAATCTGCAATTGTGCTCCGATTTCGATGATTGATACCTCTATCAATAGGTATTGAGACCTGTAATTGTGATGCCAACGGGTATTTAGATCGCTCAAATATTTCTACACATTTTGTGGAAAATTTAATTTTATTGAAAATCAACTGAACTATAGCCCACAAATTCAGAGCTTTAAAAATCGAAAATCTGCAATTGTGCTCCGATTTCGATTATTGATACCTCTATCAATAGGTATTGAGACCTATAATTGTGATGCCAACGGGTATTTAGATCGCTCGAATATTTCTACACATTTTGTGGAAAATTTAATTTTATTGAAAATCAACTGAACTATAGCCCACAAATTCAGAGCTTTAAAAATCGAAAATCTGCAATTGTGCTCCGATTTCGATTATAGATACCTCTATCAATAGGTATTGAGCCCTATAATTGTGATGCAAACGGGTATTTAGATCATTAGAATATTTCTACACATTTTGTGGAAAATTTAATTTTATTGAAAATCAACTGAACTATAGCCCACAAATTCAGAGCTTTAAAAATCTAAAATCTGCAATTGTGCTCCGATTTCGATTATTGATACCTCTATCAATAGGTATTGAGACCTATAATTGTGATGCCAACGGGTATTTAGATCGCTCGAATATTTCTACACATTTTGTGGAAAATTTAATTTTATTGAAAATCAACTGAACTATAGCCCACAAATTCAGAGCTTTAAAAATCGAAAATCGGCAATTGTGCTCCGATTTCGATGATTGATACCTCTATCAATAGGTTTTGAGCCCTATAATTGTGATGCCAACGGGTATTTAGATCATTAGAATATTTCTACACATTTTGTGGAAAATTTAATTTTATTGAAAATCAACTGAACTATAGCCCACAAATTCAGAGCTTTAAAAATCGAAAATCTGCAATTGTGCTCCGATTTCGATTATTGATACCTCTATCAATAGGTATTGAGACCTGTAATTGTGATGCTAACGGGTATTTAGATCGCTCGAATATTTCTACACATTTTGTGGAAAATTTAATTTTATTGAAAATCAACTGAACTATAGCCCACAAATTCAGAGCTTTAAAAATCGAAAATCTGCAATTGTGCTCCGATTTCGATTATAGATACCTCTATCAATAGGTCATAAGACCTGTAATTGTAATGCCAACGGGTATTTAGATCACTCGAATATTTCTACACATTTTGTGGAAAATTTAATTTGATTGAAAATCAACTGAACTATAGCCCACAAATTCAGAGCTTTAAAAATCGAAAATCGGCAATTGTGCTCCGATTTCGATTATAGATACCTCTATCAATAGGTATTGAGCCCTATAATTGTGATGCAAACGGGTATTTAGATCATTAGAATATTTCTACACATTTTGTGGAAAATTTAATTTTATTGAAAATCAACTGAACTATAGCCCACAAATTCAGAGCTTTAAAAATCTAAAATCTGCAATTGTGCTCCGATTTCGATGATTGATACCTCTATCAATAGGTATTGAGACCTGTAATTGTGATGCCAACGGGTATTTAGATCGCTCAAATATTTCTATACATTTTGTGGAAAATTTAATTTTATTGAAAATCAACTGAACTATAGCCCACAAATTCAGAGCTTTAAAAATCGAAATTGTCATGCAACGGGTATTTAGATCGCTCGAATATTTCTACACATTTTGTGGAAAATTTAATTTGATTGAAAATCAACTGAACTATAGCCCACAAATTCAGAGCTTTAAAAATCGAAAATCGGCAATTGTGCTCCGATTTCGATGATTGATACCTCTATCAATAGGTATTGAGCCCTATAATTGTGATGCTAACGAGTATTTAGATCATTAGAATATTTCTACACATTTTGTGGAAAATTTAATTTTATTGAAAATCAACTGAACTATAGCCCATAAATTCAGAGCTTTAAAAATCGAAAATCGGCAATTGTGCTCCGATTTTGATGATTGATGCTTCTATCAATAGGTGTTGATACCTGTAATTGTGATGCCAACGGGTATTTAGATCGCTCGAATATTTCTACACATTTTGTGGAAAATTTAATTTTATTGAAAATCAACTGAACTATAGCCCACAAATTCAGAGCTTTAAAAATCGAAAATCTGCAATTGTGCTCCGATTTCGATTATTGATACCTCTATCAATAGGTATTGAGACCTGTAATTGTGATGCCAACGGATATTTAGATCGCACGAATATTTCTACAAATTTTGTGGAAAATTTAATTTTATTGAAAATCAACTGAACTATAGCCCACAAATTCAGAGCGTTAAAAATCGAAAATCTGCAATTGTGCTCCGATTTCGATTATTGATACCTCTATCAATAGGTATTGAGCCCTATAATCTTGATGCCAACGGGTATTTAGATCATTAGAATATTTCTACACATTTTGTGGAAAATTTAATTTTATTGAAAATCAACTGAACTATAGCCCACAAATTCAGAGCTTTAAAAATCGAAAATCTGCAATTGCGCTCCGATTTCGATTATTGATACCTCTATCAATAGGTATTGAGACCTGCAATTGTCATGCCAACGGGTATTTAGATCGCTCAAATATTTCTACACATTTTGTGGAAAATTTAATTTTATTGAAAATCAACTGAACTATAGCCCACAAATTCAGAGCTTTAAAAATCGAAAATCGGCAATTGTGCTCCGATTTCGATGATTGATACCTCTATCAATAGGTATTGAGCCCTATAATCTTGATGCCAACGGGTATTTAGATCATTAGAATATTTCTACACATTTTGTGGAAAATTTAATTTTATTGAAAATCAACTGAACTATAGCCCACAAATTCAGAGCTTTAAAAATCGAAAATCTGCAATTGCGCTCCGATTTCGATTATTGATACCTCTATCAATAGGTATTGAGACCTGCAATTGTCATGCCAACGGGTATTTAGATCGCTCGAATATTTCTACACATTTTGTGGAAAATTTAATTTTATTGAAAATCAACTGAACTATAGCCCACAAATTCAGAGCTTTAAAAATCGAAAATCGGCAATTGTGCTCCGATTTCGATGATTGATACCTCTATCAATAGGTATTGAGCCCTATAATTGTGATGCTAACGAGTATTTAGATCATTAGAATATTTCTACACATTTTGTGGAAAATTTAATTTTATTGAAAATCAACTGAACTATAGCCCATAAATTCAGAGCTTTAAAAATCGAAAATCGGCAATTGTGCTCCGATTTTGATGATTGATACCTCTATCAATAGGTGTTGATACCTGTAATTGTGATGCCAACGGGTATTTAGATCGCTCGAATATTTCTACACATTTTGTGGAAAATTTAATTTTATTGAAAATCAACTGAACTATAGCCCACAAATTCAGAGCTTTAAAAATCGAAAATCTGCAATTGTGCTCCGATTTCGATTATTGATACCTCTATCAATAGGTATTGAGACCTGTAATTGTGATGCCAACGGATATTTAGATCGCTCGAATATTTCTACACATTTTGTGGAAAATTTAATTTTATTGAAAATCAACTGAACTATAGCCCACAAATTCAGAGCGTTAAAAATCGAAAATCTGCAATTGTGCTCCGATTTCGATTATTGATACCTCTATCAATAGGTATTGAGACCTGTAATTGTGATGCCAACGGGTATTTAGATCGCTCAAATATTTCTACACATTTTGTGGAAAATTTAATTTTATTGAAAATAAACTGAACTATAGCCCACAAATTCAGAGCTTTAAAAATCGAAAATCTGCAATTGTGCTCCGATTTCGATTATTGATACCTCTATCAATAGGTGTTGAGACCTGTAATTGTGATGCCAACGGGTATTTAGATCACTCGAATATTTCTACACATTTTGTGGAAAATTTAATTTTATTGAAAATAAACTGAACTATAGCCCACAAATTCAGAGCTTTAAAAATAGAAAATCGGCAATTGTGCTCCGATTTCGATGATTGATACCTCTATCAATAGGTATTGAGCCCTATAATTGTGATGCCAACGGGTATTTAGATCGCTCAAATATTTCTACACATTTTGTGGAAAATTTAATTTTATTGAAAATCAACTGAACTATAGCCCACAAATTCAGAGCTTTAAAAATCGAAAATCTGCAATTGTGCTCCGATTTCGAAGATTGATGCCTCTATCAATAGGCGTTGAGACCTGTAATTGTCATACAAACGGCCATTTGGATCAGCCGAATATTTCTACACGTTTCGTGGAAAATTCAATTTTTTTGAAAATCAACTGAACTATAGCCCACAAAATCCGAGCCTTAAAAATCGAAAATCTGCAATTGTGCTCCGATTTCGATTATTGATGCCTCTATCAATAGGTGTTGAGACCTGTAATTGTGATGCCAACGAGTATTTAGATCATTAGAATATTTCTACACATTTTGTGGAAAATTTAATTTTATTGAAAATCAACTGAACTATAGCCCACAAATTCAGAGCTTTAAAAATCGAAAATCGGCAATTGTGCTCCGATTTCGATGATTGATACCTCTTTCAATAGGTATTGAGCCCTATAATTGTGATGCAAACGGGTATTTAGATCATTAGAATATTTCTATACATTTTGTGGAAAATTTAATTTTATTGAAAATCAACTGAACTATAGCCCACAAATTCAGAGCTTTAAAAATAGAAAATCGGCAATTGTGCTCCGATTTCGATGATTGATACCTCTATCAATAGGTATTGAGCCCTATAATTGTGATGCCAACGGGTATTTAGATCGCTCAAATATTTCTACACATTTTGTGGAAAATTTAATTTTATTGAAAATCAACTGAACTATAGCCCACAAATTCAGAGCTTTAAAAATCGAAAATCTGCAATTGTGCTCCGATTTCGATTATTGATGCATCTATCAGTAGGTGTTGAGACCTGTAATTGTGATGCCAACGGGTATTTAGATCGCTCGAATATTTCTACACATTTTGTGGAAAATTTAATTTTATTGAAAATCAACTGAACTATAGCCCACAAATTCAGAGCTTTAAAAATAGAAAATCGGCAATTGTGCTCCGATTTCGATTATTGATACCTCTATCAATAGGTATTGAGACCTGCAATTGTGATGCCAACGGGTATTTAGATCACTCGAATATTTCTACACATTTTGTGGAAAATTTAATTTTATTGAAAATAAACTGAACTATAGCCCACAAATTCAGAGCTTTAAAAATCGAAAATCTGCAATTGTGCTCCGATTTCGATGATTGATGCCTCTATCAATAGGTGTTGAGACCTGTAATTGTGATGCCAACGGGTATTTAGATCGCTCGAATATTTCTACACATTTTGTGGAAAATTTAATTTTATTGAAAATCAACTGAACTATAGCCAAAGCAACCTTGATTATACAAGCCATAATCTAAAAAACGAAGCTTTTATAAGGGAATTAGAAACGACGAAAAAACCAAAATTTCCATAGTAAAACACATAAAACATATGGGAAATCACTGTTTTTCCTAAGACCAATGTATAAATGAAAATGTTGCAAATTCTTAATTATGATTTCTGAAATATTTTCATAAATGTTTGAATTTCAACATATATAAATCTCGTTTAAGTAAATCGTTTTCATTTTCTTGTAATAATTGATTTATTTTAACCAAAATATAAAAAAAAAGTTCATAACAACAGCTTTCTGGTCAAATTAAAAAGAAAAGCTTACTACAAATCGTGTGCATTAAGTCAATGTACATAGATGGCAGTGGGTAGTAAACATTTTGAAAAATCGTAGCAAAAATTGCGAACTCGGGAAATTTTAGTTTAAAAATTGTAGGATAAGCAAAACAAATTCACAAAAAATTAAGAACGTGTCATAATTATGTGATTAAATAATTTTTTTTCGTATTTCTCTGCCAACAATTATAGACATCTAACGTACACTAGTAAAACTAAAGATAAATTTAGCAAGTATTATTTTAATTCGTTAGAGCCAACTTTGATGTATTTTTCAAAATGAAATTTCGAAAAATATATTTTAGAAATAATTTAATTTTAATATTTCGGCAATTAATATTTACTAAATACCAATATACCCTTCTTGAATATTGCTGCTAAAGATATGTAGAACACTTTTGTATAAACATTTTGTACCATTTTTGCTGTTTTCATTGAAAAACTTGAAGCTAAACAACACCATTTTTACTATGGATTCCTATGGAAATCAGTGAAAAGTTATACCACTAAAAAAGCTTCTAAAAAATACGTCATAATGATTATGGCTCTATACTCTAGAAGGCTCTGCTATAGCCCACAAATTCAGAGCTTTAAAAATAGAAAATCGGCAATTGTGCTCCGATTTCGATGATTGATACCTCTATCAATAGGTATTGAGCCCTATAATTGTGATGCCAACGGGTATTTAGATCGCTCAAATATTTCTACACATTTTGTGGAAAATTTAATTTTATTGAAAATAAACTGAACTATAGCCCACAAATTCAGAGCTTTAAAAATCGAAAATCTGCAATTGTGCTCCGATTTCGATGATTGATGCCTCTATCAATAGGCGTTGAGACCTGTAATTGTCATACAAACGGCCATTTGGATCAGCCGAATATTTCTACACGTTTCGTGGAAAATTCAATTTTTTTGAAAATCAACTGAACTATAGCCCACAAAATCCGAGCCTTAAAAATCGAAAATCTGCAATTGTGCTCCGATTTCGATTATTGATGCCTCTATCAATAGGTGTTGAGACCTGTAATTGTGATGCCAACGAGTATTTAGATCATTAGAATATTTCTACACATTTTGTGGAAAATTTAATTTTATTGAAAATCAACTGAACTATAGCCCACAAATTCAGAGCTTTAAAAATCGAAAATCGGCAATTGTGCTCCGATTTCGATGATTGATACCTCTTTCAATAGGTATTGAGCCCTATAATTGTGATGCCAACGGGTATTTAGATCATTAGAATATTTCTATACATTTTGTGGAAAATTTAATTTTATTGAAAATCAACTGAACTATAGCCCACAAATTCAGAGCTTTAAAAATAGAAAATCGGCAATTGTGCTCCGATTTCGATGATTGATACCTCTATCAATAGGTATTGAGCCCTATAATTGTGATGCCAACGGGTATTTAGATCGCTCAAATATTTCTACACATTTTGTGGAAAATTTAATTTTATTGAAAATCAACTGAACTATAGCCCACAAATTCAGAGCTTTAAAAATCGAAAATCTGCAATTGTGCTCCGATTTCGATTATTGATGCATCTATCAGTAGGTGTTGAGACCTGTAATTGTGATGCCAACGGGTATTTAGATCACTCGAATATTTCTACACATTTTGTGGAAAATTTAATTTTATTGAAAATAAACTGAACTATAGCCCACAAATTCAGAGCTTTAAAAATCGAAAATCTGCAATTGTGCTCCGATTTCGATGATTGATGCCTCTATCAATAGGTGTTGAGACCTGTAATTGTGATGCCAACGGGTATTTAGATCGCTCGAATATTTCTACACATTTTGTGGAAAATTTAATTTTATTGAAAATCAACTGAACTATAGCCCACAAATTCAGAGCTTTAAAAATAGAAAATCGGCAATTGTGCTCCGATTTCGATGATTGATACCTCTATCAATAGGTATTGAGACCTGTAATTGTGATGCCAACGGGTATTTAGATCGCTCGAATATTTCTACACATTTTGTGGAAAATTTAATTTTATTGAAAATCAACTGAACTATAGCCCACAAATTCAGAGCTTTAACAATCGAAAATCTGCAATTGTGCTCCGATTTCGATTATTGATACCTCTATCAATAGGTATTGAGACCTGTAATTGTGATGCCAACGGGTATTTAGATCACTCGAATATTTCTACACATTTTGTGGAAAATTTAATTTTATTGAAAATCAACTGAACTATAGCCCACAAATTCAGAGCTTTAAAAATCGAAAATCGGCAATTGTGCTCCGATTTTGATGATTGATACGTCTATCAATAGGTGTTGATACCTGTAATTGTGATGCCAACGGGTATTTAGATCGCTCGAATATTTCTACACATTTTGTGGAAAATTTAATTTTATTGAAAATCAACTGAACTATAGCCCACAAATTCAGAGCTTTAAAAATCGAAAATCTGCAATTGTGCTCCGATTTCGATGATTGATGCCTCTATCAATAGGTATTGAGACCTGTAATTGTGATGCCAACGGGTATTTAGATCACTCGAATATTTCTACACATTTTGTGGAAAATTTAATTTTATTGAAAATCAACTGAACTATAGCCCACAAATTCAGAGCTTTAAAAATCGAAAATCTGCAATTGTGCTCCGATTTCGATGATTGATGCCTCTATCAATAGGTGTTGAGACCTGTAATTGTGATGCCAACGGGTATTTAGATCGCTCGAATATTTCTACACATTTTGTGGAAAATTTAATTTTATTGAAAATCAACTGAACTATAGCCCACAAATTCAGAGCTTTAAAAATCGAAAATCGGCAATTGTGCTCCGATTTTGATGATTGATACCTCTATCAATAGGTGTTGATACCTGTAATTGTGATGCCAACGGGTATTTAGATCGCTCGAATATTTCTACACATTTTATGGAAAATTTAATTTTATTGAAAATCAACTGAACTATAGCCCACAAATTCAGAGCTTTAAAAATAGAAAATCGGCAATTGTGCTCCGATTTCGATGATTGATACCTCTATCAATAGGTATTGAGACCTGTAATTGTGATGCCAACGGGTATTTAGATCGCTCGAATATTTCTACACATTTTGTGGAAAATTTAATTTTATTGAAAATCAACTGAACTATAGCCCACAAATTCAGAGCGTTAAAAATCGAAAATCTGCAATTGTGCTCCGATTTCGATGATTGATGCATCTATCAATAGGTGTTGAGACCTGTAATTGTGATGCCAACGGGTATTTAGATCGCTCGAATATTTCTACACATTTTGTGGAAAATTTAATTTTATTGAAAATCAACTGAACTATAGCCCACAAATTCAGAGCTTTAAAAATCGAAAATCTGCAATTGTGCTCCGATTTCGATGATTGATGCCTCTATCAATAGGTGTTGAGACCTGTAATTGTGATGCCAACGGGTATTTAGATCGCTCGAATATTTCTACACATTTTGTGGAAAATTTAATTTTATTGAAAATCAACTGAACTATAGCCCACAAATTCAGAGCTTTAAAATTCGAAAATCTGCAATTGTGCTCCGATTTCGATGATTGATACCTCTATCAATAGGTATTGAGACCTGTAATTGTGGTGCCAACGGGTATTTAGATCGCTCGAATATTTCTACACATTTTGTGGAAAATTTAATTTTATTGAAAATCAACTGAACTATAGCCCACAAATTCAGAGCTTTAAAAATCGAAAATCTGCAATTGTGCTCCGATTTCGATGATTGATACCTCTATCAATAGGTCATAAGACCTGTAATTGTAATGCCAACGGGTATTTAGATCACTCGAATATTTCTACACATTTTGTGGAAAATTTAATTTTATTGAAAATCAACTGAACTATAGCCCACAAATTCAGAGCTTTAAAAATCGAAAATCGGCAATTGTGCTCCGATTTCGATGATTGATACCTCTATCAATAGGTATTGAGCCCTATAATTGTGATGCCAACAGGTATTTAGATCATTAGAATATTTCTACACATTTTGTGGAAAATTTAATTTTATTGAAAATCAACTGAACTATAGCCCACAAATTCAGAGCTTTAAAAATCGAAAATCTGCAATTGTGCTCCGATTTCGATGATTGATGCATCTATCAATAGGTGTTGAGACCTGTAATTGTGATGCCAACGGGTATTTAGATCGCTCGAATATTTCTACACATTTTGTGGAAAATTTAATTTTATTGAAAATCAACTGAACTATAGCCCACAAATTCAGAGCTTTAAAAATCGAAAATCTGCAATTGTGCTCCGATTTCGATGATTGATACCTCTATCAATAGGTCATAAGACCTGTAATTGTAATGCCAACGGGTATTTAGATCACTCGAATATTTCTACACATTTTGTGGAAAATTTAATTTTATTGAAAATCAACTGAACTATAGCCCACAAATTCAGAGCTTTAAAAATCGAAAATCGGCAATTGTGCTCCGATTTCGATGATTGATACCTCTATCAATAGGTATTGAGCCCTATAATTGTGATGCCAACAGGTATTTAGATCATTAGAATATTTCTACACATTTTGTGGAAAATTTAATTTTATTGAAAATCAACTGAACTATAGCCCACAAATTCAGAGCTTTAAAATTCGAAAATCTGCAATTGTGCTCCGATTTCGATGATTGATACCTCTATCAATAGGTGTTGAGACCTGTAATTGTGGTGCCAACGGGTATTTAGATTTTGATCATGTACGTATTTCTGTTTAATGGATTATGATACTGTAGATGTAGATGCATGCTGTATTTATATATGACGCTGGATTTTCAGCTTCCCGCACACCGTGACTTAAAGTTTTAATTTTTATAACCGGAAAGGATAATTCTAATAATAAAATTTTTGTAAAACATAGTTTTTGTTAGAAATATTAATTGAAATTTAATCGCCATTAACAGCAGATACAAAGTAACAATTTTGTTTTATTATTAAGCTGCGAACTCTAAAGTTAATAAATGAAAAGCATAAAATTTTGATTATTAAATCTCAACTTGGGAATTTCGCAAATTTCTTTAAAATTGCCCCAACAGTAATAATGTTTTGTTAATTTTGCTAATTGTTCCAAAATTACTAAAAATAAATTATTTTTCATAGCTCATAGTAATGCCGGAACACAGGACATTCGATTAAAAAACTGGTCTGTCCCGTCGAAAACGGAACGGTTGGCAAGATCTCATTTAAATAAAAACATTTTGTGTAACAATTTGTTTAATTAATAACTTTATATAATTGTTAATCTTTTTATTGTTATTTATCACTTAAATACGAGTTTTGGTTGTTTTTAATCTAAGCATTTATTCGTTATAATGGTCCCGATTCAATTGAAATATTTTGGAATAGTCCTTAAATTTGGGAAGATTTTTTTAAAATCGAATCAAAGATTTACATTGAATCGGGCCCAATATTATTCAACAGGAACAGAATAATATAATTAATTATTTCTAATGTAAATGTATATATTGATTAAATTTAATTAATTTTCCATCCGATTACACAAAATAACTCTTAAATATCTAATTAATTGTTAATGGAAGTACGATAAAGTCTTTAGTAAATTAAGTTATGTCCGATCGAATGTTGATTATAGTCTCAAGACACATTAAATTAGATGTAATGTAAGTTTAATATAATTGACAAGTTTAATTGAAGTGTTTATCACATGCACGGTATGCATGCATTTTGTCTTCGAAGAACCAAAACAAAAAAAATAAAATGTTTGTAAAGAAAACGATAAATTGTTTATTACTCAAAAAAACATTAACAATAAAAACGTAAAAATAAAGGTTTGCTAATTAAAATACAACTTATTGTCTAAGAATGATATTGCAGGTGTGCTAGAAATTTTATTGATCCTTTTTTACGACACCATTCGTTTGCCCATTTGTTAAACCATTATACTGTATCGTATTCCCGTTCACTTCTTTGGTATGCCCATTCTGAGTAATCCCGTTTTGCCCATTTTGCCTTAGTTTAGATTGTTCAAGAAGTTTTAGCTCGTTCGGCAGACAATCACGGAGCGCTTCATTGGCCAACTCTTGTTGCTTAGCCATACGCCGTTTATAAGCTCTTTGATAAAAATCATTGAATAGCAAATAAAAGAAAATGGCATTCGGAAGTGTAAAACAAACGGACCACCGTGGATAACCACAATCGGTGTATAATAACTGGGCTGAGTGTAAAAATGCGGCACAAAATTGAATCTAAAATATAAGCAAAAAATTGATGAAAAATTATAAAGTTTGTATTTAGAGCTTTTTGTAAACTCACCATTTGTAAATTTGTAATATATTTTTTCCACCATAAATATTTTTGGTATTGTGGCCCCATGGCCGCAAAAAAGTAATACGTATACATGATGATATGAACGAATGAATTAATTATACCAATAAATAATGCTTGGCCACCAGGAAAATATTTTGTTGCACCCCATGAGATCATCGGCATTACGGTGTGATGGTATAAATGTAAAAATGAAATTTGTCGTTCCTTTTTGCGTACCACAAAGAATACGGTATCCAATAGTTCCGAAAATTTGGCCAACATATATATATAACAACCACGTGCCTCACGTAAACCACGTTCCGATTCGGTAAAATCAACGGGTTGACATCGCCAACTAAAATCTTTTGTAAAAAATGCACCATCCAATCCCTCCCAGAACATCCATATGCTGGCCATTACTTGTAAGAAATTGTATATAATTAGAGTGCGTTCGAGTTTAAATGGTTTACGATTTTCCATGTAACGGGGACCCCATGTTTTTACAAAGTATAAATATGATCCAATTATTACTAGGCCCGGTATTGGTGATCCTATTAGTGGCCAACTGTTCGTTCGTGGATCTAAAAATAGAAAAATAAAATAAAAAATTTGTATATATAAGAATCTTGAAGAATGTTTTAAAAATTGGAAGCTTTTCAAAATTTTTTTGTAATTCTGAAAATTTTAAAGTTTGGGACAAAATTTTAATTTTTCTAAGAATCAGCCTCTAAGTCCGCCGTGGGCCGTGCCTTCTTAATGATACGGTTCCCAATTTGTGTACTAATTTGGTATTTGCATCAGTTTTGTCTCTCCTGAGCTCGTTCCTCTACTTGTTACACCGAGGTAATTTCGGTCTGCTAAGGACGTTGAAATGCAAACATCTTTGCTTACAAAGACAATTTCGACTGCCTTTGAAAATATTTAACCATTTATCACTAACCAGAGGACTCAGAATAAACCTTTCTGGAGTACCGAATGAAAAAGGTTAAGGAAATTAGTTCAGAAACTAGAAAATAAAGCCATAAAATACAAATTTCAGGCTGATTGCGTTAACTTTTTAGTGGCTCGAAAGATTTATAAAAAAGTTTAAGGCATGCTCACAGAACTTCATGGATTTATTTCAGTGAGGAGCTAGATTTAATAAAGCTTTGGCTAAAAATTATGTGCATAAACTTAATATTCTTCGTCTACCAAACGGAGAGCTCATCTATTCCAAAAGGGAGGTTGGTGTCTTACTTATCTTTCTGTTCATTTCCCTGGTTGTGACTTTATCAATTCTATGTAACTTAGTTGCTTCTAAATCCATTAACTTTTCTGTTGAAATGCCTGATTGAGACTTGGCCCACAAGCTGATCAAGCACGACATTTTGCGTTGGAGCCAATTCTCCTTTGCAACGTACAACGCTAGTGGTCCAGATGTCATTTTTCCAGCTGAATTACAGCATGGTTTTCCCCACATTCACCTGCTTTACCTATGGCATTGTTGCACAATCTTGGAGTAGAACCAAAGTTGTTTTTATATCGCAGGCTGGTAAGTCTGATTATTCGGACCCTACGCCATTCCGACTGTAACATGCATATTCGCTTGGTGACTTGGCATAAGTTCTGTGAGTACGATTGAAAGATCTCTCAGTAATAAAGAGTTTTTTATGGGCACTTTTCTGGATATTGCGGCAGCTTTTGATAGTACTTCCTTTGGTATGATTACTAAATCCTGTAATAACTTTGACTATATGCTTAAGTCTCATATTATTGAGGCGTAGCTGAATGACCAATGTATTCTCTGTTCTATGCTGTGGCTAACTGTAACGTTCTGGCTTCATTGTTCAGAGCAACGCTGATGATCTGATTGTTACAGTTGTAGGTAAATTCCTGAATTACCCACGATTTAATGCAGCAAGCCTTATTTGTAGTCGACGCGTGGTGTATTGAGAAGGGCTTACACGTTAACTCGTCTAAGACCAATCTGATTGTCTTTACTAGATGTATATATATTGAAGATCAATCAAGCACCTTGGTGTCATCTTGGACTGGATTTGGAACTTACTGGCCTCAATTTGAGCTAAGATTGTTTGGTAGTCTGGGTTCTACAAATACCATCAAAACTCAAAATAAAAACCAAAACGATACTAGGAGCAATCGAAAGGAGTACACCCAGCCATACTCCGAACAAGTATTGAACGCTGCTAATTCAACGAAGATCTTAATGAAGAGCTCACGAACGGTTGTAATACATCTCGGATTGAACAAACAATTAAACAATTTCATAAGTTTCGCGAAATAAACCTCGAGTTAATAACACCTTCGGGAAACCTCGTCTTCAACTCGCATTCATTGAATACAGGAAACCAAAAACTGTAAGTGGCACGGAGTGATTTTCTTAAACGAAGCACGAGACAATCTTAAACGAGTATTAAAAAGGAACGAAAAAAAGGACAATCGAAAAATTGAACGGCCAGATGAATCTGTTCAAGCGTTTAATCATTGCCTATTGTATAATTGAATGACAAGCAAATGAAATTCAGTTACCGATCACATGTTATTTGAACTTCATCAGCCCATTTACCATCGACAGTTGCCATATCCCGTGCGATTTCAATTAACTTTAGCTGAGGAAGACAAAAATGTCCATGAGTTGGATCAGTTGAGGATAAAATATGTCTGAACGTTTCCATTTTCTGGCACAGAGAAAAAGTTGTTTTGTAACTTCTTAACGGTAGTTCCATGTCATTATCTACCGCCAAGATTTGTTTGGACCAGTGATTCGCGAGGTGAAAAGTTGGGCGAAATTCTTTATAAAGCTCAGTTTTAGTTTTGTCGAAATTCACCTCGACCTAATATTACCAAGCTCGAGAGAAACTCAGTATTAGGGGCCTAACGTTCCAGACCGATGCACTGATGGCACACGTTGCTTTTGAAATTAATTTTAAAGAGAGATCTACGCATTGTCGTTGTTGACAGTGGATGCTTCCTCTATGAATCATGAAACGCCAAGCTAATAGTGATATAAGCTTATAAGAAACTTAGTCCCAAATCATGACAATGAGGACTAATAGATTAGATACCACAAACGGGAGTTATTTCGTGACTCCATTTGAGGAGATTTAGCAAGCAAGACTGTTATAATGGGAGAACATCAGTCCTGTCTCTTTTGATAGTCGAATCACGATTTTTGTGATTTTTGATGAAAGTGTTTAGTTTGAACATTAGCAAACGCTATAGCGATAATCGAACCTCTCGTAATGTTTTGACGATTATCAGTTTGCTGTTGTTCCTGATTGTTAAATTGACGTCTGAAGTTGTATGCTTGTGTATACAGGGTGTACCAGAAGTGTAGTCCACTTTAATCACTACCCCAATTTTGAATAACTTTTTACAATTTTTTGACATTCTAAGATTATTGTAAAATTCTAAAAATTGAACACGGTATCTTCAAAATATTTCTTAAATCTTCAGTAATATTCTGAAATTCGAAGCGAGCCGGCATAAAGTGGTTGAAGGTGAATATGTTGGGTCTTGTGTATCGAGCTCGGTTTGTTTGGTATTTCGTTCGATACATTTGAAAGGGCAGCGCCCCGAAATCTTGCATTACAAAATCTTGCAAGTACAAAATCTTGCATTTTTTAAAAATCATGCAAATCAAAATCTTGCCAACCCAAAATCTTGCAGTTACAAAATCTTGCAAGTACAAAATCTTGCAAGTACAAAATCTTGCAAATACAATATCTTGCATTTAAAAATTTTTGCAGTTTTAGTATTTGTACCTGTCTTTAGTATCTAACATAATACTTATTGCGTATTCATAAAAGTTCAATATAATTAAAAAAAATAAAATAAAAAAAATTGTGCAGATAGCGATCCGGATAACTATGCGTCAAGAAATATGGCTAATATTAAAATTAAAATGGAAATCTCCATTTTCCAGAATATCTCAACATAATATTCTGGTTAAGAATATTTAATCCTGGACATTTGATTTTTGATATCTCAAGCAAAATTCTACTGTATAATTATTAATTATCATTATACAGTAGAATTTTGTTAAAGCGATTTGTTATCTTGCATTCTATAAATGTACGGGAAATTGTTATGCAAGATTTTGTAATGCAAGATTTTGTAATGCAAAATTTTGTAATGCAAGATTTTGAAATGCAAGATTTTGTACTTGCAAGATTTTGTAATGCAAGATTTTGTAATGCAACATTTTGTAATGCAACATTTTGTAATGCAAGATTAAGGGGCTAACCCATTTGAAAGCTAATTAGGTTTAGGCGTTTCTATGAAACAGGGTTGAAGCCGATTTATTGAAACCGTCGATTCGGTAAGTTTACTCCCTCGTATGGAGGTTGTAGTGACTGACGGGCTGCGCCTGTTCGTATCAACACTAATTCGTATGATAAATCTTTAAATCCAAAAATTTATTCTTTCAAATGATTCTCTGTAAACGAGTTTGGCCAACGTACTTCGAAAATCGTCCCGGAATGAAGTTCTCAGACCAGGTGGTATTAGCGGAAAATTGCTGTGGTTCGTTTGCGATGGAATATAAGTGATATGGAAAGCTAGTCGAACAGAGTTGTTTCGAACTGCGCACCCTTATCGGTGGTGTTGCTCGATGGTACCCAAAACGGTCAATCCCAAATGTTTTGATCAATGCATCGGCATGGTTTCTGCTCTAATATTCGGAATTGGGGTGACCTCTGGCCAACGTGTGTAGCGATCGATCATTGGGTTCATTTTTTTTTTTGATTTGTTTCCCTATGGCATGGATATGAGGACAAGGGACATTGTGGAATAATTCGTAAATTTGTCAGCGAAATGCCTTAAGAATAAACGGACGGCGTATACCCGTTGAAACATCGAATAAAATTTCTTTATTGGTTCCAAATTTGGGAATTTTTTCAATTTAAAAAAAAGCGTTTGACCCCATTAGGCTTACGAGCTCTAAATCATTCTTTTGTTCGTCGGCGATTGATGTGCTTCCTATATAAATAAAGTTGTTACGACACGTATCCGCGACGACGTTATTGTCCCCCGAAATATGACGAATATCCTATGTATAATGTGTTATGAAGTCTAAGTGCCCTGGCGTTGCCTTGGTGAAGCTTTTTCGAGATTTTGAGTAAGAACGTCAACGGTTTGCTTTCGACAAATTTTTTTAAATGTTTGGTAGCTGAATAAGGAGCTAAAATTTTTCTATCGTACGTACGTTTGCGATGGGATATGCCAGCTGAGTACACTTTGCAAGCTTTGCTTCTTAGGTTTCGAACGCCTTTGCGGATTTGTCGGTCCAATTTATTAGTGACTTATCCTTCTTAAAATATCGCCTGTTCGTGTGCTGCCTTTGGTACAAAGAATCGATAGTAATTTATCATCCCCAAAATTCGGAGAATGCAGTCCTTTATAGTTGGTTGCGGAAAATTTATTTGGAAATATATTTCATTCATTGTGAATTCACATAGGCCGTGGAAAACAATACGTATGTGATTGAGAAGATTGCGAGGTGATCAATGTAAGGGAAAGGAATGCCATAGGTATCAAAAAATTGGCGGAACTCAAACAATCCAAAATAATTGTTGATTGCAGTTTTTTTGATGTCTCGTCACTCAACAGAGGCCTGCGGTGATAAGCACGGATAACTCGAGTTGATATGTGGACAGATAAAATATGTAGGTCCCAAATGGAATTGGATAACGGTCGTACTCGTAGCTGCTGCATAATCGCCAGTTCCCGCTTTTTTTTCTTCAATATGGACTCGCCCAATTGCTTTTAGAGGGTCGGCACACCGATTTTACTGTTCAAGTTTCAATTTCGATCTTGACGATTTTCCTTTTAGCCACATTTAAACGACGAACCTTTGCGTGGCAAGGTTGACCAGATGTCTCAATACAATGAGTGACGTTGTCCTTCACTGTGTTTAGATTGGTCGACTCGCGGATGATTGTTTTGAACTCGTGTAATAGTTCCAGAATGTCGGGAACTTCTGAATCGGATTTCATTGTTGTTATACCGGAGGTCGGAATTTGAATTGGTTCTCCTTTGATTTGAATTGTTCTCTCCCTTCCTCCAAACAAAAACAATTTTATTGGTTAATACTTAGTATTGCCCTCTGCCTTGCGTCTACAAAGGTTCGCATGCGGTTCCCCATTGACCTTATTAAGGTTTTGACAAAGACTTGGGGAGATCGCACCCCACTCCTCATCCAACGCAATCTTGAGGTCACTGATGTTAAATGGTATCGGATTTCTGGCTCGGACCCTCCGGTTTAGTTCGTCCTATAAATGCTCAATTGGATTCATGTATTGACTGGGAGCTGACCACCTCCTCGACTCGAGTCCAACCACATCCATGAACTGCCGAGTGGTTCGAGCTATGTGACACCGGGCATTGTCATGTATCAATATGAAATCTTCCCCTATATATCCTGCGTAGGGCACTACATAATTCAAGAGGATGCCCTCGATATATCGTTCAACGGTCAGACCTCCTCTAATGCTGGAAACACATGAGCAGAATTCTGTAAGCAGCAAAATTAGAATACACAAGTTTTAATGATTTGAAATACATGTATTCTGCTTACCATGTAGAATTCTGCTTCATGTCTCTATTTCAAATTTTGCTGCGAATCAGTAGGCTACATTACGTAAAAGATAACAAATCTAGTACAATTTGTATACTTTTTATTTTTTTCAATCATTTTTTTTAATTTGTTGACAGAAAATAAGTTTTGTGAGACAAGTGCCAGAATGGAGGATACAAATTAATTAATTTGTGACAAAATAATGCATCATTCATTTAAAAAAATTGTACATTAAAATTAAATATGTATCAAATAAATACGACAAATTAAAATTCTGCTTGCCAAAAAAGACGCTCATGTAATTCAACCAAATTTCTGCCGGCAGTGCTGCTAGCAGAAATTCTGCTCATGTGTTTCCAGCATAAGGCCTCCACCAGGTACGAAAATAAGATCTGTTTTCCCTCAAACGATATGCCAGCCCACTGCCGGTAGACCCGGTCTCTCCTATCACTACCATGGAGACATATTCTGCACTCGTCATTGAATATAACGGACCTCCATTGCTCGATGCTCCAATTGATGTGTTTGCGAGCAAATTCGAGTCGCTCTTTGCGGTGGCTTGCTGTCAATTTTGGGCCTTTATCGAGCCGCCTTGGAGTGCGGTTGGCTTACTTCAAGCGTCTTCTTACTGCCCATTGACTAAAAGCTACATCTCGAACTTGTTTTAGCTCCAGCGGCAGATCGACGCCCGTGAGATGGCGATTTCGCAGTGAAGTTAGGACGTTAAATCGATGGTCTCTCACAGATGTACACCGATACCGCCAGGTATGTGATCTCCGATTAAAGGTACCAGTTTCCTGAAACTTTCTGGATACTCTTGAGACAGCAGATTGGCTCATGTTTAGCTGACGAGCCACTTCTCGTTGATTTCGGCCTTCTTGCAATAATGCAACAACTTTTGCGGCTTTTTCTGGAGTGGTATCCATGATTTTGAGGAAACAATGAATGAAACTGGTAGAGATTTGTTCAGGGCAGCGTCTAATAAAGCGATGGTAAATATCGGTCAACGTTATATTGTACAGGAGATTGCATCACGCCAATTGTTTTCACCGAAACATCGCATTTTTAATGATTTGATTGATTTTAATGATAAAGGTGTCCTTGTAAAGATAAAATACTAATCTATCAAAAAAAAGTTGCTTTACGAAAATCGGTTAAGCAATTTTAAAAAACTATGCCTTTTGAGGTTTGAGTCAATTTAGTTGCCGGTAGTGTACTTAAAAATCCAGAAGCTGCGACTGGAGAGACATCGGCTTTAAGCCCGGTCCTAAAGGCCAAAATGTGAAACGGTACTTAAATAAAGATATGGCCCCTCTGATACAACTACTGCTGGGGAGCTTTAGCCGATAGGTCTGGTTCTCAAATACCAGTCATTAAGAAGCATATAAGCTTGAATAAAGCTGGCACCTCTACTGTAATGTGAAAAAACCAAGGTTCTTATGTAGCTGGCCGTGGAGTACTAAATTATCAGAACCGAAGAAGGAGAAAGAAACGCTAGCTTGGGTTATGATGGTGACAGGCAGTAAACAAGGTGTTTCCTCTGGGAGCTCTCAGCCCAAAAACCAGATATCTAAGGAGAAATTACCTAAGGATGTGAAAAGGTGAAGATTGCAGGAAACTGTACCTGAGAATTAGAGTAATTCTTCCGATTGACAATCCTGATATTTCGACCTCCAACTGGAAGATAGCTAAGTTGGAGGAACCGAAGGCTGGCTATAGGTCAGCTATAATAATCATCAATGATGAGTAGATAGAGGCCTTGACGAGGACGAAGAGCGTGGCAAGCTTCGACTTCAACGAGTCGGGAAAGTCTGGAGATGCACGTTAAAGGGGATATCCCGGTGATATCTCGCCTGGTGGTGATGGCCCGATGGTGCACCAAAGCGTGTCCGAAAAATGCATGGAAATACTTCCATTGGACACTCGTGTGGGCTTCAGGGGGATTCTGTATCATACTCGCTTTCGGGCGAGGAATGTGACGTGAAGGTGATGGACGCGAGTGTTTAGGCCGATATTGAGGCTTCTTCATATCAATTTACAGCACTGATATTATCCTAATGCAAAAGCATTGGGTTAGTGGAGGACGAGCAACAGGACCCAGGGCCCTAAACTATAATAAGTAATGTATGCAAAGAAGGAAGGTAAAATTGATGGGAGAATGAAGAAGATGACATACCACCTGCAACTCTTAGAGGTTCTTTAATGTATGCTATAAAGCGAAAAATTTGAGTCATACTGAGCAGAGATATGAACTCATATCACATAATATGGAGAAATGCGGATAAAAACGGGCGAGGTGAGTAACAACGTAACTGAGGCTACACAAAGTAATGGCTTCTATCTAGTCCTACCGTCCCGAGGCACCTCCAACGACCGGATGGTTGTTGGACCCGAACTAGTGCGGAATATTTGGAGTTACTACTGACAACCCACTTTTAGGAGTGCTCCAAATTTGCATCTGAAATGCCTAGTGATAATGCTCGCTGGAAGTTATATTCAGAGCCAGGCTGGAAATTTGCCACATTCCCAGGAAATAGACTAAGTTATAAACGTAAAATTTACCCAAAGGCGGAAAAAAGCTCTCACTGCCTTCCCAAAGGCCTTAGCCCTATAAGATTACCTCCTTTGTATTAAACGCGTTGGAAAGCCAAATAGAAACGCACATTAGAGGCTCAATAGAGCCGGTTAAGTGGAGAAATCTCAACATGCTTACTGTAATGTATGCGTAAGTAATACATGTAAACGCAGCATTATACGAATTGTAGCTATGTTCATGAAGAACATGAAAAGAGGAATAAAGAAAAGGATTCAATTAAGTGGTGTAAAAGACAACGTGTGTATATTTATTTCCATCTCGTAAAAAGAGTTAATAATATAAAAACATCACACTGGCGACGAGGAAAATAAAATTGAAATTGATTATAAATAATCGTATGTATATTTGAATAAATATTCAATATAAATAATTATGGTGGTAAACGAAGCCGAAATAAGTAACATGGTTGAAGTAACGCGATTCGCGGAGGAATTCCAACCAGAAACAGACGAATGGATTCTGTATCAAGAGCGATTAGAAAATTTTCTTAATGCTTGTAACACAACAGACGAAGTAAAAAAGAAAATTTTATTATTAAATTCTGTTGATGCAAAAGTGTACAAATTAGTACGCGATTTAGCGACGCCATCTTTACCTACTGAAAAAAGTTACACAGAGCTTTGTACCATATTAAAAAATTTCTATACCAAACCAATCATAATATGGGTGGAGAGGAAACACTTTTATGAAGCCACACGACTGGAGAGTGAATCAGCAGCAGAATTTGTTACAAAAAATAAAACGACTCGCCAGCAATTGTAAGTTCGGAGCACATTTGGAATCCAAATTACTCGACAAATTCATAGTCAGCCATAGTAGATATTCCAGAGCATTTGATCGTCTTTGTGAAGAGGACGATGAAAGTAAACTAACACTACAAAAGGCATTGGAAATCGTGTTAAAATACCAGGGACATTCAACCACGGTAAATGTAGTGAACAAAAATTATTCTTCGAATAGAAAAGGGTCAAATCAACCAAAATTTGGCAAGAATGACAACCCAACGCAGCATACATCAGCGAAGTCGAAGTGTGTACAAAGCAGCAATCTGTAGGAAGTGTAACAAATCTGGACATATAGCCACGGTATGTAAAAACAAAAATATTAATTATGTGTCAAAAGTCAGCAACGCAGATGTTCAGCGTACACAGCTGAATAGCGAAAACAATTTAGCAGAGACACATGTATTTAGCATAAACACAATTGTTAGTAATAGTAATTCTATGTATGTAAACATCGAAATCGATGATAAAAATTTTAGATTTATGTTAGATAGCGGTGCAGTAGTATCTCTGATACCTTTTAATTTATAGAAACAAAAATTTTCAAATTTCAATTTGCAACCAACGAATGTAAAGCTGTCCGCATTCTCAGGGCATGAAATTGAGGTTATGGGTGAATTTTGCCCGAGAGTAAAATCTGGTGGGAAAACCACCGAATTTCCATTATTAGTGGTGAAGTCGACAAGTGCAATTAGCAAGTCAACACTAGCTTTATTGGGAAGAGATTTTTTGTCAAAATATAACATTGGTTTCACGCAAGTAAATAACATCCGGACGGACAAAGGGTCATTATTAAAAAAATTATTGAGCGAGTTTCAAATACTATCATATTTGACGGTAAATTAGGCAAATATAAATATCATCAAATCAGGCTAGGGCTAGACGAAAATAAAAAACCTATTTTTCGGAAACCGAGACAAATACCCTATGCTTTTAAGGAAAGTGTCGACAATGAATTAAATCGGTTGTTGGATCTAGGTGTAATTACACCAGTGCCAACGAGTGACTGGGGTACATCGTTAGTTCCTGTTTTAAAACAGGGAGGTGGTATTCGACTCTGCGCCGATTATAAGGTCACATTAAATAATGCCTTGATCGACGACAATCATCCTATACCTCTAATTGAGGAGGTTTTCAATAAGTTACAGGGCGGTAAACAGTTTTCAAAATTAGATATGGAAGCTGCATACAATCAATTTGAATTAGAGAGTGAGTCTCGAAAATTGGTAGCTTGGAGCACATATCGTGGAGTTTTTCAAGTTAATCGAATGCCGTACGGGATCAAACCCGCTACTGGAATTTTTCAGAAAGAGTTAGAAAGATTATTGTTGGGAATTCTCGGCGTAGTAAATTTTCTAGACGATATTGTCGTGACGGGTAGGACTACGGAAGAGCACTTGGAAAATTTAAAATTGACATTTCAACGTTTAGCTGACGCTGATTAAAGCTTCGCAAAGAGAAGTGCGAGTTTTTTAAAGATGAGATAAAGTACCTGGGACATCAAGTTTCAAAAGACGGTTTATCAAAATCGTCAGAACGCATAGATGCAGTTATCAATGCGCCGGTACCATCTAATGTCACAGGAGTTAGAGCGTTCAGCGGTTTAGTGAATTATTACGCAAAGTTTATACCAAATATTTCGGTGAAAATGCGTAACATTTACAATCTTTTAAAAAAAAGATACTCGTTTTAAATGGAACAGAAATTGTCAAAAGGAATTTGACAACATTAAAGCAGAAATAATTAGAGACGTAGTATTGGTCCATTTTAGACCAGATTTACCTATAGTAGTGACAACTGATGGAACAGAAAAGCCAATAGCGTTTTGTAGTAGGACATTATCAAAGGCTGAGCAAAATTACAGCGTTATAGAGAAAGAAGGTCTCGCAGTGACTTTTGCGGTTTTCAAATTTTTCCAATATTTAACGGGTAGGAAGTTCGTAATTAGAACTGATCACAAACCTTTATTAGGGTTGTTTGGTGAAACTAAAGGATTTCAGCAGATGGCCGCAAGCCGAATTCAGCGCTGGGCAGTCAATTTATCAGCTTTCGATTATAAATTAGAATACGTAAAAGGAAAGGATAACATAGCTGATGCATTATCACGGTTACCATTACCTACTAGTAATTTTTCGAATGAAAAGTCGTATATAAATTTTATACAAGATAAAGGCATTGTAGTGGATGTAGAACTAGTTAGTTTAGAAACATCAAAAGATAAAAATTTATCGGTTGTTCTCGAAGCTGTTAAAAGCAGTAATTTTTCAAAATTGAAAGATGATATCTTCAAACCATTTCGGAATCGTAAAATGGAACTGACAGTAGAATCAAATATTCTCATGTGTGTGTATTATTCCAACATCACTACGGAAGACGATGCTTAATAGCGTCCACGCTTCACATTTAGGAATCGTAAAGAGCAAGTCAATAGTACGATCATACATGTGGTGGCCAGGAATAGATAAAGATCTAGAAGACTTGATTAAGGGTTGTAGGTATTGTCTTAAGATTCGACCAGATCCCACAAAAATGGAACTAGTTTCATGGACAAATCCAGACAAAATTTGGTCTCGGATCCACATTGATTATGCAGGTCCCGTTAAAAGTGAATATTTTTTTAATAATGACCGACGCATTCTCAAAGTGGGTGGAAGTATTTCGAACGCGAGATATTACATCTGAATTTACAGTAAAAAAACTCAGAGAAACATTCGCACGTTTCGGATTACCCGATACCATAGTGTCAGACTGCGGTACACAATTTCAGTCGGCGAGTTTCGCAAAATTTGTGAAATTAAATGGTATATAGTATATCTCTAGTCTACCAGGACACCCAGCTACCAATGGGGCTGTAGAAAATGCAGTAAAGACGTTTAAAAAAACACTTTGTGCAACATTAGATCAAGCTCAAACTGAAAAATGGAATAGTCTAGATTTAAACGTGATAATTCAAAGAAACCTTCTTGATTATCGCATAGCGGAACATTGTTCGACAGGAAAGTCACCTGCTAAAGTTATGTTCGGTAGATCAATAAAAACAAGGTTCGACCTAATAAAACCAGTCAACAACAAGACTAACAACAGCGCAATTACCGAAGAAGTTAGTAAGGCTATCAACAAGTTTGTTGATACAGCAACAAAATTATAGGGGAAAACGCAGGGTTAGTTTTGAAGTCAACGACACAGTCGTAGTTAGGGACTATAGGGACACAAATAAGAAGAGTTGGATGCCAGCTAAAATAAAAAAGGTTTTAGGGAAAAGGACGTATTTGTGCGAACTCGAGTCAGGAAGGAACATTAAGCGTCACACCAATCAAATAATTAAAGTTCGTTCAGCCATAATTGCTCAAGAAAGAAATGACACTGAGAATACGAACATTTACGGTGAAATTGAACTAAAGAGATCGATGAGTAACTGTAGCGATGAAATGGTTATAAATAATAACAAGCCTGAAGTTTTAGAAAGTTCAGACGAGGAATTTTTGGGTTTTCCAGAATTATTTTTTACACCCAAAGTTAACCGTCAGAAGAGAAGGAGAAGGCCTCCAAAGAAACTAAATTTATAAGTTACAATAATTTGTATTTATTTTTTTCATAACACTTAAAAATTAAGTTGTACTATTATAATCTTAGAAGAGAGGTGTAATGTATGCGTAAGTAATACATGTAAACGTAGCATTATACGAATTGTAGCTATGTTCATGAAGAACATGAACAAAGGAATAAAGAAAAGGATTCAATTAAGTGGTGTAAAAGACAACGTGTGTATATTTATTTCCATCTCGTAAAAAGAGTTAATAATATAAAAACATCACACTTACACTCCCTTATTTGCCCTATTGAAAAATCTCTAGAATATAAGAAATACTCCCGGGCACTGTCGAGTCTGGTTGTGGATGAATCACTCGGTGGCTGGGTCTTCCAACACACCGCAAGGTGGAGTTTTGTCCTCCTTTTATGTAACTTGGTCATTAATGACCTGTTACTGAACTTGGAGGGGCAAGATTTTAGGGTGGTTGCTTATGCGAATAATGTCGCTATGGATATTTATGGTTAGAATCTTTAATATTCTTTCTAAATGGTTTGATTTTTATTTGGTATAGCTACGGACTATTTTTGCGTTGTGTGCCACCCTAGCCTAACCTATTTAAAGACAAATCTCGAGGCAAATCATGAGGTCGGCCTTTTTAAATTAATTTCCGAAATTGTATGCTTGGCTAGTAAAGACCATCAAGCAGAATCAATGATACTACAAACCAATAATCCCATTTGTTGGCCCATTTGTAAAGCTCGAACGATCGCTGGCACTTTTATGAACAATTGAGTTGTCAATAGTAGCTAGGTTAATTGCATTAGCCATCGGATCATGCGAAACTGAACTAAGCTCACCAAATAAGAATTACAGCAAATGAAATAAAACTGAACCGGTTTAGGGAATCGTGTTTCATTTGCAAGATACTTAGATGGTTAAGAAATTTTGAGTAGTTTAAAATGGAGAAGATCATACAACTAATTGGGATAAATCCAACATAAAAAAAAAGTTGACGTAGGTACTTAAATTTGATTTACGACCTTAGATATATTTTATAATTACAAATCAGCATTTGTATACACAACTTACCAGCTAAATCTATGAATAAAAAATTCCAATATTCAACTATTTTATTGTCGTAAATTGACATCTTTATGTATAGGTGTGCTTAATTATATATGGTTAAAGTCTTATCTCATATAAACCCTGCGTCCAACTCGGTTTATTACAAAACGTATTTATGTTTTGGTTCTGGATCCTCTAAATTCGTCGTCTTGGTGTTTGTTGATGTGAGTTACGATTTTCTATAAATAAAAACAAAAAAACTTAATTAATTATAAAATTTAAAAGTATCAAGACATAAAATTTAATTTAATAAATTAGGATGAGTAAGGTTCGTTTACACAAGGCCAAGCCAATAATCATTCAATTTTTAGGTACTCAGAATTTATGTCAACAACAACAAAGTCTTGTTGATCATGAAATACTAAACATTTTGTTTCCACTGACACAGTCTTCAAATACTCTTTTGTGTTTTACACTTTTGTCGAAATAAAAACTCTTGACGTGTTAATGTCCATACAAATTTTAGTTTTTAGTAAAAGTGATCTTAACATTATGTGATTTAACGATCATCATCATAAACACAAAAAAAAAATTCAATTAACGAATTACGTTTATATTAAGACGTTTAAATTTAGTTGTTATAAAAAATAACTTTGACTAAATTTTGTTGAAGGTAAATACGATTGAAGTCAAGATGATAGACCTCCACGTACAATTTTCAATTTTGATTTTAGAAAATAATTTCTAAAAGATTATCGAGCTTCAGACAAGGACAATGGTGAGAATCGTTTCGGATTGCAAAATGTTTAAGATGGCTTCAAGGTAATATTTTGACTATTTGTTGAATAAATGCATTAAGCACTTTTCAAGTGTTTCTACTCCGCTAAATATGAACTGAGACAAAAACCGCAACAAGAAACATTCAAAACATTGAAAACAAGCATCACCGAAACGGCAAAATTTGTGAATTTCACTGATAACCACTAGGCTAGGGTGTCGGTGCGATAACAGAACGGAACAATCAACAAAAGCATAAAAGAAATTTGGACAAATTGAGAAGGATTTTATCACAAATGATAGAAAACTAGAATATAAGAGTCCAAAAATTCCACCAGTAAAAACGATGAATTAGGTAAATTGATTGATTTTGAATGTACACCAAGCATTTAGCAGGATCTACCAATAATTCTAAGAGTTTTTGACGCCGGGCCCACCGTACACCCTTTTTTACATTTACTTGGAAGGATTGGATAGGATTGTTAGTATAGGATTAAGATCGACCCGGTTGCAAACACCTTAGCGGTCAATTGTTAGTAGTCACGTTTGTTTTCTAATAATTCCTTTAATACATTTTTTTAAAAACAGTTGACCTTCCTTTCCATACTAATTAGTTATCAATTACTTCTTATATATTTCTCACCACCTACTCTTACTTCCTCCGGCCATTTTTAATTGATTGATACTCTCACCCAATTAAGTTTAATTTAATTGCTACAAACCTGTTACGAATTAATCTTTAAGTGTTACAAACAACCTTAATTTTAATATTAGTGTCTGTTTCCCTTAGCTGCTTCAGCTTCCAGAACCCGCCTCCGGACATTTGTTGTTGCAATATGATTAAGAGCTCTCTAAATCTAATTATTAACTAACTATCTAAGTCACTATCAACCAGGGACGCGCTAAGCGGGGGTGCTAGGGGCGCACGGCACCCCGGCGCACGAAGTGCGAGGGCGCGCACGGGTAATTTTATACAAAAAAAGAAAAATTCAATCATCAAACAATCAATAATGTATTTTTGTATCACGTTAAATGAATAAAAATATTCCGCTGCCGTTTAGCCATCTCTCGCACAATAGCAGTAACATAAACATAGAAAAAAATTTAAAAGAAAAAGATAGAATATAACATTCAAGCTGTTTAGACATTCATCACAATATATTCTTTCGCCGTTTGTTTCTTGTGTAACTATAAACTAACTTTAGTTTATACACATTGCTAAAGAAGAAGGAAACGAGGAAATGTTGAGACGAGAACTATCAGTCATATTCACAATGAACTTACAGGCGTAAGTGCTAAACGAATCATGATGACACTATAATTTGGATATGGTAATATTTTGATCAAAATAGAACGAGAACGACTACGACATTCAAAATATAACGAAGAAACGAATCGTAAAAAATAGTTTTTGTGTTTTAAGGTTTAAATACATTTTTTAAGTGAGGGGTGATTTTAACCCCTAAAAAAGGCTTGTTTCCGATAAAAAATGGTTTCATTAATGTCTCACCGAGTACTACAACTTAGAACAGTTTTTATAATTTTTTGAATTTGACCGTTCGGAAGGTTCCCTTGTTAAACCTTTCAAATATCATTAATGATTTTGTAATAAAAAAAGCGACGAGAGTCAATTCTTTGTGATTACTCAATTTATACTAGGATTTCGAACCCGCACAATTTTGGGTTCGAGTTTGGGTCCGGGTTCAAATCCAGAAAATAATTGGGTTCGAGTTCGGGTTCGGGTTAAAAATAAATAAAACTTCACAAGTATTTCATTGAAAATTTTTCGTTTAATTCGACGAATAGGATACCTCCACGGTTGGGCGAGTAAATTACGCTATGTAATTTACACAGATTTTTACACGTAAAAAACGTGTAATTTACATAAGGCTATTTTATACATTATGTATGAAAAAATGTAGAAAACTATATCGTAAACTAAATAAACTGACTATATTTAGTTATTTTTATTGAATAATTGTGAAAACTTCGTACGAAATACATACAAAATAAATCTTTTTTATTTTTTGTATAGCTACTCGTCTTAAAATACTTAGCGTCATGCTTAATTATATCCTAATGAGTCAAACCCCACCTAACTGTAAAAAGGTGGTATTTAATGTCAAAATTATTATAAGTATTTTAATAAAGAAATGTAAACAAAACTTTTAATTTTTGTTGTAATATGCACCTATATTCTCAAATTTGTAATTCGGAAATATTTTTTTTTTGTACAATTCTAAGAAAATGATTATTTAATTTGTATATATGTATAAGGTCTTTTTTTATATAAATCCTTCTGCATTCAATTATAGACCCAAAATTATTTTGTTAAAAATATTTTATTTTTTATTTTTATGCAATATTTCGGCTTTGTACGCCATGGAGACAAAAATAGTCAGAAGAAATTATTTTTTGGAAAATTTTATTTAATCTATGGCGTACAAAGCCGAAATATTGCATAAAAATAAAAAATAAAATATTTTTTAACAAAATAATTTTGGGTCTATAATTGAATGCAGAAGGATTTATAAGAAAATGATATATCGAATGCTGATATGAGGTATCGAATTCTGACATAGTAAGTTCAAATTCAGGTATGATTTATCTAATGCCTTATCGAACATATTCTGCCATATATATACAAATTTTGGTATAAATATCGAATTCAGACACGATATATCGAATTTTGACACAATAACTCAAATTCTGATGTCACAAAATTAATTTCTGCCACGACTTATCGTATTCTAATATGTTTTATCGAATACTGGTATGATTATCTAATGCCGTCATGATATATCGAATTTTGACATCCGTACTGAAGCTCTTACATGAATTATTCAATTCTGACATCACAAAGTCAAAAGCTGAAGAAATTGATTGAATTTTGATATGAGATATGGAATTCTTTGATATATCATCTCAAGACTACAGAATTCGTAATACGGATGGTATATCGAATAATTCGAGATGTTATGTCAGAATATAACTTGATATATCCAATTCTGATATGACATCTCAAATTTTGAGATGATGTATCAAATTTTGATAAGTCTTTTCGAATTCTGGCAAAACATGTCGAATTTTGACCGAATATGTCCAATACGGAATTAAAATATCGACGTGACATATAAAATTTGACTTGTGATATCGAATTCTAAAACCAAAAATTGAAATTCTGATATAACCGGTCGAATTCTGAGATAACATATCGAATTTTGAGATGATTTACGGAATTCTGAAGGCTTCATGACAGATTTATCAAATTGTTACAACCTCTCAAATTCTGAATGACATAACGAATTCAGATGTGTTGAATTTGGATATAAGCCACTCAAATTCTGGCTTGACATATCGAATTATGTCATCATTTATCTAATTTTGACATAATACCTTAGACAGACACAAAATTGATCACGATTTTCATTTATCCCGATTGTCAAAAATCGCATTCTGAAAACGAAATAATCCTGTTTTTGAGAAAATCGTGTAATGATAGACATGCAAAATCCTTTAATAATCTAGAATTCGCGATTATTCGTTTTGTGTCTGCCTACGGTATAAAATATACAATTCTGACATTATAAATTCATATTATGATAGGTCATATCGAATTTCAACGTAGTATGTAGAATTCTGATATATAGAATTCTGACACGAAAAATTCAAATTCTGATTTCAGAAATATCGAATTTAGACAGGACAAATCGAATTCTGGCTTGATATATCGAATTCTGACATAACATACATAAATACAAATTCTGACATGATATACCGAACTACATACTACATCAGAACATTACAAATTCAATTCTGACATGATTTACCAAATTTTGGGATGATATATCGAACTCTGACATCATAAATTCAAATCTCGCCTTGGTATATTGAACTATGCCATGATTGACACATTTAACACATAAATTCCGACAACAAAAATGTATATTCTGACATGATGTATCAAATTCAGACGTGATACGTATATCAATTCTGACATCATATATTGAAATTCTGACACAACATATCGAATTCTGGCTTGATATCAATTTATATCGAATTTTGACATCTGATATTTAATTTATGACATGACATATCTAGTTCTGACATAAAGTAATGAATGGTACAATTTATCAGATTCTGCCATAATACATATCTCGAATATGTGACATGTCGATTTCTGGCATGATACATATATCGAATTCTGACATCATAAATACAAATTCTGATATTGCAACCTAATTCTGACATAAAGTATAGAATTCTTCATGATTAAATTCTAATATGAGATATTGAATTTTGACATCAAAGATTTAAATTTTGACGTTACATATTGAATTTTGATATATGATATTTCGATTTCTAACATAATTTATTTTATTCTGGTATAATGTATTGACATGATGTATCGAATTCTGACATCACAATTTCAAACTCTGAAATTTCTTATTGAATTCTGGCATGATACATCGAGTTCGAACATGATGTACCGAATTCTAACATCAAAAACTAAAATTCGGATATGACCAAATCGAACATAATATATTATCGAGTTCTGACATCATAAATACAAATTCTGATATTGCAAATCTAACTCTTATATCATTTATCGGATTCTGACACGATAATTTGAATTATGGCATCAAAAATTCAAATTCTGACGTGACTGGGATTCTGGCATAATATCTTGAATATGTGACATGGCAAATTCTGGCGTGATATATCGAATTCTGCCATAAGATAAAGAATTCTGATATTATAAATGCAAATACAAATACTGGATATCTAATTGTGACATGAAGTATGGAATTCTGACATGAGATATCGAATTTTGACACCAAAGATTCTAATTCTGGCATGGCATAATACTTCGAATTTTGATATGATTTGTCGATTTCTGACAGAATTTATTGAATGGTATAGTACCTTGGATACAAAATATCTCGGATTAAATTCTCTTACAATTTTCGGAAATATTAACTTCAAATAAAAATTAACATTGAAAACCTGTCGGCTATCTTTAGGATCGGTTGCATATTCGGTGGTTATACAAATTAAATAATTAGTTACAGAAAGTTAAAGAAAAAAAAGAAAATTATTAAATTTGCTTACACAGGAATAGCGCTGTGTAAATGTGACGAAGAAACAAAAAATTGTAAGACAATTTGGTTGTATTAGTACAATTCGCTAATACAACCTGCACAGTACATTCTGTATATATAGAATGAAAATTGTGGTACAATCAGTCCAGTCGCCGCGGCCTGATGAGAAGATTGATTTTTTCATAATCATGAGCTTATCAGTTCGAAACTGGATTAAATTCTCTTACAATTTTCGGAAATATTAACTTCAAATGGCAGTTAATTTCTGTTGGTTTTGTGACCGCAGCCGTGGATGGATATATCTTCTCTCTAAAATTAATAGAAAATAAAAGATGTATTGATGTGAAACTTTTTCATAAACGGTAGCCATATTCGAAAAAAATAATAAAAAGAAATTGTTTGGCGAAAAAATCATTGCAGTCATTTACGACTGAAATGACACGTGCCAAAATGACGTAAGGTACAAAACTGGGTATTTCGATGAAAATGGTATTAAATGAATTGAGGTGAGTGAAGTTATGGTATATAGCCGATGGAAATGCGATTCTCATATGAAATTTAGCTGAAGTTCTGGAATATGGCCAATTAGGATGAAACTTGAATATTTATTAACTGATTGTGATAAACTTTGACGATAATTATAAGAAGTTCTGAACTATGTTAGTTCTGATCATTGTGGATGAAATTTGGCTATTTCTTTACCGATTTTCATGAAAGATGGAAATTGGATTAACTAATAAATAAACAAACAAATCAAAGTGTTTTAATTGGTATCAAAATTATTTTATTATAGCATATACATATGTGGTTGTACACCAGAGAACAAAATTGTTCATAGAGTTCAGGACTGAGCCTTTTCGATCTTTTTTTAAATGCTTTTGACATCTTCAGAGAATTTCAATTTTCGGTTCAAAGTATACCTAAGTTTTTAAAATCGGAAATCTTTTCTATTTTAAAACAATTAGCGTTACTTTTGGAAATAGAGCAGTTTAAGGTGCTATGTGATAATGATTAGTCAATAAGTGAAGAGCGAATAATAAATTTTAAAGAACGAGTTTTAGAATGCTGCATTTTTCACATTTAAATTTGATCAAAAATTTAAGAACTTTTTAAAAAAATGGTTTGTTATAGTAATAAAAAAGAAAATTATTTTGCAAATCTTAGGTATATCATGGCTCTATTTTGATATTGTAAAAAATCTTCACTTTTAATTTGTTTGAAGATTTGTCAATAAGGTCGCTAGATGGTGATGGTTAGTTTTAACGAATAGTAGAATTTTTAATATTATCAATCAGATAGAGTATTGCATTATGATATTATGTAAAAAATGAATTTAAAAGTAGAAAACTAAAACGTATCTGTAATATCTATAAAATATAATTTCTACTTTAATAAAGTTAAAATTATAATTTTTATTAAATTTGTACAATATCTTAAATTTTCAGTTAATTACTTATTATTATTTGTTATTTTTAAAATGTAAATTTTTGTACATATAATTTACATTTTAATGTAATTTGTAAAATGTAAAAAATGATTTTTTACACGAATATGCCCAACTGTGGATACCTCTTAATGATTTTTCTTTGGTGTACCCTTTGTGGTGCTAAACTAAACTTTAAAGCCGAAAACGCCAATTCCACACTGATTTGCGCAGCTTCGTATAAAAGAGGAATTTCAATTTTAAAGTTTTCCCACCATTCCATAATATTTTTCTCCTTGTGGACCCGTGAGAAGGATTCATAAACAGCTTTCTCTTTCACACTTAGCTCAAAGTCAACTCAGAACCCGGTTGAATCGAACCCGCGAAATGTTGTTTTCGGGTTCAAGGGGTCAATTCTCGTTTTATGAAAAGTACAATGAGAAGTATTTTCAGTGAGAAATCCAGATTTCTGATTCATGTTTCTCATATGAAAAAAACGTTCTCACCGAGTACTTTGGTAGTGGGAATATAAATGAATTAAAACTAATGTCAGCCCTTTTTTTAAAGATGGATGGACAAATTCGATTCATGTCGATTATTCGACAAAAAAAAACTCAATTACTCGCAGACAAAATTTATTTTCGTTTTTTTCTTTATTACGATGGGGCATGCAAAACGAGTTTGATTTTGTTTCCGCACATCAGATGTCATTACCGTCGTGATAAAGGTTACAATAATGTTTAATGTTTAATTTTATGGCTACGAAGTTCGAACGCGTCGCTAAACGACTTATAAACATTTTAAAATATACAGATTCTTTTCTGTTATTAAATTCACCATACACTTTCGATACAAAACACAAACAACATTTGCCATGCTAACCTTTACCGAGGGTGCTGCATTCTAAAACAGCGGCGAATATTGTTACTATAAGCATGCCCTATTACAACTCTTGAATTCCTTTTTTTTTTTGTTTTTTCCTGACTACTTTTTTTTATTACTTTTGGTGTCCCTAGTGACATCTACATAAAGAGTGTATTAGTAGTCAAGACTCGAACCAATAACAATAAATTATAAATATTCTCGTGCGTTACATATTTTATACAACAAAAAAATTAACTCGATTAAAGATTTCTAATTATCTAACGTTATTCAGTAAAATTTCTTAACAACAACAAAATTAGAAACTAATCTTAGGAATTTATCTGTTTTAAGTATTTTAAGACATCGAATCACCATTATTGGGTGCTTTGCCTATCAATTCCAACCTATCGATAGCTACTATTGCTTTGTATATCCTACTGCTTTGCTGCTCACCTTCTATGTCCTGAATGAGATATCGGTCATTACCGATTGGTTTTACAATCTCGTACGGCTCCTTATTAGTAGGTAGTAGTTTTCGACTTTCTCCTGTTGCAACTTTCGGTGCGTGCAACATAACAGAACTAACGTCTCTGATCATAATATTTCTTTATTCGTGTACGATTTTGCTCTAACAACTCAGACACATTATCGTTATCATGGATGCGGCCATCTTCTAATGCCTGTTTATTTAACTCTTTCAACTCTTGTACTAGTGGGTTATCACTAAAATTTCTAAATGGATGTCGAAATATAACCTCATCAGAGGGAGTTTTTTTTGTAACACTTGTGACGGTGGGACCGTCTAAAACAAATTGTATTTAATAATAAATAGCTAAATTTCATTTTCTTTGGTTTAATATACGAGCTGTCAGTGCACGACAAAAAAATATGTAAATAAACAATTTTCTGTTTCGACATGGATGCCAACACAAAAGTACCAAATAAATAATTGGTATGCATGACAATTATGTACTAAATTGGGTGCGCTCGGTCTTTTGTGGTTCGGATGTTGGTCGTCGTAGGCGCGGTGAACAAAAAAATAAAATAAAAAAAAATAAAAAAAAACTTGACGAAATAAAAAGAAGGGGATTAGAAAACAAGACTCCGGGAAGGACGGTCGCAATAATATACAACGAAAAGAAAAAAAAAGTTATATAAAAATAAAAGAAAATAACACGACATCTTGTGTTGGTATAACCACAAGAAAATAATTTCTTTTAAACTATTATTAATTTTGTTTGTGTGAGATTTATATAGAATATTGTTAAGCAAAAAAAAAATAAAAAAATCTCAAGTGCGACTAGTAATCGTGTTATATGTATACATATATTGTTACATATAAAAATTAATCATAAATATCAAACCCAAAACATAAAGGGTACTAAGCAAGAAAACCGGCCATCGTGAAACTTAGTAACTGGCGGTGGGGAATATATCAGCAAACATTCAACGACGAAACGCATGGTGAATCAGTGAGCTGGGGAGAGGGTACAGGATTTCGGGCGAGCAGACACCACAACGTGTGCATTCGGCGAGTAGCAAGTGTAGCTCAGACACTTTGGGAACGGGTTTGAATTTGTGTAACTAATTTGTTTTGTGTTGTCTTTTAGTGTTAAAACTATATTTTCATTTCCAAAAATTTGCACTGAAGCCATATTAAGCCAATTTTCATTTTTTTTTCTCTTTTTGTTTGATATTTTTTTTTCTTTTGCGTGGAGCTAGCTGCAATTTTTTTGTGGTTAGCGTTCTAATTTCAGGTGCATACAAAGGATTCGCAGAGCTCTACGACCTTCGGCTGCATCGAACATTGATTAACGGGGAAGGGGAGCAAGCACTATAATCGTTTTGGGGAAGAAAACGAAAAGAAAAAAAAACAGGGAAAACCGCTAAGTGTACGGGAATGGCTTTATTGTTGTTTAACTAATAAAAAATTTATAACGTTATATAAAAAAAAAAAATGTGTCATTAATTCGTAAAAATCGGGGGGATGAGACTCGGTAAGAGTGTGTGTATAATGTGTGTATCCGTCTAGTTGGCATATTGGCAGCTTTTTAGGTCCTGATGGGCTCCCCTAACCCAAACCACGCCCCATGGCTGAACACTAGCCGGACAAAATGCTGCAGGGGGGGACTCAGGATGATTTCTGCTAGCGATGAGGCGAGTAAGAATACGGTCGAAGCTCGCTGAACGTTACACACTATGTACGGTGTTATTCAACGCTACTTGCACCTCAAGTAATTTTTCGTTCCAATCGTAACATTCTACACCCGTACTAATTTTTGCCAAACACTTTGTCACTTGTTTATTTACTATCTCTACCTGCCCATTTGAACGTGCACTACCACTCGCTACCTTTACGTGTTTAATTTTCATGGCCTCACAAAACATTTCGAACTTTGAAGCGGGGAAGCCCGTTCCACGATCAGTAATAAGCACATCTGGCTTGCCATAATTACTCAGAGCTAATTTAAGCAGTGCGATGGTACTCTCTGCCCCTACATCGGTCAAATCCCCTAGCATAACATATTTGCTAAACCCGTCAACTATTACTCCCACATACTGATTTCGGTTATTACTCTTAACATAATATGGACCCACATGATCGTAATGAATCGTGACAAAGGGTGCTTTACCCTTTTCCAAAGGATGAAGGTATCCCGGCTGCTTGCCCGCAGTTTGTTTATAATAAAGACATTGGATACACCTGTTCAAATACGCGGTAACTATCTCTCGCATATTCGGAAAATAGAAAGATCTTTTCAAATTTTCCATCGTTTTATCAATGCCTTGGTGTGCGACTGCCTCATGCGCATCTCGAACCACATCATAGACCAAATCCTGAGGGACATATAACCGCCATCTATTCTTGGTGGTTCGGTATACCCTCGACTTGTACATTATGAATTTTTGAAATGTCTTTTCATCACCGAGCTCTAGAAGATCCCTATCGGTCATGATTCGTTCATCAGTACGCTGTAATGCAGCGACCCAATCTGCGTTTAAAGTAATACCGTAAACCTTATCTACAGTTTTATCTCCTACAGGATAACGACTCAAGGCGTCCGCTACTAGATTCATATGTTCGATCATAAATGAATATTCGGACAATCTGACAAACCATCTACCAACCCTAGAATTGAGATCCTTTTTCTTCGCTAGCTACTTTATACTATTGCAATCGGTTTTTATCGTGAATTCTACCCCCAGCAAATATACACACCATTTCTCTAGGCATGCTACTATAGCTAAAACTTCTAATTCCACCGCTGAATATTTCGATTCTGCTGGTGTAGTTTAAAAAAAGAGCTTAAAGAGCTTGCATCAGTATGCACTTCTAGTTGCCCGCCCGCAACAGACATGCCTAATACTGGTTTGTTCGTCAGCTGACTTTTTATTTTATTAAAAGCTGACTCTTGCAAATCGTCCCACTTAAAAACTTCATTTTTCTTTATTAAGTCAGTCAATGGTCTAGCAACTACTGCGTATCCTTCTATAAAACGCCTAAAATAACTATAGATAACCCAATGAATGATCTCAAACCCCTAATGCTTTTGGGCGTCGGAAACTCGTGCTAAACTTTATCAAAGGCTTAAGCGATATCCAAGAAACAACAGAACAGTATTTCTTTTCCTCAAAGGTTCTTTTGATTACTTTTACAATTCTGTGTACTTACTCTATGATATTACTTATGTTGATTTCGAAACCCAAATTGATGGTCTGGAATAATATGGCGCACTGTTAACACTGGTTTCAATTTCGTTAATAACATTTTTTCGAATAGCATGAAAATTGTGGGCAGCATGCTTATTGGACGATATGATAGAATTTGTGTTTCATTTTTTCCAGGCTTACGCATCAATGTGATCACCGATACCTTCCATTTTTGAGGAATATAACAGGTTCGCATGATCGCATTGAACATGAATGTTATTAATTAATTCCGAAGAATTATTAATTAAAGGTTACAGTACCTTATTGAAACCACAAAACAAATAAACGAAAAATTAAAATTTAAAAAATAAATCAAATCTTTCAAATATTTTGTTTTTATTTAAAAATATTAACGTTTTCGATCACTCTGTGTGATCATCAACTGGAGTTGCAAGATATATCTGATGATGTTCACACAGAGTGATCGAAAACGTTAATATTTTTAAATAAAAACAAAATATTTGAAAGATTTGATTTATTTTTTAAATTTTAATTTTTCGTTTATTTGTTTTGTGGTTTCAATAAGGTACTGTAACCTTTAATTAATAATTCTTCGGAATTATCTAATAACATTCATTGAACATGAATCAATGCGATCATGCGAACCGGTTATATGCCTTAAAAATGGAAGGTATCGGTGATCACATTGATGCGTAAGCCTGGAAAAAATGAAACATAAATTCTATCATATCGTCCAATAAGCATGCTGCCCACAATTTTCATGCTATTCGAAAAAATGTTATTAACGAAATTGAAACCAGTGTTAACAGTGCGCCATATTATTCCAGACCATCAATTTGGGTTTCGAAATCAACATAATATCATAGAGCAAGTACATAGAATTGTAAAAGCATTCAAAAGAACCTTTGAGGAAAAGAAATACTGTTCTGTTGTTTCTTGGAATCGCTTAAGCCTTTGATAAAGTTTAGCACGATGTACTAGTTTACAAAATTAAAGAACTTCTACCTTAGAAATTTCACTCAATTCTGGGAAACTTTCTTCTTGAAAGGCAATACATAGTTAAACAAAATAGTGCAACTTCTAGCTATTACAATATAAACGCAGGTGTCCAAGGCAGCGTCCTACGACCAATATTATATTTGATGTACACACTACACAACAAAGTAATGATATCAATATTTGCCGATGATACGGCCATCCTGGCGAATTACAGAATCATTTGAAAAAAATCGAGGACTGGCTGAAGAAATGGCGAATAAAAGTGAATGAAAAAAAATCAACACACGTCACATTCACGATGAACAAAGGCACCTGCCCACCAGTGGTACTAAACGATATAAATATTCCTCAACAAACTAAGGTCAAATACTTAGGTTTGCACCTGGATAGAAGGCTGACATGGAAAAAACATATTGAAGCAAAGCGCAACCAAATAAAAATAACGTTTTCCAAAATGTATATGCTGATGGAAAGAAAATCTCACCTGTCATTAGACAACAAAGTTTTACTATATAAAGTGATAATCAGACCTATATGGACATATGGTATTCAGTTGTGGGGACCCACCAGCGCGCCAAACAGAGAACTCTTTCAAAGAACCCAAACGAAAATACTTCGCAGTATTACCAATACTCCATGGTACATTCGAAATAGAAATATACACGCCGACCTTGGAATTAAAACCATTGAAGAACAATTAAAGAAATCAGTTCGAAATATTACTCAAAACTAGAAGCGCATCCCAACGAATTGGCCAGGGATACACTAAAGCAACCGCGATTTAGGCGACTAAGAAGAACAGATCCACTCAGATTGATGAACCTGTAAATTTATTAATGTTTAGGTGAACACAAATAATAGGATTAACATTGGTTAATATTTAAAATTGTAATAATTTAGATTTGAATACTTCTTGTTAGTTTCTTTGGTAGAAAGATTTAAGAATAAAGCCATTGGCAGAAGTTAAAAAAAAAAATTGCAAATTAGTTAACTTCAGGCACATTTTTTGTTTTAACATTTTTCCACATTTGTGACGTTTTAATTTTGCCGCAAAAGCCACCGAAATCTCCATTTCACTTTGATTATTTAAAATAGTGAAAAAATCGTAATTTGGGAAATCGGTGAAAATTGGTCCATCTTTCCTCCAAATAAATTTTATTTTGCATATTTTTTATTAAAAAATGATTTAGAATGTTAAGGGTTCCGATAAAAGGTATAGGTTTTAGAGTTTAAAGCTGTTTCTGTAAATATTGTTTGGGTTTCATTTTGCATGGTTTTAGTAAAAATATCTGCCGCTATGTTAATGGCAGCACGTTTGTTTCCAGGATAGAATGAAAATATAATTTGTGATTTCTATCGGAATCTATAATAAAAACAAATAACATGAAACAAGTTTTATATTTTAAAATATTTCTAAGAAGTGTCAATAAAAATGATAATTTTAAATAAGTGAAATGTGATATGGTTAACTATTTTAAACAGAAAAACCATTCGGGTTTTTATTAAATTCTATTTAATATAATGAAATACGTTTAAATTCCAAAAGTTTTGTTTACTCCGTTTCTATCGCACGACTTATAAATATTTAAAAATTATTTCATGTTGGGTTTTTGGTTACATATTAATTGTAAACATGAGTGGGTGAAGGTGATATGTAACATATTCATAATTTTACAGAAACGAGCTCCAAAGTTTCTACGATTCGTTTTAAAATATTTGTTTAGTCTTCATCCGCTTTAAATTTCTCTAGTTTTGCGACGATTTATTGGGACAGATGCATATACGGACATAACAACTTCATTCATATAAAAAAAATCAAAATTAAAAAAAATGTTACATATCACTTTCATCCACTCATGTCTTCAATTGATTGCTTAGTATTAAGTTATGTAGTTTAGTGTTGTTCATCATTTAAAATAGATTCAGTATATTTGAGTACAAACAAATAGAAGTGAAAATGACAAATATTGTTGAATTAAAAAAAAATTAAATCTCTTAGGAGCGAAAACCATTAGGAATAAAAAAGATTTATTAAACAGGTGATTTTTATTCTGATATTACCTAATCATATATCAAATTATAAACAAATATAGAAAGTATTTAACTTAATGCAAGGTGTTGACCAATAAAAGTTGTACCTGCAGCCTGTCAACAGCCATTCCCAGTTGATAAGAAGCACTACATATTTGGAATCATTTTGACTGATATTTTTCTAGTCGCAATTTTATGATCCACTTTGTTTTAAAATGCGTTAGTTCGGAAAGCGATTAAATTTTATTCCCGAATTTTTTAAAAACTTGTTGTTGCATTTCGGCACACAACAGGTTTTAACCTTTTTTTAAGACTTATTTTCAATTCAAATTAAGCAAAGCAAAGAATCACTTTTTTTACTAAATATGAGATTAACTTTAATTTTTTATACTTCTCTTTTTGCAAGCCCCATTCCCCATATACAAGAAATAAAAAAATTAGAAAAGCATTCTAGATGATAAAAAAAATATATAAATAGTCTCCGAATTTTATTGTCACCTGTTACCACATCAGATTCTTAAGATTCAATAAGTTCATAAGATTCAAAAGATTCGCAGAATTCATAAGACTCATAAGATTCGCAAAACGTACAAGATTCATAAAAAAAAATAATAAAATTCTTAAGATTCCTATGATTCATGAGATTTGTTTAACCTTTATGTACGTGACAAGGTACAATTGTACCTTTTTCGTTTTCAATCTAATATTTTTTTAGTTTCACTTTGGGCTGTACGCTTGATGATTTTATTTAGCCTCTATTGACATTTTTTAAGTCGTTTTTAATTATTTTCAACCAAAGTGTAGAACAGAATTATTTAGTTATTCCGCAAAATCAAATAATACCCCTTAAACGGGTGACAAAGGTACATTTGTACCTATGTATATTTTCGGTGAAAACTCCACCAGCGCAACCAAGAAAAAGAAAGATGAAACAAATAAAATAAAAAAACAACAATTTTAGTTCAAAAATGTATTATTTCCAATTTAAAGTGAACACTGGTTACATTTTGTAATTGTTTCTGCGTGTTCGTTACAAATTGGCCGTTTGCAGATCGAGCAGCATTTTCGAGTTTTTCTTTGAAATGATGAGGTCGACCGACAAACAAAGCAACTTCCTATATGAGAACTTCCAGTTTTAGACGAAGATGCAGATGGTTGAGTAAAAGCAATTACAGGATGGCCTAACATGCACTCTACTCCCGATTTAGTGGAAAAATGAGCTACAATTTTCGGGTTTTTCGCACGATCTTCAATAGCCGGCATGGCCAAGTGTTTGCCTAGATCCTGCAGAAAAATGCGTCGACTTTGTGAAGATTTGGCACTTTCGGGGTTGTTTTGGCTGTATAGTATAAATGCAGAGAAAGCGGCGACATCCACTATATTGTAGAACATAGCCTGCGGCCACCGAAGCGTCTTACGTTTTGTCGTATAATACGTCACCATCTTATCCATGTTATCGACCCCTCCTTTTATTTGTAGTGTGCATCGTAGACAACAAGGTTACAATGCGATTCCTTTTTGGAACGTACGAGCAAATGCTCACTTTCCCATCATCGCTGAACCCAAACTGGGATGAATATTCTTCCTTACTTGCACATTTCTTGAATTCCCTTGGGATGCAAGTTTTGTTTTGTTTTAGAGTGCCTACCATTGTCAACTGCCACGATAGCAACAAACGCGCTAAGGGTAGTGTGGAAAAGAAATTGTCCATTGTAACATTCCTCCCAGAACCTTTAAATTGATGGCACAAATCGTGTACAATTCGCTGTCCTTGATCCCTTTCTGGTCCACCAGGTCCTTTTCCCGTGTACAATTGACCGGTAATGGGGTATGAGTTCTTTGCGTCACAAACCCAAAATATTTTTAAACCATATTTTGCCGGCTTGGATGGTATATATTGTGTGAACCGTGTTCTGCCTCGATAAGGAAATAGTTGCTCATCCACGGTCACACAATCCGATGCCGTGTAGTGTGATGATAAATTAGCATTTAACAGCAGCCAGATATCACAGGTAGCAGCTGCTTTATCTGTCTCCAAGCGTTGAGGACGGCTGACATCGTTGTCAAACCGAATAAATCGGCATATGCCACGAAATCGATCGATCGACATGGTCGCTCTGTATAGTGGATAAGAATCTACACGCCACAAAACGCTGTGGTGCTCCGAATTAGAATGATGTAAACCCATTGTAATTAGCATTCCAATATAGGCGTAAAACTCCTTTGAGGTCAAACTCTTCCAGGATTTAGCAGGTTTTCCGGGATTATTAGCGTTCTATTCTTCAAAGGTTTTGAGAGCTTTCCGATTTGATTCGCGTACAATAATATCTGCCATCACCTCTGAAAATATACATTTGAATGTATCTTCAACAGACAAAAATTTTGTTGAAGAGACTGGTCCTTGTTTATGGCGGAAAATATTCTGTTTTTGTACCCGAGTAACAGTCGGCGGTATTTGCGTCCATACCGTACCATCTTTAGCAATAAAACCGGGAATTGAAGATATGCTTCCATCTAAAATTTCTTCGTCTGCCTCATTATCTTCATTTGGATCGTATTCATCGGAAGCATGTTCGTCATGGAGCTCTATTTCAATATCAGATGCATTGTAAGCATCTTCAACGTCCGATAATTCATCAACAGTCTGAACACCTGAATGACGCGGAAGGACCCATTCACCTTCTGAGCCGTTATCTTCAAGGTCCATTTCATCGCCGGTGCTTACCTCATCGAATAAGCGAGACAAATAGGCTTGTTGTTGATCATAACTTAGTCTGTAAAAATACCGAATAAAACAAAAGAAGTAATACCAAAAGCTGGTTTCGAAACTGGTGGATTAGAAAAATGATCAAACTTACCGTGCGAATGCGGCCTGAGATAATTCGTCCATATTTACTTGCGACTTTTGATATTGCACAGAATATATAAATTCACGAAACAATTTACTTACATACATATATTCGCTCATACCAAATTATCGATTATAAATGATTCGATTATAGTATTGCACAAATGCAAAAACAATAACAATATAAAAAACCAATAACCTCCGTTTTAATTACCGTTGTTTTACCTAATTTGAATATAATATGAAATCCCATTTCCATAATGCAGGTGTTTAACTTGCTATCTAATCGAAGTCATATTATGTAAACGAAAAAAATCACGAAAATAGTGCATTTCCCATACAAAACGGATGAAGGTACAAATGTACCTCAGCCACTTAGGATATGATGTAAAATTTGTCAATCACATAAAGGTTAAGTTCATAGAATTCAAAAATTCATAACATTCAAAATATTCCTGAGAGTTCATAAGATTCAGTTGATCCACAAGGTTCTTAGGATTCTTAGGATTAATAAGATTCACGAGATTTTTAAGACTCAAAAGATTCATGAGATTCATAAAATTAATAAAATTACTCATAAGATTCATATGATTAATAAAAGTTTTATAAGATTCATATGGTTTGTAAGATTGATAAGATTACATAGGATATTAATAAGATGTCGTCAGACTCAAAAGATTTGAAGATAAATTTGTAAAACTTGCGATATTCATAAGATTTATAAGATTCATGAAATTAATAAAATTCATAAGATTTTATACATTCCTAATACCAAGCCTCAGCGTAATCTCTACAGCTTAAGGATTTGTACGTCACGGCTTGTACAAACACTCTCGCTGGCCCTGTTCCAGTATATTGAATTTATAATTTAATAAAATTAAATTAAAGTTTAATGTTAAATGAAATATAATTATACATAACAAAATATATTGACACAACTCACAACTACATGTATAACCCAATGTGCTGTGAAATTTTACACATCCAAATATTATGTTTATGGTAGAAACAGACGTGCAGAATTCTGCAAGCATCGAAATTAGAAAACACCAGTTTATATGGAATGAAATACATGCATTCTGCTTGCCTTGCAGAATTCTGCAAGTTGTCTCTATTTCTAATTTTGCTGTGAATCAGTAGGCTACATTACGTAAAAGAAAACAAATCTAGTACAATTTGTATACTTTTTATGTTTTTTATGCTGGAAACAGATGTGCAGAATTTCTGCATGCAGTGGTGCACGCAGATATGCATTTAAAACACATGTGCTGCATGCAGTTCTTTATTTTTTGACGTTTATTTAATACATATTTAATTTTTATATACAATTGTTTTGTATGAATAATGTCTTATTTTGTCACAAATTAATTAATTTGTATCCTCCATTTTGGCACTTTTCACACAAAACATATTTTCTGTCAACAAATTAAAAAAATTGATTGGAAAACATAAAAAATATACAAATTGTACTAGATTTGTTTTCTTTGTAGCCTACTTATTCGCAGCAAAATTAGAAATAGAGAAAACTTGCAGAATTCTGCGAGGCAAGCAGAATGCATGTATTTCATTCCATATAAACTAGTGGTTTATAATTTCGATGCTTGCAGAATTCTGCACATCTGTTTCCACCATTAATCAATTTTTTTAATTTGTTGACAGAAAATATGTTTTGTGTGAAAAGTGCCAAAATGGAGGACACAAATTAATTAATTTGTGACAAAATAAGACATTATTCATACAAAACAATTGTATATAAAAATTAAATATGTATTAAATAAACGTCAAAAAATAAAGAAATGCATGCAGCACATGTGTTTTGAATGCATATCTGCGTGCATCACTTCATGCAGAAATTCTGCACATCTGTTTCCAGCATTACACATATTAAAATTCTATATTCAAAAATCATACAAACATTTCTATTCTATGTGTCAAGACAAAACCAACAAAAATGTTGATACAAGCCGTGACGTTCGCTCTTTACACAGATCCTATCAAAAAAATGTCCTCTACATTGTTGTTGCAATTTTAACAGAAAACATAGATACACGTAAAATATTGTAAACAATATTATAGACATTTGTGTATATATGAGACGTTTCACGTTGGTACCAATATTTTCGTTGAAACATCTACTTTCAAATGCCGACTGCGATTTTTGAAAAAAAAAAAACAAGATTGCAGCTCAATATGGCGGTAAGAATCTACATAATCGTTGGTTCGTTTGCTAGTGATCGTGTTACTTCTGATTCTGAACGACTTGACCGATTGAAGTCATATTCACACAATATAGTTGATTTGTTGGGATGATGGTTTTAGCTACATATGTTAGGATTTGATAGATGGCGCTGTAGTCAAGTTATTAATAAATTGTTTATTTATGGACCAAAATGATTCATATTCACAATATATGTTGGTTTAGTGCCAAGAAAGAAAATCACAAAATCTGGAGCCAATAGGTGGCGCTGTGGTTGATTTATTAATAAACTTTATATTTAGAAACCGAAATAATTCATATTTACACAATATGTTCGTATGGTCAACTTAATTGTTTTGGTATATTCTGCCAACCGATAGATGGCGCTATTTTTTTTTTTACTATGGATCATATTTGTTGTTACAATTTCAAATAGCTCTGGATCAATTGTTGGATCTGGTATTTCTGCAGAAAGTATGTTATCAGTTTCTTCGGGTCTGATTTTTTCAATTATCAAAATTAAAATGTGCGCGTGTGGCAAACCTCGTTTTGGATTTAAATGCATGGCAATATCCACATTCTTTCTTCACAACCATTTCGCTAATAAATAAGTGTAGAATGTAATTTATATTCTATCTCTGATAGAAGATTTAGTTGTCTGTTTGCATTACTGATACGTTGACACGATTCTCTTTGTCTTAATATATCTACGTGTAGACGTCGGTTGCGTCGCTCCTGGATTTCCTATGTATAGTGAAAATAATATCTCAGCGAAATTCTGACAGCTCTCGCGCATCAAAACAAATGGCGTAAATACAGCGATGTATTTAGGCTAATTTGTATACATTTTGAGGTTAGAATTCGTCTATTTTGAATTATGTTTTTCCTCAAATTAATTCATAATAATTAATGTATGTATGTTTTGCTTTAACACGAAAAATGACATTTCTTTGTAAATATGCCTAGTTCGTACCTTAAATGGATATAACGTTACATATCCAGTGGTGTTGTTAATATTTTGTATATTCTTTTAATTTCGCATGTTATTTTAGAATTTACCTATAAAATAATGAGAATTTTTAATATTTTCCAACATAAATTACATTATTTAATGGAATCAAATTTCATAAATCTTTAATTATAATTTTTTTTGTTTTTAAAACTATTACTCAGCCGACCCTTCTTTAAATTTTTAATTTATTTTAACTACTTCACTGTTGGCTGCGCACAACAATGTAAAAATGAGTTTCGCTGAGATATTATTTGCACTATACGTAACTATGGCATCTGATTTCTAGTATTTTCACTGTTTTGCGAGCGTTGTTCTGCCGTTCTGCTTTCTCGTCCAAACTGTACATTTCAATTGTGTGTTCTTTCGTTGGGCATGTTATCATCATTATTAAAGATATTTAGGTACACACGAACATACTGTGTATAATGTAACAAATACGGTTAATAAATACAAAATTTATTAACAGTTGGACCACAGCGCCACCTATCGGGTCCAAATTTTGTGGGGTTTGTTTTTGCCACAGAACCAACATATATTGCCAATATAAGTCATTTTGGTCCATAAATATAGGATTTGTTAATAACTTGACTACAGCGCCACCTATCAAATCCTAGCATAACTATAAACCATTGTCTCCACAAATCAAATATATTGTGTAAATATGAGCTCAACCGGTCAAGTCGTAGAAAAGTAACACGATTACTAACAGACGCACCAACGATTATATAGATTCTTGGCGCCATATTGAGCCGCTATCTTGTTTTTTCAAGAACGGCAGTCGGCATTCGAAAGTAGACGTTTTAACGAAAATATTGGTGCTCTTTAGATATTTTTTGTATGCTTTAAATTTTGGGCATGAAGGTGTGTACATGCTCCAATTCTGGTGAAAAAATGTACACCACAAAGTTAGCAATTGTTTACTATTTTTCATACTGAAATTTTTTTTTATTGGTAACCCTGGTGAACTTTTTTGTTCTAGTTGGAAATAATTCAACTAATATAGCTAACTTCGTGGTGTACATTTTTTCACCAGAATTGGAGCATGAACACACCTTGAAGGTGGCACGGTTGACGTGAAACTTCCCATATATACTTACTAACACTAAGCCCTAGCGTACATCTTTATAGCTTAAGTGCGTGTTCCGTATGGCTTGTATAAACATTTCTGTTGGTTTTGGTCAAGAATACATTTGTGTCGACCATACTACACTTTACACACAAAAAACAAAACTCAAAATATCTTAAAGTATTGGTAAAAATAAAAATAAGACGTGTCCATACATGAACAGAAATTCAACTGCGCAAATTTACCCAATTTTAATTTTAATTAGATTCAATTACGAGATATTCTGGATTTAAATTGTCTTTACGAACTACACAAACATTAAATCATGCGGATTATTAAGCGAGAAGTCAAGAAATTTGATGTCCCTCGCTGTAAATTCAAAACATTGCCTGATAAATGCATCCTGGTGGATTGCATTTTCCATATTTACATATTATTTAAATTTCACTTATTGCACAAAACTTATTACAATACTAATTAATCAAATACACACAAATTAAATTGGAACGCAATTTCACTTCTTAATAAATAATAAATTAAATAAAATAAATTAGAGAAAAAAAACACGACCGTTTGACTCGAAAGTCATGGCCAACTGTAACGGAGCGACTTAATTTTAATCAAGGTGCGACGATAAGGTCACATCTTAGCTGGTTGAATTTTGTCTACTTCGTTGACAGAATCTCACAGTAGCTCTTTACATTGATGACTGCAGCACATTTGCCGGCTAGTAAGAGGCGGTTTGGGGAAGTTCGGCTCTGCCTGGATGCGCGTAAAGTAAACTCGGTGACGGTGACTGATGCTTATCCCTTGCCTCTGATCGACGGTCTGTTAGGTCGATTGGACCAAACAAGATACATCAGCTCCATCGACCTAAAGGATGCCTTTTGGCAAATACCGCTAGATCATGAGTCACGGGATAAGACAGCTTTCACCGTCGCAGGGCGTCCACTCTACCAGTTCGTCGTCATGCCGTTTGGGCTGTGTAATGCAGCCCAGACGATGTGTCGACTTATGCACAAGGTTATCCCTCACCGATTACATGATAGGGTGTTTGTCTACCTTGACGATTTACTTGTTGTTTCGGCAACATTTGAAGATCATGTTCTTTTATTATCTGAAGTAGCGAGATTGTTGCGGGAGGCAAATCTCACTATAAATGTAGAGTAAAGTAAGTTCATGCTCAAGGAAACCAGATACGTTGGTTATGTGATCGGTGATGGATGCCTCAGAGTGGACCCCTCCAAAGTCCAGGCGATGGCCGAATTCCCCGTGCCTCATACAACACAACAAATACGGCGATTCCTGGGGATGACCGGATGGTATAGAAGGTTTATACCAAACTACTCCACGCTGGCAGCTCCAATTAGCGATTTATTGAAAAAGGGAGTGAAACCAAAATGGAATGATCAAGCTCAGGATGCTTTTGATAAGCTCAAGCAGTCTTTGATAACCGCGCCAGTATTAGTCCATCCAGATTTCAAGAAACCATTCTTCATACAATGCGATGCCAGCAGCAGCGGAATCGGTAGTGTGCTTTTTCAGAAATCCGGTGATGAAGAACACCCAATTGCATACATGTCCGCGAAACTCAACAAGGTACAGAGAAACTACACAGTCACGGAGTTAGAATGTTTGGCCGCGGTGATGAGTGTAAAGAAATTCCGGCCGTATATAGAGGGTTAACAGTTCACCATAATTACTGATCACTCCATAAAGGATTTATCCGGGCGGTTAGCAAGATGGGCGTTAAAATTACAGTCACACAAATTCACGATAGAGTACCGAAAAGGGTCGCTAAACATTGTCCCAGACAGCTTGTCAAGAATGAATATTGAAGAATGCAAACTATCAACTGATACTCCACTTCACATTGACAAGGATTCTCCTCTCTTCCAGGAATTAGAGTATCAAGCGAAGATCGAAGCCATCATAGACAATTCAGATGCTAGTACAAATTTTAAGATAAGTGAAGGAAAGCTCTTTATACAACTAGGCCGAACTAATGACACCAATACAGACATTTCATCCTGGAAACTTGTAGTACCAATGGCCCTTACAATTGCCTCATCAAACAGGCTCATGACCCTCCATCCGCAGCACATCAGGGAATAGCCAAGACGCTAGATATTCTGAAACGACAATTCTATTGGTCTTCGATGGCAATCCAAGTAAGGAATTATATTAACGATTGCACCGTTTGCAAGAAAAGCAAGCCAGTTAATTTTTCAACACGTCCCGAGATGGGTAAATTTATTGAATCAAACAGGCCATTCCAACGATTGTATATCGACTTTCTAGGTCCATATCCACGTACTACGATTGGATATACACACATAATGATAATTCTGGATCACTATACTCGATTTCCAATTCTCGAACCAATGCGAACTGCTTCGGCCGCAAAAGTTTGTCAGTTTTTAGAAGCAAAAGTTTTTCAATTATACGGTGTACCGGAAGTTCTATTTTCAGATAACGGACCCCAGTTTAAGTCGTTACTACTGGCTGAGCTGTTGCAAAAATATGGTGTGAAACATGAATTTACAGCAATATACTCACCACAGTCCAACGTATCCGAACGTGTTAACCGCTCAATATTGTCAGCCATAAGATCATATATCAAAGACGATCATAAAAATTGGGACCGACATTTGGATGAAATAGCTGGAGCGCTAAGAAACACTACTCACACGGCAACCGGGTTTTCTCCACACTATTTAGTGTTTGGCCAACACAAAATTGCGCATGGTTCTATGTACAAACTTCTTCGAAAATTGCAATCATTGGATGATCGCAATGTGGAAATTTTATGTCCATCTGATCGTTTGACTGTAGCTCAAAACATGGTTCTTAAGAACTTTAAAGCCTCGTACGAACGAAACTCTTCATACTACAATTTGCGCAGTCGTGCCCGAACATTCAGTCCAGGTCAGTCGGTATATGTACGCAATTTTTCTCAGAGTTGTGCTTCAAACAATTTCTCTAGCAAATTAGCACCAAAATTTATTAAAGCAGTAATTTCCAAGCGAATCGGATCGGTAATATACGAGATTGCAGATGGTACTGGCAAAATCCTCGGAATGTATCATGCTAAGGATATTAGATAATGTATTGTCATGTTTGAAACGAACAAGTTATGATTTTGAATGATGCTACTTTCTCATGGGTGCATTAAATACTAATCCCACCTTAAATGCCCGGCTTTGAGAGACCTTCTCATGGGTGTGGGGGGCTGCCCCACGATTGTAACATCGGTGCTGTTCCAGGCAGGATAAGATTACTCTGGTTGAATTTTGCACAAAGATAAATATATTGTCCCATTTTAAATTTTATAGTTCATTGAATTTTTTGATCGGAATATCACAAGATTTTCTTCGAACATTAGTGTACTTTCATTGATTTGGTTAATTGGTCAAGCATAATGTACCATAATAATTATTGGTATAATAAAAATTAAAACAAAATATGATAGATGGTGATGATCGTTGGTATTCTTATTGATTTTTTTTTTCTCCTCTCTACTAAAATCGGTTGGTCATTCGTTTGTTGTGCGTCCACAGAAAAACAATAATATTAATATAACAGTAGCCAAGTAAAGTGTTATTTTATTAAAATATCCAGTACAAAACAATAATATCTTGCTGACATTTTGAATAAGTTTGTGTATAGTCGCAAACTCGCAAGAAATAGTGAAACGTAATAATAAGAAATCGTGAGTTTAATGTAAGCTTTGGCATAAATATTTTTATTCTTATTTCTGAGTGAAACTTGTTTTTTTTTTGTTTTATTATTATTCGCATACAGATTAAAATTGTCGCGGGAAAAGAAAAAAACTTACGTTAAAGGAAAAAGATAATACCAAAAAGTGGAACGCGTACAAAGAAACCAGTGCCACCTAAAATTTTCCCGCGACCTTATTTTTGTGTAAAAGCCTCGAATAATTATTATTTATGCTGGGAATATGAAAGCCAAATAAAAGGGGTGCAGATCATCACCATCGATTCAAAATCAGGATGAGTCTTTAAAACATTTTATTTATATTTGTTTAATCATTATTATTTTTCTTTAATAATTAATTTATATTATCTACAAATTTCATTTATATCTATATATTTCCATATACATATATTTCTATATACATAGTATATTTTATACTGATGATATTTTAGTTAAATAAGTTTAAGTATATAAAACAAAAATTATATTAAATTAAGAGTGGACCGCGGATCCGTAAACCAAAAATTTTAAATGTTGGCAAATCATGATTACTTTTTTAGAAATTAAGCCACCATATTGTTTCTTTAGAATTATGCATTTTAGTTATATAATTTAATACATACAAATACTATTGTTTATAAATTATAACATTTTATTTGCCAATAATTATTATAATTCCATCAATGCATTCGTTACTCATTTTTCATTTATTTCGATCCATTAAATCATACTTTTAGGCATATTCATTTATTTTGTTCGTTTATTTTGAATTTTGATGTGTTATCGGGTTAGTGTCTTAGCCTGAATGGAATTCACTATGTTTCAGTAAAAGCTGATAATTATGTAGACTAGCGCATTTAAAGGGGCATATCAAAATTTGTATGCACGATATTGCCTAGGGAGGGTAGAGAGCATGTGGTCCAACACCTTGACCACCATGAAGTATGCGGTGACTTGTTTTTTTTATTATTCTAGTTTGGTCCGTTTCTCTCATTCGATTTTTCGTTTTTATTTAATTTTTTTTTTTTTTGCATGCTAAATTTCAAATTAAAAACTTTTATCTGTGATAAGGTATTTAATACCGTTAGTTTAATAGTAACCGTTCCACGTTTGTCATAACCTCAGTTTGTCAATTTATGGGTATAGCAGCACAACTAGCTCTCAGTAGCTGATGAGAAGAACTCCCCCACACCGCCTCTTACTAGCCGGCAAATGTGCTGCAGTGATCAATGTATAGAGCTACTGAGAGATTCTGTCAGCGAAGTAGACAAAATTCAACCAGCTAAGATGTGACCTTATCGTCGCCCCTTGATTGGAAATTAAGTCGCTCCGTTACACAACCCAGGTAAATTCATTTTACGATTGAACATAAAATCATTGATGTCTGGGCTTCACTTTATTTTTAAAGAAAAGTCTTCTAGAAAAGGAATGACCTCTAAGTGAAGTAATTAAGTTGTGCCAGGCTTATGAGCAAGTGACAAATCAATCTAGTGCCATGACTAGTAATAGTTCATCAAATTTCGCTAGCGTTGTAACCAAAATTTAAACTGGGTTTCGATCAGCTGGTAAAGAAGGCCAACGTGGAAGATGTGGCTTTAAATATAAGTGCGGTTCGATTGTTCACTTTGCACGGAAATGTAAAACAAAGACATTGAAACGGGAACTTCAATGTAAGTTGTATCAAATACACAGAAAATAGTCCTTAGAATTACGGCTGCTTTAAAATTATTTTGATGAGTTATAGAAACAATCATGGATACGTCAATGTTGTTCGAAGTTGGCGATAAGCAAATTCAACGAACGTAACATACGCGCTATGTGCAAATTCCGACCTTATACAACAAGTGAACAGCTAAAAGTCAGGAAGGTTTCACAAACCTCGAAATTAATTTGTTCTTTCTATATGTCATTGAGCATTTGAAACAATCACTTATATGGGTCGTAACGTTGCTATCAAATTATAAGTCCTAAAATTGGGACTAGATGTTAATCGCGTTGAATCGAAAGCAGCATTTCAAAAAACTAAAGGAGTGGCTGTAAGGTTTTGTATAGATGAAACTGTCAAGCCTGTACCATATATTATGAGAAGAATACCAGTATCATTAGAAAAAAAGCTCTTGAACTATAGGTATTATTGCAAGAAAACAAAGATATGCATATTCTTAAATATGCGACGTGCTAATACTGCCAATATTACGAGAACACTTTCCACCCCAACTTTTGAATCATTTATAACTAAACCACAGAATATGGAAGTTCCATGTCAAGTATTTACATAGAAATATTCAATGAAAAAAATATATTCCTGCTCTAATCTAACCAGTTAAGACAGAGACAATATAATTCAATATTACATATTTTGCTTCTCTTCTTTGTATAATAAACAAAAAAGAAGAGAAGCGAAACATATTATTGTATTATATTTTCCCTGTCTTAACTGGTTAGATTAGAGCAGGAATATATTTTTTTGATTGAATATTTCTATGTAAATACTTCACATGGAACTTCCATATCTGTCCATTCTTTTCTGTGACTAAACTGCAAAGCGGCACATTTTTTACAAGATTGGATTTAAAGGATGCATACCATCATTTAGAGATGGATCCTTTGAGCTGTTATATAATCACGTTAACAAAGTATTATTTAGGTATAAACGGCTCATGTTTGTTGGAGGAACGTAGTACAAGATGTATCGCTCATATTTAAACAATACATAATGTTCTACATATTGAACAATAATAAGCGCGCGTTTGGAACACCACACAATTCAAGTTTTGGGGGCATATCTTGTCTATATACCAAACCCTGATTAAGTAAAGACAGATTCGAAGTTTTCTCAGTTTAGTTACGTATGTCTGCAAATTTATGCCCGACTTGGCACACGTATAACGGAACCAATTCGACAAATATTAAAGCGTGCCGGGTTTGTCTGGACTCTTTTGAAAGACTAAAAACTTACATTGTGGAGAACTCACATTTTACATCTTGCACATGGCGAATATCCGAGGATAAACTGTGAGGAACCGCCAGCTTCATTCAAAAGTTTGGTGGCCAGGAATAAGAACGAGTCAAGTGGAACAATTTGTAAAATAAATGTCGGGATTGCTTAATAGTTTCAAATTCGTCAAAATCTTCTGCAGTGAATCAACATAAAATGCCAAATGGACCATGATTATGTGTCGCTATAATATATGTACATATTTGATTTTATTGACTTTTATCCGAGATATGTCGAACTAAAGTGCTTGAAAAGCGTTAACTATTCTCCAGACACAGATACCCTAAAGCTATTACATCAGACAACGGTCATCAGTTTGTAAGTTTAGAGTTTAAAGATTTTTCTCAAAATAACGACATTCATTTAGTAACATCACCACTTTACTAGCCACAAGCAAATGGGGAAGGGTGGAAAATATGAACAAGTCCCTCTTTAAGCATTTCTAAATTGCATGTTCCAATAGAACCAACTACAAATAGGGACTGCAGACATTTTCATTAACGTACAATGTTACTCCTTCCAAACTGATATTCAATCGAGTAATGCAAGACAACTTCCCACTGTTCAAGATATTATAAATGACAGAGATGCATTGGACGCATCGGCCAGCTTATTCATCCACACAGTTCAAGGTGATTGAAATGAATGAAAATGATGCCGTGATATTTGAGAACGGCGGAAAAATTAGAAGAAATATCTGTCATGTTACGAAGCTTCCAACTGCAAATGCAAATGAAACTATTTCCGGTAATTTATCTCCTGCTTTTAGACATTCAAATGAATCGCCCGATGAGCCATTATTTGCCGTGGGTTCCATTAAACCGCTCGAACCACCAACACACGTTCCAGATTCAAAGTTGCTATTGAAACTGAAAAATATAGGAGGAATTTGGCACCCTGTCCATATGGAGAATAACAATGAAAAGGTTAAGACTGACTGTACATCGATGCGAAGAGAGTAGCAGCTGAGAGTGTAGTGAACATGAGTTGTAATCTAATAATGTTAAAATTACGGATTTACACAGTTGGTAACCCAGATTCTCTCAACAAACTAACAATGAATTCAGACATTTTAACGAGTGAAGACTCCCGATTTAGTACTTTTCGAGTCATCATTATTTATTCAGTTTTCCGATAAAGAATTCAATACAGACGTTATTGAATTATTTAGATGTTTGCTATCTTTCTTTGATGTCAGATTTTGGTTTCATCGACTGTTTGGTCTTATTTGATTCTATCCAATTCTGCACCTCTTCTCTAACATGTGTTGCTTCAAGCTCTTTTTAGAAGCGGGTTACTTTCACTTTTAAACAATTGCATAGGTATCGTTTTTCTGCCTATAACTTGAAGCAAGTAAAATATTTTCGGGAGATAAATGTACGCAAGCCGTAAAGATATTTCCCCCGTTTTTCCTTTAAAACCGGGTTGAAAAGCATTAAGACCAAACAAAGGACAAGAAATTATTCAACCTTTACAGAATCTTAACAAACCATCAACCAAGCCAGCCAAATTGCCTAACAGAAGTCAACCTAAAATTGTATTGGCTGTGATGCGACAAAACGTGGCTATCGGTTGACTCGTGTATACCAAGTACGTCACTTTGCCCAGATAAGATTTGTTCGCCACATTTCAACGTTACAAAATGTTGAGACTAAACAAAAACGCGGATCTATTAATTTTGGTACCAATATTCTTTAGACTATTGAAATGTACTATGAAATGTAAATTATACGTTTAAATCTACTGTATACCGATGTACATATAGTTAAAAGTCAAAGAAACATTTTTATAAAATTTATTGTTACTAATAAAGTATGAATTAGAAAGTTTTTATGATTAAAGAATTTCGTAAATTAATTTTTGTTAGTTCCATTACATAAAAGAAAGTTATGTGACGATCGTATTAATTTTTAATTTAAAATGAATCTGATAAAACAAAACATAAAATTCAGATTACCTTATAGAAAAAACTATTTCCGAAACACTTATGTAAAATAAAGATGATACAACTTGGTAAACATTTTTGCGAGCCCACTCATCGAATTTCATGCCAATATCAAAAACGGTTCTCAAGTTAGTATGATTTCGATTATACCAAACTCGGTGTGACGACCGTCGACGCGCTCAGGATCTAATATCAACACTGACACGCACACAAGACAAATGTCCTAGCGGTGATAAAAAACATGGCTAACAGCTGTATAGCGCCCCTTCAAATCCCTTCTACACTATTATCATGAATGATAGAGCACACTAAAGTCTATTGCTTCATGGTTTCTAAAATCAGAAATAAGACATTTTGTTTGGGCTTATTAATTTTGCGGCACATCCTTCCACCACTAACACTTTTTTCGTCTACAAATTCGCGGTTCTTCTCCCAAAGACCACTTTGTTTTTTCATGCATGTGAAGCGATTTTGCGATTTTCCGTTATTTTGTTGTTCGACCCCAAGACAATACTCCTAGAGTTTGCCGCGAGCAGCACTATCAACTAAAGTATCTAAAGCCGCTCTGACCGACCTTTCTCGACGCCGACGATCGGATTACACAATGCTATCGTTGGAGAGAATTTAGAATTGTGAAGAAATGACAATCGCTGCCTATATGGGTTAAGGTAAAGGTAAAGGTAAACGTAAACGTTATCGGGCATGTCCCTTCAAAGGTTTTAGATGGGAGTGCAAGATCTCAGCTAGCCAGAAAGGTCTAATTAGCAAAGAAACTACACGAACCCGTTTGTCATGCAGGCAAATAAAGCAAAACTTTGATTTTTTTTGTGACAACCCGACATATTGCCCGGATTTTAAATAGTTCACCGAACATAAAATGGACAGAACTTCGGAGCAAACTACGTTTAAAGGCCATGCATACGAATAATCGGCTCAAATTTGCTTATAAATACATGCCGTGGACAACGGATTAGCAGAGAGGGATTTTTTCTGATGAAAAAAATTTAATCTGGATGGTCCCGGCTGCTACAGTTGATACTGGCACAATTTGTAGGAACATGGCGTCATTGAGTCAAAGCGTAATTTTGGTGGCGGAAGTGTTATGGTATGGGGAGCATTTTTTTACTAAGCGAAGGTTTCCATCTGCTTTATAACGACACGAACGAACTTCCGTACGTACGTGAAACTTTTGGAAGACGTTTTGATAAATTATCTGGATAATAATAAAAACGAAAATTATAAGTTTCCAGCTTGCAGTCTTGATTGTAATTCCATCGGAAACCTCTAGAGAGCCATGCACGATCAGTTTATGGAAATGGACGGCAACACAATTCAACCAACGATTTGAAAAGTGCTATCCGTGAATGTTGGGCCAAAATTGATCCGAAAACTCTCAAAAACTCAACAAATTCAATGCCTACTCGAATTTCCGAAGCCGTTCAAAAAGGTGGGGGCCAGACCAAATATTAAACAAAATAACATATGAAAAATTGTCAATTCCGACCTCTAATTTAGTACATTATCAGAAGTGCATTTAAACGAATGTCTATCCAAAACTTAAATTTTCCAATTCATTAAAGTAAAACATCAAAACCTTTGCCAATGGTACATCTCAGCAACAGATTTAAGATGATAGGAACAACCCAGACCACCCGAAACAAATCAAAACACTTTACTCTTAGAAGCACACTCAAAAAACACAGTGTATTTAAACCAATGTCTACCACTTATGTATATGATTTATAATAAAACAAAAAAATATGTTGTAAAAATCTTAAACCGTATTTGTGCTTTATTTAGAGAAATTTTTCGTTTATGAAAAGTCCTTTCAAACTCGTAAAAGTACTCTCTGACGCTTACAAAAAGTACTTTCAAAAATAATCAAATATCATCACTGATTTGGGTATCTATATCAGTGTTCGCAAATAGTTGGTTATTGGCGTACCAATAAAATATTTCTTTAAACAATTGATCTTTCTGCGTGCCAAACTAATTCCGTAAAATAATTTTTTTTTTTTGTATAACATTAAAGATCAGTCAGAATCAGGCCATAATACGCCAGATTTTTACTTTTGTTTTTCAGCGCAAATTTTTATAGGAAAATAGCGAATAAAATCATCTGTAAAAATAGAAACTCACAACGATTTATCGAAGTAAAATCTGTTAGTTGAGCTATTGTCAGCTGGCGCGTGAAATTATCTGTTAAACGATAAATGGCATCGTAAAATAAATGTCTAAGTAGGTTGCAGTAGATGAAGTATAACGATTCTGAATTTTAGGTCTTCATTCGAACTTCCAGTTCTAAAGTTGCTAGAGAAACGCATCTCTGATATTTTGATTAAATCTTCAAAAACTCAGAGGAGAGACCAGAAAAATAACAATTTCCATATAATTTAAATAGTTTATGTAAGAAATTAAACTCCACAGTCGTACAAATAAAAATACAACGACAAATATGTGTCTTCCATTTGGTGCTGGAGAAGGAAACAAATTGATTGGATTAGTGTATGGAAAACGAAAATTGGCAAACCTAGTTTTTGATTTACTATAATATCGACATCGATAATATCATTAGTATGAGTAGTATTTCAAAATACAATCATAAGGTTGGGCCATGTTTCAATAGACAAAATCTGACCGCAGCACAACCTTAAGGGCGAAAAAATTCTTCAGGACATGCAGTAATACGTTTTATATTAGGAACTATTTGTAATATCTTCAACAAATTTTAGATATAAAATTTCACCAAAATCCGTCAACAAATATGTTTGTTATATTTGATGCTGGAGACTGAGAAGAAAGTCTGAATTGGCCAGTGTGTAAAAATAAATTTAGCGATTATAATTTATCATTTGACATCATTGGAGGTGTTCCGCAATATTTTTTAAATTTCATCCATGGTTTAAATAAGAAATCCTACCCCAGATGATATGGCCGGAGGAATTCCTCAGAGCTGGAATTCATTATTTTTCTTTCAGAAACTACATATAAAATCGATTTTACCAACCATAATATCATTAGTAGTGTTCCGCAATATTTCTTGAACTTGGCTCTTATTTTAATTCAATTTTATATTAGGAACTACTTACTGGGTCGACTTAATAACCTAGATATGAAATTTCACTAAACTCTATTAACAAACGTGCGTGTTCCATTTGATGCAGGAAGTGTAGAATAGGCCTGGATTGGTTATGTACTTAAAAACAATCTTCTTTTTGGCAAATTTATTTTTTTGATTTAAATTCAAATATACATATAGGTTTAAATTTATGTACCAAAATATAATTAGCAGTGTCCTCTAGAATGTTGAATTCTGGCCATGTTTTATTTAAGAAACTCAATCCCTGCTCCAAACGGAACTTCTGCGATTAAGCTCCAATTCCATTGAAATTTATTATCTGACTTAACCAATATATTTTTGATGATAAATGAATTAGTTGCGGCATACTCAAATGATGAATCGAGGTGGCGGGCTGGACCAATGGATGGTCGTCAACACCAAACCAATTTTATAAAGATTTTTTTATAAACACACCAAATATCGAAACTGTCTCGGGGTTCTACTTTTTCAAAAAAATTCAGATTTCGTTCAGTCCAAAGTTGTTTTTGACCTGATCATCCTCGTGACAAGTCTCATTGGCTATCGGTTTCTTGTAATTAATCCAAACGCAACTTGCTTCTTAATTTGTTGTACGAAATAAACCCAGAACTAAAACTATTTAAGCCAATGAATAAAATATCGCTAAACTCGTAAAATTTGCGATGGTTATCAACATGGTCTTTGCGAGAGGTTTGAATGTTTAATCAAAACACGCGGAATTTTTAGCTGTCAATAGGTTATATGTGGTTTGGTGGGCCAAAAATATTGTAAATTTCTAAGTGTACCTAACTAAATAAATAAAATAAATAAATAAAAATAAAAATCTCTCGATTTTTTAATCAAACCATATATTTAGTTTTCTTTCAATTTTCCGTATTTCTCGAAAATATTTGGTATTCGTAAAGGTTATATTATGTTCAAATTGAATTCATGCTTTCCCATTTCCGAGCATTTCGATATTTGGACTTTATCAAATCTTTACAAACGTCTTGTCCATTTTTTTGTAAACTGCAAACCGGACGTTGCCGGACAAATTTCTAGACATGCCAAGTTTGGCACGCGTGCCACATATTTGCGATCATTGATCTATATTCTATAGTCGATAATTAATTCACTTAATTTACACACTTCAGAATTTCAGACAGTGCTGCCACTTTACTACAAATGTAGCAGAAATGCTACAATTTAATCATTTTAAAACTTCACTACCTACTAAATAAACTCTATCTGCTACATTTTTAATAGCATTTCAGACTATGTATATTCTACCAATATTTTGTTTTTGCTTTCGAAATTTTAGAGGTTATTAATACCGTTTGTGCAGGACGAAAATTGAAATTGTAGAACCAAACCTTAGAAAATTCTCAGAGAAATTTAAATATATAGCCAAATAAACTGAGGGCTTTCTGTTTATTTAGATGGTGTAGTGCTGATCACTAAAAGAATTTTGGTCGCGCAAAATGAGACTGGGATGTCATGATCTTCATTTCATGTACGTACCAGTCATACAACAATAAATTTTATACTTTTTTGAATTTATTTTATTACTACTGTAGGTCTAGTACCTGCTTTGATTGCTTTCTTTTGGGAAACAAGCAAAAATTTGACACCCAAGGTAAATAAAAATAATAGAACCTGAGTAAGACTGTACTGAGGGTAACGGACTTGAACAGTGCTGTCGAAGTCAGTACGATCGGAGTATTTATACTGACTAATTCACCTAGTCATCTGTTCTAATTGCTGCTCTACTAATAATACTTTATCACAATATTTTTACTTATTGGCTTTTGCTTGCAATAGCAATAATTATAATATTTTTGAAGATAGTCGTTTTATCATAACGTATCTTCTCAAAGCTAATTTGCAATAGTTTCCGTTCATTATCCGGTGAAAAACAATAAGATGGACCTTTTGCAGGAATGTTCATTTTAGCAGATAATGTTCATTCAAACATATGAAATCCGCGAACTAAAATACTTTAACTGTTTTAAAACATACTTCTTTAAAAATCGGAAGATTTGCGTTCAATCTTAAAACATAATGGCACTAACAAAAACATAGCAAAATCCGGTCGTGTAACATGTTCCGGAATCAATACTCCCAAATTCCTTGTCCGGCTAAAAGTTTAGATTAAAACCTCCAGAATGTAAAAAGTATGCTTCATATTATATTATAACCAAAGAAACAATTTAAGAATAATGATTCGAAGGGGAATTTGCATAAAATACAGATTTACAAAGATTCATTCCGTCTACCAAGGTGACTGCAGAAACCATCTTTCAAAAACACTTTGATATTCATTAATTCTGTATATAAAGTGAGAATAGCGTAATGGCTTCCCTCCAATTTCTGTCATTTTTCAGCATACCTGGCACCTAGGCGATGCCTAGGTTTCTCTAAATTACACCAAACCATCTTCCAACTGTCAAAAGTTAGCTTTGTGAAATTACGTAAATGATCGCATATTTGAGAGGTACAAATGAAAAAACCGATATAATCTTTGAGCATTTAGACCCCTTATTTGAAATATTCGAACTGAAATATGTAAAGATCTTAAAGCTTTAATACTAAAATAGATTAAGCGCTATAAACCAAAAAACAAAACAGCTTTCTTTTAATATTTAAATTTAGCTCATAGAAACTAAAATAATTTTCTAACTATTTTCTATTTATGTCTAATGTCTAACTCTTTTCTTTCGTATTGTACTCAATTTTGACTAGAAATACTCCCCTGTAAAGTTGAAATGTACTCCGTATAAAGTTTTCAGATTAAGTCAACCTCTGTTGACAAAAAATTTGTTTTCCTCTTAATATTGATTTACTACAAAAAATATCTATTTACTACATATTTTTCGCTCTATCTGCTACATATTTTATTCGTGGAAGTGGCAGCACTGATTTCAGATAATGAAATTAATGTTTAATCATAAAAAAAAACGATTTTATCACTGAATCACCTTATACAATATAGTTAATAAGATAGATCGGGGAATCCCCCGGTTATAGTATTTTTTAATTTTATTTTTTTTTAACAAAGCCACTTATTAATTACATATAGTGTTAAATTTCATTAACAATAATATAACTTCACATAAAATACTAAATAATTACAATTCCTCAAGATTAGTTAATTTTAACCATTTATCATCAATTGGGTTGTTTTTTTTTTTTTTTTTCTTTCAACAAAAAAAAGAATTATAAACTCTTAACTTTTAATTCGTAAGAGGAAAAACAAAAAAAAAATAACAAACTCGGTTTTACTTTTTAATATCAAGGCTATTTTATAGCAGAATGACTCGATTCAAATTTTAAATAAAAACTAATCCCGGTCCACCCAATCTACTCTAATTTATAGCCCGGTACAACAACAAAAAAATAAAATAAAATAGAAATATCGTTTTTTTTACTGCGCCCACAAAACAAATCAATAGCAACTTCATCAAGCAAGATCAACCAGCGTCCTCTATGAGAAACAAAATAAAAGTTACCAAACTGCGATTATCGATCCATCGTCCTCTACTTTACCGGCATTTCATTTTAATATCACCATTCAGGCGTTCTATTTGAACCATAAAAAAAAATAATAAAAATAAAAGTGTTGTGACAGCGACGTATGCGCTGTTACAACTTACTCTGAGGTATTTTTTAATGGGTGCCTCTAATATGAAAATATATGAAGCTTTCCCCAGAAAATCAGTAAATTGATTGATCTTTTTTGGTAAAAGTATTCAATTGAATATTTACACACACAGACAAGAGAGTCCGAACTTAAAAGTGAACCGTCAATTAGGTGGCCGCTATGTAAAATTATCTTAGTTACTCTAGGTGCATATAAGAAGGTTAGAGTAGTTGAAGTTCAAACTAAGAACGGAATTTTGAAACGTTCTAAATCAAAGCTACACGCGTACCTAAATTTATAAAAAATAAACCAGACAAACTTAGTATTTTAGAAGCCGAAAATAAAAGACATGAAACATATTTCTTTAAGAACAAACTGCACAACCTGTTATTTTAATTAATAAAAGCTATTTCTAGCTACTAAAGGTGTTAAACAAAAGAGGTGTTTTTATTATTTACGCGCTTAACAGTTATGGTTTTCTTGATAAATTCATTGCCATTTATCCAATACATTTCCTATACCTGTTTATTGGATTTGTTTGAGTGCGGAAGTTCAATAGAAACAAGTTTATCTTGTTTAGTAAATGACCCTCGTCGTAATAAACAGATGAGTCACCAGAGTCTTCATTGTAATGGTATAAATGACAAACGTATTTATTTGATTTTCACGTAATGAATTCTTAAGTCGACTTAAGACTAAATCGATCTAAGGTCAGTTTTCAATTTAAAATATCGCTTTTTGAAAGATCAACACCAATTGGCTAAATGTAAAAAAGCAACAGGAAGAGTACCACAAAGAACCAGATGGGGCATACAAAGCCAACTCAACGCGTACTCACTTTTGACTTGTAAAAATGTTTGCCCACCCCGAATTTCGAAACATCAGTCTCATTTTACAAACGATCATTTTACGAACCTGTATGCATGATGTGGCATGAAGGTATTGAATAGCGTGGAAACAAGGGCCAAAACAAGAATAAGTTTGTAGCTGTTATGTTCATTTTGTTCATGCCATTTATGCCATTGAACTAATGGACCACAAATTTTTGGTTTCAGATCACGCGCACATGGAGAGTGACGTGGACCACTCTTTAATAGAGCGAAAAGCAAAAAAAAAAACTCACACGGCCATTCATCACCCAAGGGATTGGTACCAATTTGTGTGGTCCGCCGGATCTAAACGCATTTTCAAAGTTGAAAAATTGAAACAGAATATGTTTTACAGCTTCTCATCTATATTTTCCAAGAAAAATTTGTTTTGAGGAAAACAGATGAAAGCAGAAATAAGTTCGTGTGAAATACAACATGAGGTGGCTTCGGAACGTCTAAAAAATTTGGACTGAGTACAAAAATACCCTTGATCCGTTGGAACCGTTCAAATGTATAAACATTAAAAAATGCGCCATTGCTTGGTTAAACTTAAACAGTTTAAAGCCATGTTACACTCGGCCAGTAAATAAAAAAAAGATCTAGAGGATTTACTTAATTTGGTGACCATTTACCATGAGTTTTATAAACACTTAGTTATGATTGTGGGGTTAAAGTACAGGGGGATTTGATATTTCTACTTTTTTGGTAGATATATTATAAATGATTGGCCTCTTCATTTTTTCTGATTGACAAGTCGAAAAATGTTGTGAATGCCATTACTGTTAATATATTTTGTCCATAAAAAGTCGAAAAAATCTTATTGATTTAAATACAGACAAGCTTCTCTTTCTGTTGAAATATTGTTGAATTAAATAATTATTTTAAGTTTTTTTTATTTACTAAAACACTTTCTTCAAACATCTAAAGTATACATACAAGAACAAGCAATTTTTAAAAACATCGGTAAAATCAACTTAATTGACTTAAGTTTTAATTTATTACAATTCCATGTTTTCTTGATAAAATTGTATAGTTTATAAAAGCGCAGTTAATCTAAAAATGGTTAAAGAACTACGGCTAATACATTACCGGCCCTTTTAAATTTTCGTTTGAAAGTTAAGTCGCTCTCCTGAAAAATAGCAAAATTCAACTTAAGATGTTATGACTTGTTAGTAGAGAATTATACGAAGTATATTTGTACACAATAAAATTTGTTAATATACTTACACTTTCTAACCCATAAGTAATAATCTCTTAACAAATAATTCGGTAGATAACATTAATGCAACGGGTGCCAAACTAGATTTCACTGAAGCGCACAGTATACAAAATTGTCGAAGTTTAGCGGCGACGTTGTTCTATAATTAAACAGTAAAGTGTGCGCTTATAAATTCATAAATTTTTAAGTTATTCAATAATAATTAGATTGGGAAGTTGAATTTTAATTTAGAAATATGGAAATACGAATAGAATAAAGAAACATTGGAGCATGGAAGCTATAGTTTAAATTTGAATTCAAATTAGCCTCAACAATCGTCATAACATTTAAAAGGAATTTCAGGGTTGGCTACTAAAATAAGCTATAATTCACTTAGCTTGCACAATTGGAGCAGCGTAAACCAATATTGCGCTGTTTTAATTTTTAATATAATAAATTATGCTTATATCCTAGCAATGATAATTCAGAACCTGTGTTGTCTACAGTTTCACAGGAATGAAACAGCACAATTCTTGATACTCTCGTTATTGACAAATTTATTTATTTCAATTTATTTCTACAGTATAAATTTTAATAGTACATACATAAAAAAAGGACATTAACAAGAAATAATTCAATTTAGGCGATCAGTACGGCACTGGTGATCAACCTATAACTTAAAAAGTTAGGTGTGTGGCAAAACAAAACATATACATATGTAGAGGAAGTGCACCGGTTGTGGGCACGCTCCGGTTATGGGCACCACTATGCGTAAATTTTAACAGAAAGCAAATGCTTCTGATCTGAGTATTGTCAAACGTGTATGTTGACAGTACGTAGTTTTTGTGCTGATACCGAAACAAATAGACGCGTTTGCTGTGTAGCTGTGAACAAAATATAAATAGTAGCGAAAAAAAAACACAAAAGTGATTTGGGAATATTTTGAAAGTGAGATAGTGTCTAAATTATTGGTATTAGTGTACTAAAATATCAACCTAAAGGAAACGTTTAGGAAAGAACTCCTCTTATTCTAAAAATATTAGTACTAATACTAAGTACCACTGAGATTATACATGGAGACGACATGCAAAATGTTTATCATAGTAAACAGCAAAAACGAATGGTACAAGTTTTTTTTTCTAGTTGTACCGCTCATTTTATATATGCCTCACACTCTAAAAAGTTAATTCTGAAAAAGGGCCGTACTGGATTCGAAAATAATTTTGTTAATATTAAACTTGCGCTTAACTCATTAAACATACAAAGATTTTGAGACTGATTAACTAATTGAAGCATTATTTGAACTATTCACACATTGCACTACTTATCTTAGGAAAATATTTAAATTATTTCTCACTATTTTTCCTTGAAATTTTCAATACACACCTGGAAAAATAAATAAAAACAAGAAAAAAAATTTGTGAAACGTCAAACTTTCGAACATAAACAAACTTGTTTACTAATCAATTGTAAAAACAAAAACGTGAACGAACGTCATAGCCTACTATGTAATTATAACGGTACGAAGGTTAGGTTTATATGATTTCATTTCTGAAAATTCGAAACCAATTCAAGACAAGGAAAATAAATACATTCTCTGTCACACAGACGCAAGCTTTTTTTCTTCTTCTTCATTTTTTTTTCTTGTACCATGAATTTTTGCCTATGCCGTATCCATGTATGTATATCTCAGTGAAGTAGCCAGACCATCATTTATTGTTTAACGTTTATGTCTTATATTTTTCATTCTTATGTATAGCCGCAAAAGGCGAAGCACATTCAAGAACATCAAATAAAATAATTTATTACTTGAAACAAAATTGGTTTATGTGTTTACGTTATCTACCATTAACATGCATCTTTATAACTAAAAGTGTGAGTTCCACAAGCATCAACATTTAAAACCGCTAACCGCATTTTAGTTAACCGCTATACCTCAACGAACGAAACCGCATATTCCGCAACAGATAGATCGAAGTGATTTAATTGGAACAGGTGAGTGACACCACAATATTTTTTGACCGATTGAACAAATGGCGGTCATTCCCAGTTATCGGCACCTTCATGTAGCCGGTTGTGGGCACCCTTATTTTTCTCGTTTAATGTGTGCATTTTATGAAAAGATGGAAGGTTTCCGTACTTTTCCGTGAATGTTCGGTCCTCCTTTGTCGGCTGAATCAAGTGTCGAAAAAATGCGCATGCGCAGTCATAGAGGACGGAGTTTTTCGTCGGTTGCACAAGCGCATTTTGTAAAGTAGGAGGTGTAAGTGTCTTTTTCGCCTCTCTTCTTGCTCTCTCTCGCGAGCGGTTCGAAGGTTCAATGTAGTACTCGGTTGCGCACTTCGCGCGCTACGCCTCATACTGTAAGCATCCGTCTCGGACGTCAAAGTAGTAGTTCGCTATGTCGTAGCACAATCTACTATTATTAGTGTTTTTATGCATTTTATGTATTTTGTTAGCCATGTCAACCCCGGAAAAATCGTCCTATTCACAAAAAATGGATTTTAATGCGCCGTTGTAAGCCATTAAGGGTTGTTTGATGGACAAAAAGCCTACAAAAGGAACTGCTAAGGCGTATGGAATTCCTCGAAGTAGTCTGCAACGCTACCTGAAGAAAGTGGGTGCCAAGTTTGACAACATTTTATCCGTGGAGATTGAATTCATCCATGAATGCAGCCAATGTACGCCATCAAACATGGTGAGTTTATTGTTTGACACTTTCATCATAATTTTAATTACCTTCCTTATTTAGTAAAGGTTTTCTCCCCGGCTTAGAAAAATGACTTTGTCCAATATATTTTGAAGTGGATGAACTATTATTATGGCCTAAGCATCAACGAGGTCCGAGAATTGACTAATCAATTCACGAAGAAACTCGCGCTTGACTACCCGGAAATTTGGGATCAAGATGCGGGCCGCCATTGGTACTCGAATTTTATGCGCCGACACTCCGAACTCGTTTTGCGCACACCAGAACAGACATGTTCTTTCGTAATTTGAGGCAGTTATCGATGAGCATCACTTCGAAGTGACACATATCCACAACATGGATGAATCCGGCTTTTCAACGGTCGCGACGAAAATAAGCAAGGTGATTGTTCTGAAGGGAACGCAACATGTTGGAAAACTCGCAGGCGCTGAATGAGGAACGAGTGTCACGATGGCCTTAACCGTCAATGCTTTTTGAACAATGCCGTATCTGGGGCCGTTGGTTATGCTAATTCTTCTGGCTGGATGTGCCAGCCATAGTTTGTGCGCTATATGCGACATTTCGTCAATTATGTTAAACCTTCGCCCTGTTCCGCTTGGCAAGCGTCGAATCGTCGTTCTTGGACCAGATGTTGGACGTGAAGAGGTTGTGCCCACCACACCAGAGCCTTTGAAATCGAGAGCGTTTTCAGTGAGCCGCCTATCACTTTTGGAATAAGTTAGTCCTTTGCAAGCGGCTACACCAAAGAAACTTTCGAATCGTGATTGAAAACCGATGCAAAGTACCGTGCTTACTTCTCTTCAATATATTGCTACTTTGCAGGAAATGCAGCTAAGCAGGCAAATCGTCGGCTGAGCCTGAGGCAAAGAAGTCTACTCCATCTGACGATGATGTGGACTTCTGCATCATGACCACCGCAAATTCCATCAAATGCAACGAATGTACTCGGCCCGTGCATTTGAAGGGTGCTGATATGCGTGCCAGCTACTTATGAAGATAATGAATAATATGGAAAATGCCAGGCTTTTGAAGTAAACAATTTTCATTTTTTTTCTGTATTCGTGGTGGTTTTCCTTCATATTTCTCCAAGTTTAGCTCATTTTCAAAGGGTGTCCACAACCGGATACAACATTTTTTTTGGCCAAAAATTACCGTCTCATACAATCGGTAATAAATTTTTTTTAGTTGACAAAATCAATACAGTTACTTCAACAAAAAGTTAGCTAAGATTCCTACCTTTCCATTGGTATCCATATGTATGTCTACATAATATGAACTTGACTAAAAATTATGAGCCAAAACACAAAGGTGCCCACAACCTGCTGCCTAATACTATGAGGAAGTTGATTAAAGAATGACGGAGCGGTAACTAAAAAATATTTTCACAAAAAATTCCAAATAAAAGTCCTGAACATCGTATATGAAATTATCATTATTTTTAAATTTATAGCGTACATTAAGTCTCATCGTCCGATACCCACTCCTTGATGTTGCAGATGTAAAACTCTCAGATTCAAAAATAATAGCCAAGAAGAGTCACGAATTTGCTTAAAATAAATAAGACGCATCGCATGCTTCTGCACAATAATGAGAATCTTCAATGATGACAAGTAACAACCACCCCAGCATGTCAGTGCGTATTCTAATCTGGAATTAATACAAGCATAATAGAACTTAATTAAGGCAGAAAGTTGGGCTATCCTTCGCTAAGCCAATATAACATTCTTAACGCATTATTAATAGATTTTTTAACCTTACACACAGTCATGAATAATTCTCAAGTACTTGAAACTTTCAACAGTTTCAATCAAAAAACACGAATTGGAACAATTGACAAGAGTACAAGAACGGCTATGAAACTCAACTCCCGCGAAATTTCAATTTGTTTTTTTTTTATTTTATTAATATAACCAACAACATACTGTTGGAAGCGATCATTATCTTTAACACGCGTGCCCTATTTCAGCAACCACTTTTTACGTTCAATCATATTAAAAAAATAGGCCACCTATAAGTATGTAGATATTAAGCGAACACAACTAGACTATTTAAAAAAATTTACTTATCGACAACAACAGATTCAAACACGAAAACTAAACGCATCCTAACTCATTGATGATTAGTTCGGCCGTAAAAAAGATGTAAATGTATTGATTACATATTTATATAGTTTATTAATGAAAGCTTATTTAAGACAATGATTTTCAACAATATTATCTAAATATTAGATATAAATAAAATTAGATTTTTAGAAAAATGAAAATTGGATTGGTACGTACAATTAAATTCCGTTTGAATGGTTATTAATCAATCCCTAAGGTATTCGCAAATACGGTTCATTTATATGGTTTGAAGCAAGAAAAGTTATTCGTCGGTTATAAACCAATACTGATATGTTTAATTAATCGTACCGTGGACAGTTTTAAGTCCGGTAAAATTACCTTCATTTTACGGTCAAGTAGGCTGTAAAATATCCCGACAAACATTGTTGTTAGGCGGAACAAGCTTCATAAATATGAGACCGTAAAAAGCCAGTTGAAAAACAAAATCTAAACAAGTAGACTCCAAACTAGACTTTCTGAATTATTTGTGAATCGATGAAGTTTTCTTAGGAATCAATGAAGAATAGAAGAAAAGAAAACTATATACATACGTTGAATCGAACCAATTATCTAATACAGACACAAGTACGGTTTATGTACGGAAAATTGTACGTACAAATTCCCAAGAATTGGATGGTATTTTAGCCGAAAATTTTACTTACATATAAATGGCGAGGGGACTGCAGAATTTTTCCTGGTATACACAAAAGACGGTTTATTTACGAGATATTTTACAAATTTTAACAAGAGTTATGATTTTTTTGGCTTTTTTAAAGCATCAGTGTAAGTTTAATATACACAAAGAGATTTTCCTTGAGTATTTTATTTTTGGCGAATATAATAATTCGCTAAATCCGTATGGTCTTACTTATATATAACGTAAATATAAAGTTCGATTTGTAGTATGTTACTTATGACTACTGAGTAGATGGCTCCTTTATTTCACTGGCTCACCAAGTCGTAAATATTAGAATGCTATTAAAAATAATATATTTGTCTACAAACAAAGCCGAAAAAATCATATTGAGTTATTTTACTTGCAAATGTTCGTCAATTGGGCGGTGTTTTATCCGATTATTATTTGCATATTAGCGACAAGGAGACTGTAAAATGTTACCTATTCGCACAAAGGGATGGTTCATTTACGGCAAATTTCACAAATAAAAGCTCAACATTTGGACGGTTTTTATCCGACGTTCACTAACATATTAACGGCAAATGGACTGTAGAATATTACCTGATACACACAAATTGATGGCTAATTTACGCCAAATTTCGCATGTAAATGTTCGACTATTACCCGGTTTTATATCCAACAATTTCGCTTACATATTAAAGGAGAAAGGACTGTATAACGGTATCTGATACCCACAAAATAACGGTTTATTTACGGAGAATGTCACTTACACATTACCGGCAATTTGACCGTAAAATAACCTACGGTCCTTGTTCAAACATTAGAGCCCGACCACCAAGGTGTTCCAAAACACGGTTTTTTTACAGTACTTGAGGAAAGTCAATTCTGCCACAAAATAGTTCGATCCTCTAGTTCCTCATCAGTTATTTTTCAGTACTAATAAATATTGAGATTGTTTGTCGGGTAAAATACCTAAAATCACATTGGCAATATACCTGCCAATGTGCTACTAGTCGTTTTGTCAATCGATATCCACACATATTTGTTTTGTACTATTACTTTCTATTAGTGTGAATATCATACAATGTCTAACGTTTTTCTTCCTCGTCTGGAACGATTTCAGTGGTGTATTTATCTAGAAGAGACACTATAAATAACGATTTCCAAGTTTTCTTATGAGGGATGTCAGAACAGCTACAAATGCAAGACATAAATCTTGTATGAATTTCAAAGAGCTAAGCACCAATATTGATTATGGAAGAAGCAATTGAATACGCAATTTCGAAAAGGGCACATCTCTGAAAAACTAAATAAAATGCATTAAATTTCAAAAGAGCACATCTTCAAGAGTTGTGGCTTTTTCGTAATTATTGTTTTACACACCGACACTGGTAACAGTATTAATACAAGAGATGTGCCTATTTCAAACAAAATAGGTGTGGGGATATATTGACATCACATTTACGTGGAAAAACGGTGTTGTCAAAAAATACGAGATGTGCCCTTTTCGAAATTGCATATTCAATTGTATCGTTTTATCTGCGCGGCGTTTTGCAAGCTCCCGGTGTTTTGCACTATTTAAATATTGATACAGATGTGATTTTTGTTGAACAATCACGGCTTTTACGTAATAGTTACAGAATATATACCAATTGATCTGTTTTAAATATTGATGTTCACTTTCACTCATTATCAATTTTCATTTGCTATACTTAAGCATGTTTATTATTTGGTATTATGTCTCAATTTAAATAATGTTGCTTTAGTAGGTCAAAAATTTCCAACATTTAAAATTTTAATTAGTTCGCCTAAGGCGGGTTTTGAGTTGCATTCGTTCGTTCGTTCTTTCGTTCTGATTTTTCTTTTAATCAAACGTATTCCTTGAAAATGACGTTATTTTTCGTTCGTGTTCCTTTAATTGGCTTAAGAAAAATTTCAGAACTAACGAGCGACTGCAACTCAAAACCCGCCTTTAGTTTAAATTTTAGCTGATATTTTTATCAAAATGGAAAACATAATTTATACTTGTACGGTCAGCTGTTGAACCAAATCAATACGCTTTATTCAAACATTTAGCAACTGCGCAGATGTTGCAGTCATTAAACAATAGAAAATTTCGATTATGCAATAATTATTAAATATGGCAGTCGATAAAACTGCTTTATAGCTGAATTTGACACATATAGTTTTCACCTTACATTAGTATAACAAGCACCAAGTGCTCAAAAGTTTAGTCGGCTTTCGTTGATAGGTTGTATATATATTGTATATGTATGTATATTATTTGATTGAACGATTACTTAATCCATGTATTTGAGTAGTGTTAGGTAGCTTGCGTAAATGATAGGAACTAAAAGTAATTTATTTATCTAAGGTACATACATTAAAATATTTTGTAAGGTAAACTTATTGAAATTGCCTATCTGAAAATATATGTCATACCAGGTCAAAAACCTTTCAACTTTGGATTGAAAATTTATTTTTTACGAATTAAGAAAATGTAAATGGATTAATGTAATCAAAATTCAAAAAATATTTCAAAATATTTGAAAATATGTAAAAATAAGTATTCAAGCCAAAATAGGCAACGGATCAAAAAATTGCAATACAAAAACTGTTTTTTCAATGTTGCACACCACTAATGGGGTGAAAGTTTTTTTACAAGCATGGGATTTGTCTAACAACCGAATCAAAGATACAAAATTTAATCAAAATATTACTAAGGTAATCTTTGACAAAGAATTTTTAGAAGATGTTAAAGATAACGTACAACTTTTTGACCCCATCTGGCAAAACATAAAACTTCATTAGTGTTTTGGAATATGATTGTTGATTTTGAAACACACCACCAAATTCTATCGCATTTTGCGATAAAATTGTTGCAGATTCCAGCGTCATCTGCCCTCATAGAACGAGTCTAAGAAATTATTGCATTACACTTTCAATGTAAACTTTGATCTTATCTGGATATCTATGCGTCAAGAAATGCAGCTAATATTGAACTCCAAATCCAGTTATACCTAATTTTTTCTTTTTGTGCAAGACAGTTTGGTACAATAAAACCAAGAATCCATTCCAAGGGTCTACGAGTTCACGCCTCATTTAATCAGCGACAATCGTTCTCTAGTTCTAGATATCTCTTCTAAAACGGCACATACAATTTTCTATTTGTACCTGTCATTGCACAGCAAAACCTCATCTAAACATTTTTTGGATTAGTATAGGGAATTTTCCATCCCTTCGAAAATGTTGAATGGCTCTTAACTTTGAACGTGCAACGTCAAGCGCTAAACTCTAGTAACGCCGGAACATTATATACGACATAAAAACCAGTTGTCGAAAGATTTCGAAGCTTGTATAATATAAAATGTCAATCAAGTAAATCAACTCTAAAACCCAAACTAAGGTCTACAACTCAATACGATCGGCAATCAAATGAAAAAAAATTTTGAATTTATTAAAATAATTCGTAAATAATCGAACCACACCGAAATCAGAATTTCCTAGACATCAGTACATTGATCTGTCTATAATTTTCCTACGTTCTATTCCATCGTCAAACTACTTTCTCGCAGATAAATTTGCCATAAAAGCTTTGCTTGAGCACGACCTTGTTCCAATTCTCAAGTGGGGGGGGGGGGGGGGAAGCAATCAGGCTTAAATACAACCCAAACAAGTTTAAATCGTGCATTTTGATCAGCGCAAACAATAAATTTACTCCATGTTTGGAAATTGGCGGCTCCATTGTGAATGTGGTATTGTGGTTAGCACGAGGTTGCAAAATGTACTTTCATTCATCGGAACTTTTACAAATTTATAAAATATATGTTGATACACAGAACTAGATTATAATTTAAATATTTGGGCGAGTTCAAATCGAGCATTCGGAATGACTTCGGATTCTAACATCTCTTCTTCCACGCTTTTTCCTGTTGCCCAAAGACGGAATTTGGGAGCTTTATATTGTGTTCTACAAATATTTTAATGGCGCATGTGTTTAGCGGAGTCTTATGTACGTGTGTTTGGCCTGTCCACAGGAGATCAAACTCGAAAAATATTAGTTAAACAAATTTGTTTTTAAAGATTTGCTTTTAATTAAGCGCACTAAAATGGAACTTCCAATATATGTATATTAACATTCCCACTTATGATTTTTTGTACCATTCCGTGCTGCAAAATCAAAATCTTTTTGACTGTTTGCAAGGGCATACAGAGGAATCTATAGATTGCTTTGATTTATGTCGTTCCCGCTCTACGATAGTTAGACTTTTCGTAAAGTGTTGTCATTGTGTTAGTTGTTTGCAAGCTGTTCCGTTTGAGGTGGTGCATTTATATTATGTGATTAGTGATTCATTAATGTAACAGTTTAAATCGCGAATCTTTCTCCTTTCTAAAATTTAGGAAATTATTAAAATAAAAATGATTTATAACCTTTACCATAAAAACACAAGAAACATTAAACCCAAATAAATGTTTACCAAACGGAAGGTATATTACATAATACGCTTAGTTATTTATTTATTTGAAATATAAAAAAAATTGACGAACACCAAAAACATGCAATGGAAACAACACATGGTCGTTCCTATCCATTGATGATTACACTACCCTGCAAAATTTCAAAAATTTGGTGCCACTTGACAATGAATAGTTGTTTCCGAAGTAATGTTTAACGCTGAATCCCGAATCTGGGCTCAGAATTGCTCTATCACAACAGGTTTATGCGATATTCTAACGTAAAAGTGCAAAAAACACTGTTTTTTGACATATTTGAGGTTATCTAGCACCGCGATTTTTTTTTTCTTCAAAAGTTCATGTGTGGGATCTTATAGTACAAGTCTTCTTCTTTCAAATTCCTTTGAGTTTGCTCAAATATGTTTTTTTCTCGCCGAGATATCGCATTTTCAAAATTGCATGTTCGTGAATTTGTCGGTATGCTGTATAATACACTACCTTTTATACCTACGGTATATATGCACTTTTAAGTTAGAATATCTCATAAACCTGACGTGATACAGCTTAAGTGATATAGTTAAGCCCAGATTCGGATTCAACATAAAAAATTACTTCGGAAACAACTATTCATTGTCAAGTGGCACCAAATTTTTAAAATTTTGCAGGGTAGTGTTTTTATACAGAAAAATTCACGAATATGCAAATTTGAAAATGCGATATCTCGGCGAAAAAAATGATATTTGAGCAAATTCAACAGCATTTGAAAGAGGAAGACTTGTACAATAAGATCCCATACATGGCTTTTATAAAAAAGTAAAAACTGCATTGCTACATAACCTCAAATATGTCAAAAACAGTGTTTCTTGCACTTTTAGGTTAGAATATCTCAAAAACCTGACGTGATAGAGCAATTCTGAGCCCGGATTCGGATCCAGCGTGAAAAATTACTTCGGAAACAACTATTCATTGTCCAAGGGCAAAATTTTGCAGGGTAGTGTTATTTGTTTGCGAAGTACATTACGAATAAATGGTCAGCTATTTTTATTTTTTTTTTTAGGCTTGACTCCTAAATGAATTAGAGCCATATTGCCAAGTGGTCAGCTCTACAAATGCTATTCCTATGATTCGTATATGCGGCCTAGCACCAAACTGAGAAAAATATGTAGCATTGAATACAAATTTATAGTTCAATAATTTAATTGCACAGTTTACCACGTTTCACAGCATAAAGTCTAGCAGCACGAAACTAAAACTGAATGAAAATTGCGGAGTTTAATCTGCAAATACTCTCAAGAATGGTTGCCATCGTAGACATAGGCAACTAAAGTTTTGATGCAATGCAAAATTTGATTCTAGTAGCAACCATGGGTTATTTTATGCTCCATTAAGAGGTCTGAAATGCAAAAATTATGAAATAAAGATTTCATGTTATCATTTGTCGTAGTGAATTTTGAATTTTTTATGCAACGGGTTTATATGTCTAAATAAAAATTAAGCAAGGTGTGGGAATGGGAACCGTCTCACTGTTGAGCTTATTAAATGGAACTCGTGTTGTTTGTCTCGAAACCAAAAGTAGGGTACCACATTTTTATACATCTCAAAAGTTAAAAGAAACGTAAAGAGACAATACTGGCGTATATAATTTATTTATTTATTTATTTATAATTGCACTTAATAGAAATGCGATAGTGACGCAGCGACAAACTCCCTCTCTGGACTAAAAAATTGGAGGAATTCTCTACTTTATCTTTCGGGATTATTGGTAAACAGGGTTTTGGTGAACAATGGCACAACTAAAACAATATTTTACGGCAAATAATATGATTGCTGAGAACCGAAGGAAAGCATGTTTCCTATCATGGGTTCGTGTAGATTTGTATCACTCCCTTAACAAGGTATATGAAGAAGGGTCGTTCCCAGAAAAGAAGCTAGATGGACATGATTGTTTTATACACAATACCCGAAACTCTACGGATCACAATTTTGCAGAAAGGCAAGCCGACATTAGAATAAGTCATTGCTGTTCGAGTTACAATATTTGTCAAGAGTCAACGAGCAATCCTAAGAGATAAATTAGTGCATGGCCTGCACCAAACCAACCGTGAGACCTATAGGTCATATTGGTTTTTCCGGTTCATTTTTTGAAAAGATGTGGCTAATATGTTCCTATTTGCAATTCAGGTACCAAATATCACGGCTAATAAATCAATTCAATGGAACACAATGGAACCGGTAACGGAACACAGTTACCTTCATATCAATTTAAAAGATTTTACGAATTAAATTCCATTGAACATCTTGTAACGGCACCATTCCATTCAGCCTCTAATGGAAGAGCAGAAATAAGTGTCAGAACGTTCAAAAAAATTTGTTTCCCAGAAACATAGTCGATGGCGAGAGTATTCAAGGAGCCCTTGTCAAATATTTGTTTACCTATCGTTCAACGTTTGATCCAATTACTGGCAAATCGCCAGCTGAATTATTGCACGGCAAAAAACCAAGAAACCTGTTAACCATTCTAATCCCCGAGGAACCGTCAAAAAATTATTCGATTGGCGTATCGAAATTCCAACCAAGACAGGAAGTCTATGGGTAAACCTGGAATCTCGGTGAAATTATTAAATCTATTAGCCAGAAGATACCTATATCTCATCAGAACACGTAACAGAGAAGAACAGTCAACAAAAATGATGTTTGAATTTCAACAAACAACTTTTAATGAAATCATTCATTGAAATCATTACTGGATCGTAGGTCAGAGCTACACCATCCTCAGTACACACACCAGCTACAATTGTGTCACGGTCAAGTGAAAGTCAAGAGGGAAATGTTTCAGTTGCTCAAAACCGGTTTCCTGATCTTCTGGGCAAATTTAATTCATTTAAAGAGGCTGATGAATGAACTATAATTTTAGTATTAAATGATCCATAAATTTATGTAAATACAACTGGTGTACAAGTCATCTGTTTTGACACACCCCTTGTTAGCGCCATCTTAAAAAAAGTTCATTTGATACATTTCTAGTTGTTATATTGTAGTTTAAAATAAAATATTAATGTTACAAATAAGTGTCACATTGTGTACAATACGTATTGGTCGACATACAAAAACAGCGCATAATTGACCCTTTAACTACCTTGTTCAGGGTCGGATTGTTATCAGTAAGCCGAGACCCTTCTTTACCCCACATAAATAGGTCACTTGTATACCCGACTGTAATCGAACTAATTGCCAAGTATGATGAAATTACCAGGGAAGATTTGGGTTAAACGACCGTCAGGCCCAACGTAACTCATTGTTTGGAGACACACGAACCACCGGTTAAATACAAAACTCGCAAATTAGTACCGCGGTCAAATTACTTGCCGGTCAAGCCCGCTGCATTTCGTCCCAAAAAAGAATGGAGAGTGGAGGCCGTGTGGTGACTATCGAGCTCTGAATAATGTTACAATTCCAGACCGATACCCCGCTCTCCATCTTCAAGATTTTTCTTTTCAGCTGAATGGATGTAATTTTTTTTCTACTGTTGATCTGGTGCGCGCATACCACTAGGTTTCTATTGAACCTTGTGATGTTCCAAAGACTGCAATCTCTACAACCTTCGGTTTGTTTGAGTTCACACAGATGACTTTCGGAATGCCGCACAGTCCTTTCAGCGATTGATGCACTCGGTTTTTATTAGCTTGGGCTTCTTGTATTTGGACGATATCTTGATAGCCTCCAAAACATTTGAAGAACATTTTAGTCATTTAAAAGCAGTGTTTCAAAGATTGCAGATCAGGGAGTGATAATTAATCTCGGCAGAAATAAATTTCTTGGGTCATGCCGTTAATGCTAAAGGAATTTTACCTTCTTCTGAACGAGTGCAAGTCATTGAGCAGATGGAGAGCCTAAAAACGTTCAACAATTGAAGAGATTTCTCAGAATGATCAATTTCTACAGGCGATTTATTCCAAGGGCAGCTCAAGACCAAATTCTATTAAACGACTTCTTGAAGGGATTTAAGAAGAATAGTAGTCCTTATTCAATGGTCGGAGGAATCAATTAAAACCTTCATCGATTGTAGAACAAAATTATGTCAATTTACAATTCTGGCCCATCAATCTCCATAAGAATCGTATTACAACAGATGAGCGACTAGTTTTGGCATCTCTTTGCTTTCAGACAGAACTTAGGGAAAGCGTCGCCCCGTCAATGTAGACACTTGGACTATACATTAGTCAGTTTACAACAGACATTCAACATGTTTCCGGGGTTGACAATATGGTGGCGGATGCTCTTTCTAGGATTGGTCAGATTTCAATTACAGGAAGTATTAATTACGACGCTATTGCTGACGCACAAGTCTCGGAAAAAGAATTATTAGAGCTTCTACGAAACTTGAATACATCGCTAAAACTTCAAGAAATGCCAGTGTCGTTCGATTCAAATATCTTATCACACCCGGGAGTTAAAGCAACAGTAAAAAGTTTAACAGAAAATGTTATCTGGCCGAATATTAATAAGGGAAACTTGGCTCGAAATTGCATCTCTTGTCAAAAGACGAAAGTCGTACCAAGGCACCGACGGGTACGTTCAACTCTATACACTTGACTATGCACTATGTCGTTTTGCTGAGATCCATTTGAATATTATGGGCCCCTTACCCATCTCTAATAATCAACAATATTGCGTTACGCTTATTGATCGATATACACGTTGGATCAAAGCAATACCTATCCTGGATATAACTGCGGCGACTGTGGCATTTGCAGCCTACTCTGTGTGGATCGCAAGATTCGGGGTACCTTAATTTATAGTTACGGATCAAGGACCACAGTTTGTGTCCCAACTTTTCTCGGAATTGGTAGCACTATTAGGATTTGAAAGAAAATGAACTAACAATTATAATCTTAAATGTAATGGGATAATTGACGTTGGCATCGGACCTTGAAGGCGGCCATCATGAGTTACAATCGGCCTGATTGGACATTCATACTTCCTTCAATACTCTTGGGGCTACGAACTAAATACCGCGATGACTTTACCTTGGCGGAGTTGGTCGTTGGTAGTTCGGTGCGCATTCCGGGATAATTTCTCGATTCAACCAAATCTTTGATTTCTCAAAGTGAGTTCGTTAAAGCATTAAAAGATCTTTTCGCAGAAATCTCTCAAAGTTTAACTTCACGACATGGTCAACAAAAGATTTTTATGAGCCAGGAATTGTTGTCTTGTACAAACGTCCATTCTTACGAACGGATTCCTTGCGTAAGGCATTACAACCGCCTTATACAGGTCCCTTCCCGGTTATGCAGCGTTACGAAAAAAATTTCGACTTAAAGGTAAATGGAGAGCGTAAGAACATCACTATTAATAGGCCTAAACCATGTTACACCGAAAATCCTAAGCTCTCTGGCGCAAGGGAGGATTCGGCGATTAATAAGGAAACAGCTGTAAAGAAGAACGCTAACGAATAAAGTGACTTTTAATCTCGATCCTTCGCATCATTCTGACCGAGTACATTGAACTATCACTAAATCAGGTAGAGTTTCGAAATTACCCTCTCAAACAGTCTTATAATAAACTTTTATTAAATCTATAAATTCCTTTAAGCTCACATTTAGCAAAGTTGTTGCATCATTGGCTTGTTGTTTAAAATTGTTTAACAATTCCTAAAAGTAGCCATTTGCTCGTAAAATTTGTCGATCTTGCTGGATTAATTTCGGTCTTCTTTTAACTTTTTGGAATCCGATCTGTATTTTATTACTGATCAACCCACCAACCCAATATGATACCTATAGATCAAAACCTATAAAGCGGATAAAATTTCAACTAATACATTGAAGACTCACAAAGAAAAAATTCGTTCCAGATGTGTTAATCGCCATCGTAATTACATGCTGAAAAATTATTGTTGAATTTCCTCACTATCGTAGAATTCGAAGTCGATTCGGTATCTCCCTTTTCAACCACTGCAGTATTAACCACTATGCCATTTGGTCGGTGTTAATGAGATCACTTGGATCCTGTTGTATACAGGAATACAAGTATACTATACTAAACTATCACGAATGAAAAGTTTAACAAAGAAGCGGCAACAAGATTTGTAAATGATGGCTTGGATTTAATCGATTATTATCTAAAATGATTTTTGGGTAGAGTCCTGCAATATGACCAGTTAGGAAACTTGACTATTTCTTAACCGATTATAATGAAATTTGACATGTGGGTTGGAAATGAGGTTCTGAAATAATATTTAGATAAGGTTCTGGAATATGGTCAATCAGGATGAACCTTAGCTATTTGTTAACCGATTTTAGATCTGGTTTTAGAAGATAAACCTCAACAGCTACCTGGTTCTCAACAATTTCAACAGACGATAGCTTTTATGATATTGCTTGTAAAATTTTATGTGAATCTGGCAGATGTTCTGGTGCCTGATATTGTCATATGGTTTTTAGCGCCCCGGGCAAAAATTTTGTGGTCACAAGACAAAATCGGTTAAGTCGAGATAAGCGAAAAATGAATTTATGTATGATAACAGTTTTTTTTTCTTAGCAAAATTTCATGAATGTTGGTTTATTTTTGTAGCAGTTATGCAAAAAACATATTCGCCTAAGTCAGATTTAAATGAAAAGATTTAAAATAACCGCTTAAGTTGTAAAAATCGAGTCGTTAAAACGGGAAAACAGTTTTGGTCATAACTTTAAATTCTGAGTTGTGAATCTTTTACAAAAAGGAAAAGTAGCTAAAGTAGACATAAGCGACTATTCCTTATTTTAAATAATTTTATGCGTTTCCTAATAGTGAGTTAAGGGTTTATATCAAATTCGAAATACATATTTTAAACATCCTATGGCACTTAGGTTGCCATCGTGGAAATGACAGACATTTACCTCAAGAGGTAAACTCTGTTATTTTCTATAGTGACAATTGCGCAGAGCAGAATAAGAATTCTTTTCTTAGCACTATGTTTCGATAAAGTTGTAAATATCGATTTAGAAAAAGTTGAATGGGTGAAAAATCTCGAGAATGTCTGAGCAGCTAAGCAATTATTTCCAAATGTTATTTTCTCTAGTTGTAGCTTTGGACAAATAATTCGGCGAACGATTCAATTGGAAATACTCGCATCAATGTATGGCCAAAATGAACACTTTGCTTTATAAGTACGTTACTTTAAAGCACTGTTTTTGCTTCCACCAGAAGATATTCCATTATATTTCAAAACCTTAAAATATGAAGCAAAAATTACGTCGATTTATAGAAAATCTGAAAATATACGGATACAAATTACATACATGGAAAAAGTCATGTGCCTTCTTATGAACCAATATTTTGGTCAGTGTGGCCGCTTATAGATTGCCTATCACCAAAATCTATTTATGACCAAGTGAGATGGCATAGGAGAATGAAAATTTTGGCTGAAAGATCCCATATTTTGGAACGTATGAATTAATTAAATTATTAGGTGAAGAGTCTATAATTGTAGAACATAAAACTGTAAAGGCATCTGTGGGAAACCTATGATGTTGTGAAAGAATAGTTATGATTTTAAATTTGAATATTTATGTTTATTAGCGTAGAACATGAAGTTATACTAAAAACCATGTTTTAGTAAATTTATTTATTTTGCTGTTTTTGGTATAACTGAAGTTTGGTATAACTTGAAGTTATACTGTTTCTAGATTTTGTTCTTAAAATTTTATTGTTAATATTTTCAATTGTTGGTAAATTATCAGCCGATTTCTTTAATTGTCAGTAAATTATCAATTGACATTTTCTTAGTCGATATTTTTTTACTGTCGATATTTTCACTCATCCTACTTTTTCTAAATCGATATTTACAAATTTATCAAATTATACCCACCAAAAGCAATTAAAGTTAAATAACAAATTCATATTGTGCGACTTCGAAAAGGCCAGTGTCAAAGCAGCAACGAAATTATTTCCAAAAGTTATTTGCTCTGGTTGTAATTTTCTGTTTGTCTGAGACAATTTTCACTGAAAAAATTATGCCTGAGAAATGGTCGAATGAGAAAAACTTTTATCAATCAACGATTTCTCAGCCATAATTTTTTCAGCGCAAATTTTCTCATACAACATTTCCTCTGTCGACATTTTCTCAGGGGACGTTTTCTCAATCGACTTTTTCTCAGTCGACATTTCCTCAGTCGACATTTTGACCCGGACCCCTATGTTTATGATTATTTTTTGGAGAGTACCTAGTAAATACAATTTTTATAAAGGGTGATCCAATAGGAGGTACTTTTTCCAATTGGGATTCTCATTGGAATTCATGCGTGACAAGTTTGAAGGCATACAAAATACAGCTTGTTCAACAATTGAAGCCGGTTGACCTCCCTTTGCGTCATCGATTTGGTTTATGGGCGTTTAACAGCTCCAAATTAATCCGTTTTTTTATCGAAAAATTGTTTTCAGCGATGAAGCTCATTTTTAGCTGAATGCAATGGATACGTCAAAACAAACAAAATTGTCGTATTTGGGCTGATGAACAGCCAGAAGAGATTCAAGAGCTTCCAATGCATCCTGAAAAATGCACTGTTTGGTGCGGTTTATGGGCATCATCATCGGACCGTATTTCTTTACAAATGCGGAAACGTCAATGGCGCAAACTACAGAGCAATGATCAATGAATTTTTATTGCCAAAAATTCAAAATATTGGTGTAGCCGACTTGTGGTTTCAACAGGATGGTGCAACGTGCCACACAGTAGGCCAAACCATATTTATTGAAAGAAAATTTTAATGAGAACATCATATCAAGAAAGAGACCCGTGAATTGGCCTCCAAGATCTTGTGATCTGACGCCATTAGATTACTTTTTATGGGGGTATCTGAAATCACTTGTTTATATCGATAAACCACAATCGATTCCTGCATTAGAAGCGAACATAACACGCGTAATTAACGAAATATCGGCCAAAATGCTCGAAAATTAAACCCATAGAATGAATCATCTAAGAGCCAGTCGCGGACAACATTTAAAAGAAATTATTTTCAACCACTTTTGAAACCATTTTAAATATTTTTCATTACTAAACCAAAGTGATATGCCCCCTTTTTATTATTTTCGATGAATCTTGATGTCACCATAAGCAGGATTACGCTCTGAGCAACAGCCCGGGTTGACAAAACCTTAAGCTGTCACTGTATTATATATCTCCTAACAGGCCATATTTCAGAACTTCATCTATAAATCATTTTAGAATCCCATTTTCTTTATAGTTGTCGAGTTTCATCATAATCGTCTAACAAACAGCCAAGTTCTATCTAACACGGCCGGAGTAATTATTTTAAAATCTCAAATCCATCGCACATGGAAAATTTCATTAAAATCCGTTAAGGAATAGCCAAGCTCCATTCAAATTTTTGAAATTCCAGAACTTCATCTAAATATCGTTTCGGAATCCCATTTCCATTGTATTTGCCAAGTTTCATCGTAATCGGTTGAGAAATAGCCAAGTTCCATGCTAATTTGAAACATTTTCACTAATTGCTCTTACTTGTCATCCAGTGTACATTCCTAAACAAAATGTATACTGGGCGAAATACAAAACGCCGTGACATAGTGTGAATTTGAACCGGTCGAATAATAAAGCGCAGTGTTAAATTTTTATAGAACACTGCACTGCACCGTGTCAATTGAAAAACAGTCCTTATAATCAGTTTGTCGTGTAGGTTCGAACAATCGATGTGACTACGCAGTTACTGCAATAACTATAAGAATAATCAGGCTAACTTTTTTTTTGGACAATTTATTGAATGACGTACCCTGCAATATATTTTCTCAAGAATGTTGTACTTTGTGATGTATACAGCTCATTAAATATTTTACGTCAAATTGTGCGTTATGAAATAACCGCAAAAATTGCATACTTAATCGGTGCATTGCACGATACGTATATAAAGTGTGAAATGTGCAACTATTAGCGTTAATTAGTTAAATTCGAAATTTTTGCACAAAACGAAATCGTGCGAATTATTCACGAACTATATAGATGTCTGATTTTAGGGGGTCATTACGTATTTTTTATTTTTTCTATAAACAAATTACACAAAAAAAATATAAAGTATTACAAAAATGAATTACTTGCAATCGTACAATGTCATTATTTCCCGTGATTTAGAAATATGGTGGCGGCATGATTTGTAAGTTTAAGTAAATTTTTTAGTGCTTTATACTTGTATGCTTTTATTTACTGTGTTACACAATTTACTGTTGTTGTATGTTATACGCATTTTTTTGTTGTCAATAGTTTACAACGATTTTGATCATCATATACATAAATATGTATACATTTAATTTTGTTTACATGACATCACATTAAACGTACTTAAATTAATTAACAACGTTTTAAGTAAAAAAAAAATGTGAGTCTAAAATCGCGTCTTAATGTTACTTATATGAATATTATTGATGATTAATTGTCGTTAAATTACCCTGCCACTCTGCTTACTGGCGAAGGAACCTTCAATTTGATGTCAAACTATGTAATATGCCACAAATCTAGGTTTTATACGTTACCACAGGGACTAATTATAAAAATGTCATAAAATTTTGAAGAGTTCAAACATAAAATCGTTTTTCTGGTAATCGAATTTTAAAATTTTTTTCGATCAACCTCAATAACAGATAAAATTAGGTTACTTTCAATAATATTTTCCAATAAAAAATATTTAACAGCTTTAGAAATTTTTTTGGTTAACAATATTACCTTGAACTTTAATTACTTGAGTTAATCCAATTGCATCAAATGCTTACCTAAAAAGTAAAAAAAAAATTAATTATTATAAATTAATAGACTTTTGTAAATTTTTAATGATAAAATTTATTATATTCAATTATTTGAGATTATGAAACGTAAAATGTATTTCTCATCCATCCAGTTATGAACTAAACCCCATAAAACTTTTATTACTTCAATCGTAATAACTATTATAAGAATAACAAATCACAACAATACGAGAAATGCAGTTAGCAATAATTAGCATAAATATTTTACATTTTTATGTACTGCAGCATAATTTAATCTGCATATAATATTCAAAACAGAAGTGTTATAGAGATGACTGCAATCAAATGTGTTAAGCAGAAATAGAAATGTTATGTGATTATTACAGAAAATGAGATTGTAATTATTTTGGATAATTATTATTGGTACGAGTTGTGTACAGGTGATTAAAATATTTTTCAATTTTTTGCTTCTTATTATACTTATTGAAATACATTATGACAATTGAGTATGAGAAACTTAACCGTACATGCACAGTTGAAAATCTAGCGATGCATTTTGACACAAGGATTGCATCGAGACGTAACTTCTATATTTTATACAATTACTACCATATTCGAAGTAAAACAGCTATTTGGAAGCTTTTAAAAATTTTTAAATCTTAAAATTCTTATGCTATTAAATTATTTAGAAGCTCATTAAATTCCTTTATTCAAAACTTTATGGAACAAGGAGCCATTCGTCAACCCAACGCCTCAAATATTCGTAAATTTACTGATTCTTGCGGCGAAGGTACTAGAGTACTTAAAGCGCTTGTTACAAGCTTTGAAGCCCGTGATCCAAGGCTCATTTACGTAATGGTCAACAAGCTCGATGAAGAAAGTCGTTAGTTATGGTTACGATAGTCAGCTGAAAATGATGATTTCCTCGTTCAACAGCTAATTTCGTTTTCGAAACTTACGAGCAGATTCTTTAGAAGGAACTCAAATCCCATTTGTCCAGTTTGCAAAAGACCAATCACTATTTAATTATTGAATGTTCCAAATTCAAAGCACGCATAAAGAATTGCCTCGGTTCGCTGTTTTAATTGGTTCGGTAGTAGCCGTTTATGGTTGCCGATCAAGGGAAAGATGATTACTACTCCACAAGGCAACTAATATCTCATCTGCTAAAGCTGCAATCAATAATAATAATAAAAATGCAACATCAATATTCATCACTGTAATCTACGAATCTTCAATAGTAACACAAGCATACAATCTATCAACTACAAATCACTCAAACGTAATTACCGGGAATACTCGTGTTTGTACTCAGCACTCAAATGATATAAGTCCAAGTGCTTTAAGCGAACCTCAAGTTGAGGTATTACAAACCTTGAACGTTTATTTCCAAATACTTTTGCCAACAGCCCTCGTTTATGTGAAAGACCAATGTATGAGTGATTACAAAACTATCGTGCGCTAGTGGACTCTGTTTATTAACGAATCTCTATCACCAGCTGGAGCTGGTTCTCGAATTGATCCATCTATCGAAATAACCATACATCCTTTAATTTTAACGAAACTTATGTCTAATTTACCGATTAACAATATAGAGTGGCCAGAATGGTTCGACCTAAATGGAATAAAGATGGCCGACCCGTTATCTCATCTTTCAAATCCTTTTGATTTTCTAATCGTCGAAGGCCGTGTACAAGCAGCAAATAGAACGTCGATTGCTCACCATACATAGTATTAGGATGGATAGTCGCTGTATTTATTCTGCTTCGTTTCAGATGTCATAGGTTCGTGTTCTCAGCCGATGTCGAAAAAATGTACAGGTATGTATGGCGAACTACCGAATCTCAACGAGACAATCATTACAGGCAGCTCACTGTCACTTATGGCACCGCTTTAGCGTTTCTCGTTATAAGGGGCCTACAATAAGTGGCATTTGATAACTCAGAGCAGTATCCAGAAGCATCTAAAACTATCCTGCAGGACTTCTTCGTAGATTGCGATAAGTATCCAGTTTGTGATAAGTATAACCAACGTTTTGGGCTCTGATGGCTTTAAACTTCGTAAATGATCTTCCAATGATCCAAATTTATTGGAAACTATTCCTGAAGAGTATATTAAGAGGAAAAGCCTCTAGATATCAAGGAAGAATCTAAGTCAGTAAAACTTCTGGGCATCGAATGGAATCCAACTAGTGCTACCATCTCATTACCTAGGTTGGAACTCTGTGCCAAAGTTATATTAACGAGACTATGTAAGTTATCAATGAAGCAGGATTTTGAAGATACCACTATCTACGCATGGACCGATTCAACAATAGGCTAAGCATGGCTATCTTAGCACCCAAGCAAGAGGAAAACATTTATACCCAATAGGACCTCAGAAATACCAAACACACTTTTCAAATTCAATCGCGGCATCCGGCATGTATCTTCCCAATGTAACTCAGCAGATTCAGCTTCTCGCGGCTTAAATCACAGCGATCTCATTCAATTTCGTTTGCGGTGGCCCGGACCAACTGAGCTTCAAAACCCAGAGTGAGCATAGCCCAAACTATCTATGATCACAAAGGAAGAGTCAAGTTCTCAAAAAAGATATGCAACAAAAATCAGTCATAGTGCATATTTCTACCGAAGCGTCGAGCTAACTTGATTGTGAATAAAATATTAGCCGCTGTCACATATTGTGTTAAAATATTTCAACGGTCAAAAAAATAGGGTCAACCAGCAAGTCCCACCATTAAACTCACAGCTCTTGATCAAAAGCAAACCACTACTATCCTAATCCAAATGGCCTCAACATATCTCATTCCCGTCTGAAATGTGCAACCTAGGTTCCGAGTTGCTTTTGGATAAAGGTAGCAAATTTTCTTCGTTGACGTCATTTATACATGATGACGGATTATTAGGAGTAGGCGGCCGAATAGAAAATTCACTCTCTACAAACAAAGCACCCCATAATATTACCATTGAACCATATTCTTATAATCATCACGTCCATTTTGAGACAAAAATATTGGATAACTAGCTGACCCGGCGAACTTCGTCCCGCCCCAAATTATTTCGTTTCGAGCAAATACTTTTGTCCTTCACGAAAATTGATTTTGATGATAGAAAAAATCAAACAACTCAATTCTATTCTCAATAGATGATTGAGTTGAGTGGACATTCCATTCCATTTTCATCGAATTCAACACTAATCTATCCGAGTTTCCGAGTTTTCCACTTCGTTTCCCAATTTTTCTCTTCTAAAAGATAATCTGGTTTGGTTGCCCGCCAAATATCGTACAAAAACATAATTTTCCAAGTTTTCCGACTTTTCCAAAGGATTTTCCAAAAATTTTCTTTTGTAAGAATCATCTCCTGGCAATTTCAAACACAATAAAAAGATTAAGCCAAATCGGTCATCAAAACATACAAAAAATTCATAATTTCATTGAAAAAAAAAATTCAATTTTCTTCGGGTTTTTCCGGAAGTTTCCGAGTTTTCCACTCAGATTTTCCAATTTTTCTGTTCTAAAAGACCATCTGGTTTGGATACGCGCCAAATCCCGTACAAAAACATATTTTTTCGATTTTCCGAATTTTCCGACTTTTCCGAAGGATTTTCCCAAAATTTTCTTTCGTAAAAACCATCTCCTGGCAATTTCAAACACAATAGAAAAAGATTGAGCCTAATCCGTCATCAAAACATACAAAAAATTCGAAATTTCATTGAAAAAAAATTCAATTTTCTTCGGGTTTTTCCAGATGTTTCCGAGTTTTCCACTTCGATTTTCCAATTTTTCTTTTCTAAAAGACAATCTGGTTTGGATGCGCGCCAAATCTCGTACAAAAACATAATTTTTTGATTTGCCGAATTTTCTGACTTTTCCAAAGGATTTTCCAAAAATTTTCTTTTGTAAGAACCATCTCCTGGCAATTTCAAACACAATAGAAAAAGATTAAGCCCAATCGGTTATCAAAACATACAAAAAATTCAAAATTTCATTGAAAAAAAAATTCAATTTTCTTGGGGTTTTTCCGGAAGTTTCCAAGTTTTCCACTCAGATTTTCCAATTTTTCTCTTCTACAAAACATCTGGTTTCTACCATCTGGTTAGCTACGCGGCAAATCCTATACAAAAACATAATTTTTCGATTTTCCGAATTTTCCGACTTTTCCGAAGGATTTTCCCAAAATTTTCTTTCGTAAGAACCATCTCCTGAAGATTGAGCCAAATCGGTTCAGCCGTTCTCAACTGATGTGCGCACATACATTTTTTACACCATTTTTATACACCTGTCCCTCAATTAACACGGTACTTGATTAACACGGATTTGAATTAACACGGTCAACGAATTGAGACCAAGTCTTGATTAACACGCCCAAAAGTTTCGATTAACACGCACAAAAGTTTCGATTAACACGGTTTTTTTTATATGTATGTATGTATAAGTAAAAATGGTATAAAAATGAATATGTAAGTATGTAAATGTATATACAAATAGCTGGAGTATCTATATTTTAATTTTTCCGTTATTACAGTTTTTACCATATTTTAGTATGTATGTACTATATATTTATAAATCATTGGTTAGTTAGATAATACATACATATAAATCAAAACCTTCTACAATTTTATCTTGAAGTCTGACTGTGTTGTGTATCTAACTTACACGCATTTAAAAATATATACTGTTAAGTGTATTGGAGGCTACAAAAAACCATATAAAAAAAATTCAAATTTTTTCGTTTCTTACCACTACTACTTCCAGTGGATATCACACACTACTTAACCTTAAAACCGTGTTTGGGGAATACAGCAAATAATATAAAAATTTGTGAACTAATCCTCTAATTTTCATATTATGTATATAGTATGTACATATTTATTAGCCGCGATTAACACGGTTTTGAATAACACGGTTTTGATTAACACGGTAACGTAATTACCGTGTTAATCGAGGGACAGGTGTATATAGATATAGAGATATATAGAAAAAATTTTATTTTTTGATTTTTTTAGCTGAACTTGGGGGTTTTTCAAATTTTTTTTTTCTAAACCATCCCTGAACTATAGCAAACAAAACAAAAAAAAAATTTTGAAAATCGGTCCAGCCGTTTTTGAGTTTTAGCGAGACTAACGCACAGCAATTCTTCATTTTTATATATAGAGATTAGATTATATCACAAATACGTTGATTTCTCTTCTTCAGCCGAGAATAACCCTTTAACTTTTTTTTAAAATTGAGTTGATTATGCTAGTCCAGTGGGAAGTCTGTTTATGAAAAGGGAGGGACCAAAAATTTCAAAAAACTTGTATTGCCGTATTCGTGTGCTTAAGCACAAAGGCAGTGCACTTCGAATTAGTGAGTGACCTTACCATTAAAGCATTTATAGCAGTCATAAAGCACTTTTTGTCGCATCGTGGTGTATGTTCGATTCTGTACAGCGACAACGGCAACAATTTTAGTACAAAAAATTTGGTACCGATCTCTTTTATTTTTTAACAAAAACTTCTAATGCTTTTGCCAATTTACTTCCAGAAGACAAAATAACTTGGCATTTAATGCCACCAGTAGCTCCGCACTTTGGCAACCTCTGGGAGACAACAGCTACATCAATAAAGTACCATCTATACGGCGGATGGTTGGCAACACTATTCTAGCCTTTTAGGGCAATCAGAAAGTGCTAGCTCATTAAACGGGAGCGCTAACGAAATCTATCCGAAATAGTACATATCTGGAAAAGGGAGAGCATTTTTACATATACTGCAACACATGAAAGGGATCGAATCCACGGTGCCGCTGTGCAGCCAGAAGAAATCAGCGAAAAGCTAACATAAATTAACTTTATGGTGAAACCGTCATTAACATTATAGAAGAAGCAACAGAAAACCTCAACCAATTTTTAAAGTTAAGCTGTAACTTAAAGTGATAAAAACGAAAAAAAACAAACAAGCGAGCTATAATAGCAGGAATGTACGGAAAAGTCATAGTAGAGGAACCAAACAAACCTAGAATTTACACTACACCAACTGTCAGGAATATGAATATTTACGAAATTATTACAAAATTCCTGTTGTTTGTGTAATATGTTGCACGCTGCATGATAGCAATAACCAATAAGTGTTGGCTCGATAAAGGCAAGCATTAACATTTTAACTGCTGTAAAATGACAATATGCTGTGAGTGCTAAAATGCGATCCTAATCAAGGTCTTTTTCAAAATATAACACAAAATAAAATAACGACCAGTATTCGATACTAATAGCATCTAATAGTATCGCAATTTAATGGTTGCGACTAAATTCCATTTTCGACGCAAATAATATTTAAACAGATTCCGAAGCAAGAGTTGTATGTTGTATCATAAGAATGTTGGATCAATATGAGATGCTAATAGGTCCGCATATATCACAAAAATTGTAAACTGTGTATACTGACTAAATATAAATCATAGTGTGGAAGCTGTTCCATTTCAAAAAGGATTTATCGCCTACTGATTATCGGTGGAGTGCAGAGTTGGAGCTTAAAATTTAAAATTTCAAAAACTATACGATCCAAATGTTATAAAGGCAGAAATTCCAAAATCATTAGAGTACAAAAATTACCTACAATCAAAAATTAATATTTTAATTTACTTTTAGGTCCTAACTTTTAGCATTTATTTGAAAAAAAAAAAATCATAGTTTAGAATTTTAGATAGATATATCATAGTTTATTTTTATGATACATAGTTTTTTAAGCTACCGAATAAGTCACGAGCAGAATAAGGTAGTTATCGATTTTAATTAAACGGTGATTATGGAATTATGTCAATATTGAAAGTAGGCGTATACTTAATACATAGCAAAAATGTTTCACCATCCTAATTAGGGTTACCAACTCGAACATTTTACTCCGGAATCTTCGGGTTTAGGCTTATATCTCCGGAGCTCCGGAGTTGATAACAATTTCCGGGTTTCGTTATAATTTTTGTAAAGGATCAAATAACAATTAAGTGCATGTAATAAATTATAATTAATTTTTTAACAACTTTAACTGTACAAAAATTGATTAGGGAAAAACAAATTCTTGTTTTATTTGATTTTTAAATCCTTTTAGGATTGGGAGCATTTTCATTTTTTATTCCAAAAGCCATTTTAAAATAGTTATACAAACAAGTTTTACATAATTTTAAGTAGCTCTACTAGAACCCGTAGCATAGAAAAAATGGTTAAAGTTAACTGATCTAAACGTTTTGGTTAATTGAACTGATATTAATCGATTTGTACCAAGTAAATTTATAATGAAGTCAGATGCGCTTCAAATACACAGCAAGGTATATGTACAATTATTGTAATCTATCCACGTTTCAATTTCATCACACTGGACAGTCGTCTAAGCTATGGAGAGCACTTCCGAAAGGTCTGTGAGCGGAAGGCGGTAGTTAGTGCGTCTTTGAGTAGACTGATGATCAATAGCGGATCCATAGGAGGCAATACGGGGACGAGGGATATAAGCAGTGCAGGCCAGACCGAAGTAATGCGGAAGCATGGTCTCACACTGTTGGGCAGAGTGTACCTCCGCTCATCGCCCTTTGAATGTTTTTTCACCTACAAGCAAAGATTAAAATTGACGAATATGATTTCATTTAAAGAGATGAATATTGGTGTCGTTTTAGTACACAATGAAACTGACATAAGAGTTATAGTAAAAATCATTTGTTTGTGACAAAATCGAACGATAGAAGACATAGTATTGAAAAAAGTATCCGATTTGCAGAATAATTCTAATGATGACAAAATATTGCAATTAATGAAAATTGACATAGATAATTTTAAATTTGATGTGAATATCACAATACTACGAATTCGAACACAATTTAAAAGAATTTTTTTATGGCGCTGAGGTGCCTTAAGAATTACCTACGAAACAGAATCGCCGAGGAGCGACTAAATGGATTGGCATTATTAAATATTCACAGAGATTTGGCTGTGTATCAATAGACGGTGTCCTCGATGAATTGGCCTTAACGTCACAGTCACACACTGTTATGCATCTCATGAATCTTATAAATCTTATGAATATCGTAAGTCTTACAAATCATATGAATCCTTTTTATTTTCAAATCTTGTGAGTCTAACGAGTCTTATTAATCCTATGTATCTTAAAAATCTTATGAATCATATTAATCTTGTGAATTTTATAAATCTGATGAATTTCATGAATCTTTCCAATCTTATCAATCTTACAAACCATATGAATGCTATAAATCCTGTGAATCTTATAAGCCTTATATGAAACTTACGAATTATATTAATCTTATGTGTCTTATGAATCCTATGAGTCTTATAAATCTTATGAATCATATGAATCTTATGTATCTTATGAATCTTATGGGGTCTATGAATCTTATGAATCATATGCATCTTATGTATCTTATGAATCTTATGGGTCCTATGAATCTTATGAATCTCATAAATCTTATGAATCCTGTGAATCTTATGTATCTTATGAATCTTAAGAATCTTATGAGTCTTATGAATCTTGTGAATCTTTTGAATTTTAAGAATCTCGTGTAAGAATCTTATGAACTCTCAAGAATATTTTTAATGTTATGAATTGTTGAATACTATGAACTTAAACAAATCTTATGAATCATAGGAATCTTAAGAATTTTATTAATTTTAAGAATCTCATGAACTTGAGACTCTCATGAACTTCTCAGTGAATCTTGTGCGTTTTACGAATCTTTTGAGTCTTATGAATCTTAATGTTTTAAAACCTAAATTAAATTTTATTGAAGTATACATAAACTAACTTTGAAAAGAATTGAAGTTTCAATTGTGAAAAGAACCCAATCCTACATGCAGGAGTAATAAATCATCGCTGTAGAATGTCATGAATTGGCATTTGATTACCCACTTAATAAAACTTGGTAAAACTGCTTGTATATTGTAATCCGTTGTTTCAAGACGAGATTCAAAATAATTGCTGGAATGCTTAAAAATAAGTAAATACTTTCCCTATAACACAATTTTAGTAAGTTCTTTTTATTTACCTGCAATTGTGATAGTGAAAAATGTACATATTTTTATTCATTCTAACCAATACCTCGTGAATGGACGTGTTTTTCTTTTTAACATTGATAAATTGTATAGTAAACACACACACACAATCTAAGAAATCGGAATATTTTTGCAAATCGATCTAACTAATCTGAACAAAAATAAGAAATAGCAACAAAATTGATCAGATCGATCTGAGCGGAAATAAGAAACAGATTTTTAGTACTCAGATTGATCAGATCGATTAGATCGGAAATAAGAACCACAGCAAGTGTAATACAGAAAAATGGTTTGTAGCATTTCTGTTGTCGTATTTTTATGTCAAAAAAAGTTGCCATTATTCTACTACGCAGAAATGTCTTAATGTAATGCAGGGCCTAGATTCTGACCAAGTGACAAAAATGACAATTTTTTTGTGACTTTGTACTAAAATTTTAACCGCTATAGAACGATAATATATAGTTGTGGTGTGGGTGATTCTCATGATGTGACTTTTTCAAAATGTAACAAGAAAAAAAATGATAAACACAACTCACAACTATGTATGTATTGTCATTTTATAGCAGTTTAAATTTTAGTTCAGTCACAAAAAATTGTTATTTTTTATTTTTCACTTGATCTAGGCCCAGGCCTAATAATTTAGCGTTCATAGAAAAAATTGAAACAATAAACAAATATCAAAATAATATAAAATATAGGGTGACCCAAAATTTTTGTAAAGAATATTTTTAGTACTAAGTAGTGCAAAAATAGTTTGATTTTTTATTATACAAGTGTTCGCGACACCGAAAACATAGGGAAAAATCTGGGGATTTATTTTGTCTTTTTTAGTACAAAATATGTTAAATTGAATATTACTGAAGTTATTCATCGAAGAAAATATGCCACAGTATCCGCATTTTTTGGCGTTCCATCTGATCAAAATCAGATCTTGTATCATGAAACGACACCAAAATTTGTAAAACAAACAAACACATTTTGAAAGTGGCATAACAGAAAAAATGGTTTGTATCGTATTTTATGTTAAAAAAAAATTGCCATTATTCTACGACGCAGAAATGCCTTAATGTAATACAGGGCCTAGCTGCTGCGCAAGTAACAATTGAAAATTGTTTGTGACTTTGTACTAAAATTTTAACTGCTATAAACGATAATATATAGTTGTGAGTTCTAAAATGTAATTCTGATGATGTGACTTTTTAAAAATACAAGAAAATTTTACAAGAAAAAAATGACAAACACAATTCACAACTATACATTGTCATTTTATAGCGGTTAAAATTTTAGTACAACAAAGTGACAAAAAGTTGCCATTTGTCACTTAATCGGAATCTAGACCCAGGCCTAACAATTTAGAAGAAAAAATAAGAGAAGAAAATTGAAACAATAAACAAATGTGAAAATAATATTAATTATAGGGTGACCCAAAATTTTCGTAACAAAAATTTTATTTTTGGTACTAAGTAGTGCAAAAATAGTGCGGTTTTCTATCATACAAGTGTCGGCAACACCGAAAATATTGGGAAAAATACTGGGGATTTATTTTGTCGTTTTTAGTACAAACTCCAAGTCAATAGTTTGACAGTATAAATTAAAAAATTAATTTAATTCAATTTAAAATATGTTAAATTGAGTATTACTGAAATTACTCATCGAAGAAAATATGCCACAGTAGCCGTATTTCTTGACGTTTCATCTGATCCAGACCAGATCTTTTATTATGAAAATGTTAATTTTCTGTTTCGTTTCGTTTTGAAGCTGCCTATTCTTACACATATTGTATTCATCATTATTCTTTGTCGCTCTTTTCTCTACCAATAAAAAAATTATGATGAATTAAATACTCGTGTAAACGGGCAATTTCACTTTAATACCACTGTACGTGAGATACAAAATTTAAACATACCTCAAAATATGTGGAATTCTGTCGGTACAACTTTCAACTGTCAGCTATAAAATCAATGATTTGATGCAAACAGTATGTGGTGACAGTGTGTAACAGCAATATATTTATTATGTTCTCTACGAACGGTCTTTCACTCCAATCGAATACTCCAATCAATCAATCAATTTGCGGTGTAATTTTTAATTTGATTACGCGGTCTTTAAGTTATGCAATACTGTCAGGCCTAAAATTATGAAATTTGTAAATACGTATTTTTACGATCCAATTTCATTCAAATTATAAAGTTTATGTAAATTAACTTAGAAATTTTGCTGAAATTGGATGAAATTTGACATTGAATTTGACTAAGCGACAGAGCAATGTTGTTATGGTTTTGGAAACTTTCTATGACAATTAATAAATCAAAAGGTCGCATACATAAAAAAAACATAAACAAATGGGTTATATAAGCATCTAAGATATAAGCTACTCTCTGACAAGTTAAATAAATCTTCACTAGGCGAGGCAATCAAATTTGTTTATATTCCAAAAAATTCAAAAGATCGTTATCATTTAACGCGCAATAAATCAATTTAGCTTAGAGCATCACATAGATTTATATAATTTCCCCTTTCACTGAATTTATCTTGATATATAATACATATCAAAGTGTAAATGTATGCCATTCAAAGATATGCAAGCAATTAGCATAAAGAAGACGGATATTACGAAATTCATATAAGCGATATATCGATCGTTTGAAAATTTTGTAGGTTAATTTAGATAAACAGAGAAACAACGAATTGGTGATTTTATAAAACAATTTAGTAAATATCAATACAATTTGTTATATATTATGTGACGTGTTGCATATAATAAGTAGAATGTGCGGTTGACGCAATTAAAATTTACATATTACAAAAATGATAAAATTCCTGTTTTATTAAAAACGAGCCAATGTTCTAATAGTGTAAAAGAGTTGACATAGAGTAAAAATAGAAAAAAAAGTTACATCGTGTAACTGGGAAAAACCTACCAGAAACTTCATTAATTTCAAAGATTGTCTATATTTTGCATAATATATCTTCTGTCTTTAGTTCGTTTGTTTTTTGTTTGTTGTATAACATTTCTTGGATGATGCAAACAACATTACCGTAAACATTTGTGAAATTCATCATGTCACAGGTCCACCCGCACAGGTCTTAAAATTTAATGATTCGATTAATTGTAGAAGTTTCAGCTTTAAACAAGTGTGCATAATGTTATAGTTTCGCCTGATACAGGAATTAGGAATCCAGTTGTGGTAATTATTTTTCTAAAACCAATTAATAAGCAATCATAATCAATTATTTCCAACTAAAACAGCAAAATAGCAAAATTATTGATTATTTGCCCGATACGACTGAGCAGCAATTATGAATGCATATGGATTTTCAACCTTGGATTAGAATTTGAGAAGTAGAATCTAAAAATTGGCATAAATGATTTGCCTTACATAAAAGCGTAAGCATATGCAATGTGCATGTGAAAACATTACAGCTGATATCAAGCTAAAGATACAAGCTGCTGAAACATCTCCAACAGCAAGAGATGACATCACAACATAAACAGTGCCGATAGTATCAGCAAAAATCAAGCTATCAGAGCTGATTAATTTGAATAGTGGTTCAGCCAGCACAACAACGGTACAACAAATTAATAGTCCCGACAGTACAAGATGACAACAATGATCCCAACAAAAAACTACTAAGAAAGCAGTTAATAAAAATAAGCCACTTGCTTCATCTCGCAAGCAAACGGCTTAATTAAAGACAGAAAACAACCCGAATTTCTTAAACAAATCTTCAATCAGCTAACTAAAGCGATAGAGAAAATTGATGAGCAACACAAACGGATCTAGAAAATCAGGAACAGTTTAAAAAACAACTACTATTTTGAGATTATTAGCCTTACTGAAGATTGTACTGCTAGGTTACAACAGGCAGTACCTAAGAAACTTGAAATCAGTGGAATCAACAACAACCACTAGCCAAAAGAATACAGTTTAAAATAAATTGAGATACCAAAGTTTAATGGGGACTATCGAGAGTAGGTTGGTTTCCATAAGCTGTTCTCAAAATTAGTGGATCAAAACGTCATGGTAACTGATACCCACAAAAACTCATTTGGACGTAGTCGCGAGCAAAGTCATCCAACATTTGCACCCAACAGGAGACAAGTATGAAAACGCGATGGAAATACTAACTACAGATATCAAAATAAAAGGTTACTAATAAACAATCATATCAACACTATTCTCGATCTACACAATATACAACAAGCAACTGCAAAGAATTTAGGAGTCGACATTACGACCTGGGGTGCTTAGTTAATTCGGGTAATACGATTCTAGGGCACGAAATAACTCCGCAGGAATTTATTCCGCCGAATACTTTGGTATGGCGAAATTAATCCCATTTTCAATATGAATAGTTTCGCGCGGATTTAATTCACATTGAAAATGAATTTAACTCCGCCGGAACATATGAATTTATTTTGCCGAAAAAATTAGAAGGTTGAAATACAGATATTGTCATCGAAAGTGAAAGGAATGTAACGTCTTAAAACAAACTTGAACTAAAATTCACACATATAATACTCTTCTAATCATATATGAATACGTTCACGTAAATTTAAAAAAAACGGTCAAATTTTCAACTGTTGCTTCAAGTGTACGTAAGAAGCACATTACGGCCGAAGTATTGAAAATTGAAGACGCATGAAAGTGAAAACTTTTAGAGTGACCACGGGACGTGAAAATGTGTTAATTCTTAAACAACCTCTACTTTTGACGGTTCGAAAAGTCATCAAACAATGTCCTTACCTAAATTAAGTGATGACTTGGTCTCAAAAGTGGAGAAAAGTAATTTTTACTGATGAAAAGTAGTTTAATTTTGACGGCCGGCACAGATTGAATTATTACTTTCATGATTTGTGAAAGGAGGAACGAGTTTTGATGAAGAGACGCATAGCAATATCGGTGGAGTTATGGTATGGGGTGCAGTCTCTATTATGGGATCATCAAATTAGAATTTATAAAGAGTCAAATGAAAGCAGAATCGTTACTTTGATTTGATTTAATTTCAAATTTTCTCAAAATTGTGTTGTTTATCTCAAGCTCAGCTCAATTTCTTTCCACAATAAATTTTAATAGAATTGGAAATCTATCAAAATTCGATTCCACTGTTTCCTCGGATGAATATTCTAAAGGATGGATCTTATCGCAACGGTTTGGGCAAAACTACTACATCATCATGGAAGCCAACTCTATAATCAGCTTCCATGAACTGAAAATCAGCACCAAGTACAAACAACATCAGGGTACACTGGGTACACTGTGGACAACAAAACCAAAATTTTATTATCTCGATCAATGTGAATGAAATCCTCAGAGAGTTGCATATTAAGACGACATATGGCAAAAAATTATCCAAAAAATACTGAATCAAATTTAATTTGATTTGTACTCGCAATGGTGAACGGTGTTCAGCTGCTTTATCAACATTCTTCGTTAGGGCACAAAATATATTTTGTACTGAAGCAACTTGAGATTTTATATTCGGATCCAAGAGATTTGTATCGATCGGGCAATATTGATGTACTTTTGAATAATTTTTGTTCGTATGGCAGAGAAATTTGAATCCGCCAAACGACGAAAATGACGTTCATTATGATCATACGGCGAATTTAACGGATTTGGATTTGTATGTGGTGAGCAAAAATGGTAAAATTAGTAGCCAAGTGATTGGATTGGCACCAGTCAAGTTGAGTTGTACTATACATATATTTATGAGGGAAACATTTCTAAAGTTTTTACTTGGTGGCTCATGAAATTGGACATAAGTAAGTGTACCATCTATTAAAAAAGTGATAAATAAGTTTTGCATTTTATTTTTATATTACAGCGTCGGGATGCGACATAACGCTGCAGATAGCAACTCTGATCCTAGTTTACACCTCCTGCCGCCAACACTGGGCAGCGGAAAAATCACAGTTCGTCGTTGAAAGGCCGAATGGGTTGGAAGGCCAAATGTCGAAAGCCGAATGTCGAATGGCCGAATGTGTCGAAAAGCCGAATGTCGAAAAGCCGAATGGGTCGAAAGGCCGAATGTGTCGAAAGGCCGAATGTCGAAAAGACGAATGGGACAAAAGGCCCGCACACATTTGTGGTACATCTATTAGTAGAAGCGATACGATCGATAGAATTTCTTTGATCTGTGTCTGCAAGATTGATGAAGCATTAAATCCGCAATTCGCTCCAATACATTCGTCGATGCCATACTAACCCAACGACTTAGGCCAACCACATAATAACTTGAAACATTTTGTAACAACCGCTTGTGGTTGTTATGATCTGTTTAATTTAAATCTGTAATTACGGTTGAAAATCCCAACAAGGTTGCATGTTTATCCACTGCGCTGCATAAAATCTCTTCCACTACACGTCATTCTTTCTTTGGCTTAATTTGTAATAGAAAATATTTTTTTTTGGTAGAGTGTACCATTTAGCATTTTATACTTCTCCTTATTTTGGTCGGTTACTCGATTCATTTTATCATTTTTTGTTTGATGGTATGTAATGACGTGTAGTGGTTGTCGTTTTGCTTCATCTGTTTTGTTTTGGTTAGCGCGTGGATTTTCCATGTAAATGGAATGTTCCAGTGATTAAATTAAATAGTATTGGTGTGTGCGAGTCGATTTTGGGTGATGTTGTATGTGTACGTCACCCGAAATTTATCGGTCGGGTTAATGTTTTCTTTAGTAAATAATTTTTGGGTGGGGGAATAAATTTTTATTTTTTGGTACGCGTCGGGAATTTTTATTTTTTGAGTCTAGTTTTGAATTTTAAAACGAAAGGTTTTTTTTTTTTTTTTTTTGTGGCTGGGAAAAAAAGTTAAGTGTGGAGTTTTATAAACAGCAGTCATACATTTAATTGACTTGGAAATTTTTTTTGTAAATTAAAAGTTATTTTAATTGAGTTTTGTAAAAAATTTATTTTGAAGAAAAAAACAAGAAAATAATAAACTATTTTTCAAAAATTATTGTAATTAAATTATTATCTTATGTGAAAATTAATTTGAGTTTTTGAGTTATGTAATAAAGAAAAAGTATAAAAAGACTGTTATGTAATTAATTTTTTTTGAAAATCACACCTACGAGACTACGAGTATATAAACATTATGTATGTCAGTGAATAAAAGGAAAACATTATAACAGACTATTTTTTTTTGTATGAATAAATTGTAATCCTATCATTACATTTTAATGAAGAGTTTTTTTTCTTATCTCTGGTGAAAATTGTTTTTATCTGTCGTGTAAACTTTTGATCAGTTATTGGTGAATTGGGTGATTTTGTATACGACCGGGAATAACGGTACAAGCCAACCCAATTAAATATTCAAATAAAAAAAAAAATATACATAAATTTGCATCGGAGATTGTGTTTGCTTTATATTGAAATTTTGGGTTTGTGGCAGCAACTCCTCCTAAAGGAGTGGGGTTCGTGCGAGGGATCCTGCGTCGGCGCTGATTACTGGTGGTTGTGTGGTCGGACGGGCCCATTGGTGTTGTTGTTCAGGTAAGGTGTCACCTGATAAAATATATAAGAAATCAGGTGCACCGCGTGGGTTTTTTTTATTTTTTTTTTTTTTGTAAAATTTATTTTGTGAGCCACACTTGACTCTTGGTTTTATTATTATATTTTTTTTATATATATATAAATATTTATTTTGCGGGTTTCAGGTTTCGGGTGGCGTCATATGCGACACCCCAAATTCGATTCGCACCACATTTTTTTTCTGGTTTTATTTTCAGTAACGGTTCATTTTTTTTCTTTCAAATTTTTGTTTTTCTCATTTCATTATTCTCATTTCATTTTTTTTCGATTTGGGTTTTTTTCCATCCGTAATTACAGGTTGTTTCTTTTATCATTTGTAAGTTAATTTAAGTGATGTGTAACTAAATAGTTCAGTGTGATCGCGTGAGGATGGGCGGCCTTATGCTGACCTAGGCCTTGAGCAGGGTCGCCGGAGTGGCACCGGCGTCCCTGTCGAACGCAAATTTTGTTTTTATGATTATCTACCACTGTGGTCGTGGCACAGTAGAATAATTTTCTTGTCCCCTTCGTTTTATCTCTATGCGGTTTTCAAGCATAGTAATATGTCTGGTAACCCCCACGCCTAGCGGCGAGCTTCAGCCAGTGCAATACCGCAACCAGACCTCTATTGCTGTGTTCTGTTAACAAAATCCCTTTTGGGGGATTTTGTTACAATTTGTAGTAGAACTATCAGTAGAAGCGAATGCTTTGATCTGTGTCTGACTGCAAGCTGTTCTTGATGAAACAATTTCCGTTATCATAAATATTAAGAACTGTTACGGAAAAACTCAAATTTTATAGACATTCTTGGGCCGCACTTTAATAATTACGTTTCAAGATTTTAGTTTTCTGGATTTTTTTATCGGGATTTTCAGTTTCTGCATTACTTTTTTTCTAGATAAGGTAGCCAACCCAAAAATATAAAGTTTGGTTTTCATAAAAATAAAAATTTTGAAAATTTTCATTCATAAAAAGATGAAAAATTAAAATCAATTTCGACACAAACGGCCTTTCGACATTCGGCCTTTCGATATAATCGGCTTTTTGACATTCGGCTTTTCGATATTCAACCATTCGGCCCTTTCGGCCTTTCGACAATCGGCTTTTCAACACATTCGGCCTTTTGACACATTCGGCCTTTCGACATTCGGCCCCTCGGTCCTATTCCAAAATCACTTGGTGTAAATGCAACCGCGATTATTTAATTTCATTTTTAAAATCGACTCAATTCAAATGTCTGCCCGATCGTGGCCATTTTAGTGCAAGTCTTGATCATTCGGCCGAAGGTATGCTACTGGGCGAACGTTTCGACACTGATTAACATTGCATGCTAAAATACGGTAAAGACAGTACCCGCTACACATGGACACCACACCCGACGCTTGAAATGTGGTGTAAAAGTGGTTTCTGCCCATTAAAATCCAAATTTCTCAAATCAGATTCGATCCTAAAACAAATCTCGATCACATCGGCTAAAGCGGTCAAAAAATCAAATCTGATCGATTATCGTCGTTACAATACATTAAAACCATTTCCTAAAATTAGCTACTGGTCTGAGTGGGGACTCGCAAGTCGGGCGATACAAAATTGCGAACCTTTCACACCTTACAAAATCATGGACCTTTCCGCACCAGATCGTGTGTTTCAATAAAGACCAAATCCTTCGTTTGCTAAATCTGAAGAATATCACGGTTGGCGATCAAATAATCACAACCGAGATATTCAAACACCAAATAAAGACTAGTGGATTATAAAATATGGATGTCACTTCAGTTGTACGGTGCAGTCGAAAGGTATCGAGATTTTAAACTCAAGACAATATCGTTTGCATATAAATTTCAAACGACTTACGATTTCACGACAACTACCTGCCAAAAATTTAAATTCAAAGTACGTGAACTCTCGGATATCGGTATGCAAATATCGCCCAATCGCCTCTTTCATCGCTTGTATCTAGTAAACGGAGAACAAAGTGACTTTCCGTTTGGTACAAAATGTTCAAAAATGGAAAATTGATATTGTGTCAACGGAAAATTGGGTTACAAAAGATTCGGATGAGACGTCTTCAAATGAAATTGAAAAGTTTCACATACTTTACACCTTCATCAAAAAGTACTGAAAAGCTTGTACTTCAATAATACAATAGAATAAAATCAATTTAGCATATTATTAGTAATAAGTTTCTCGGCGGATTTAAATGATAATTAAAAATGAATTAATTCCGCACAAAAAAAAACGAATTAATTTCGCGCGGATTTAATTCAGTTTTCAAAAAAATTTAAGTCGCGGAATTAATTCATATTTAAACATGAATTCGTTGAAAATGATGCAAAATTAGTTTATTTCTTGTGGCGGAATTAATTCCCGCGGACTTAATTTACGGAGCCTTATGATTTATATATATTTTTTAATACCCGGGTAGACCCGGGTAATTCGAGTACATATTACAATAAAATGTTATATAACGATAACAAACGGCGCCCTTAACACAGTTCTGAGACTTTAACACTATTACGCTCAAATATACTAATTGATACTCGGTTTATAGTGCCCTACAATACATTTTTTGAGCTTAAAATATAACGCACATATTAATGTGGAGTTGTGCTCAACCGTAAAGGCCATTAAATTTGTCCATAAATATATCACAAAAGGATATGATTGTGCTCAAATTGGCGTTCAGGTTGGTGATATTAATAACTCTCACGAAATTGTCGTTATATAAGATTGCAAAAAACAGCTTAGCACCGTCAAGAGCTTCCCATACATGACCAGTGGCACAAAATTGGCATGTTGAAATCGCCAAATTCATATTTTGGAGAAAAACTATCGGCAGAATCATATCAGTTTCTCCAAGTTATACTGAGCTGTAGCATTTCAGATTACTACTCTTTCTGTTAAAGGGACCGAAGCAATATCTTTAATATGTTTAAAAAAATTTAATAGTTTGAGACATCCAACTTTTAAAGAAGCAGCTCGGGCAAGAGGTTTGATCAACGATACCACAGAGTGGCATATGCTTATTAGAAGCATGTAATCTTGCAAATTTATTGAAACTTTTCAATAATTTTAAATATTATATGATGGAAGATTTTCTTTACCAGGGTAGCACCGAGGACAGCTGCATTTATTGCTGAAAAGATCAATGTCAGGTATCAGGTTTCGATTTTTTTTTTACCCAAGTACCAATTTCTGTTCTTGCAGAAAGGACTATTCCTTTAAATTTACTGAATTTAAACCAAAAATTGAACCTTTGGATGAATGAAGAACAACTGATAGCGGTTACAAATATTTTTTCATCGGTAAAGGATACAAATTTACCAAAATATTGTTACCATATATCGATGGCCTCGGAGGAAGTGGACACACTTACTCGTATCGGGCATTAATTGAGAAGTTATACTCAATTAATAAAAAAGTGTTGTGCATAGCTTGGGCTGGAATTGCTGCAAATCTACATTCAGATGGTATGGCATATAATTCAGCCTTTTCCCTTTCTCTTAATATGGACACTGTTAAATTTCCACAACTAACACAAACTAAGAGGCATATTTAATCAACAATCGACTGAATACGTGGTAAAGTTATTGCATTAGGTGGTGATTTTCGACAAGTATGTACTTCCAGTGGTTAGATGAGGTAATCGCGGTTCAATCTTCAGGGTTACAATAAAGAAATAGCATTTGTGGAGACATAAGGTCTATTACTGATCCGGCTTTTGGCCAATGGTTATAAGGTGTTGGTGATGGCAAAAATTTCGAAAAAAATGCAATTCTCAAGAGTTGACAATTACGGTTTTTGGAGAGTATTTTTCATCAAATCATATTTCTTCAATATCTGAACGTGCAGTTTATTCCCTAAAAATGAAGATGTGCGTCAAATTAATGAAATCGTCCTTCAGAAGTTGAATGCAAATGGTGTTTCATTCACTTTTATTTTCAGATATTCAAATGATTCTGTCAAAAGCAATTACGGCAGCGATGACTACAATTTACAAGTGAATTTCCCGGTTAAGTTTCTGAATTCGCTGAATCCTTCTGGCTTACCACCACATACTTTAAATCTAAAACAAGGATGCTAGTTATGCTTTTAAGAAACCTGGCGATAAAGAATGGATTATGCAAAGGCACTAGACTGGTGGTTAGAGGTTTAGTCCAAATTGCATAAAAGCAGATATAATAAATGGATGTCACTCTCGGCCAAGGATTTCGTTAGATACGGTAAATGATTGTGCGTTGCCTTTCAACATTGTTCATCATCAATTTCTCCTTCGTGTGGCTTATGCAATGACAATAAATAAATCGTAAGACCAAACATTCGAAAAGTAGGAGTATTTCTTCCAGAACATTCAAGCACGGTCAGCTTTATACAGCATTGCCACGAGCCACAAAATAAACTGCCTAACAATTCAAATTTGTGTCACTGATAATGTCGGGTACACCAAAATTTTGAATTAAAATAGTTTACTTGCGAACAGCAAACTAAGTACTACACAGAAGATGTATTTCTGAAATGCACGGTGTAGGTACAGCTCAATTAGGCAGCTGAACAGGAAGATGAAACTATGGATGGATCTTGAAATTTTGAACCAGTTGACTTTGACTTCAAGCCAAATTTGGGGGTCCAGTTTGCGAGAGATATATAAACGGCACTCAGAGGTTACTCGAGAAGGTGAAATTGAATTATGGATGGATTATAATAACTGACAATTTGCTTGAGAGATTCTAATTCATTTGAGAAATAAGTTTTTTCACAAAATTTAATAAATAATTATTATCGGATCGATTAAATGAAAAGATTAAATTAATTGGTTAACCTTAACCGTCTGTGGTCGAATTCTTTCAAATTAGATGCCAAATAAAACCATAAAATACCAAAATTTGCTATTTGACCTTTGAGAAGACTGATCAGTCCGAAAAATTCATGAAATTTCCGTACTATTGATATGAGGATCTAATAATTTCGAAAAAGACTTCTTTCCAGCACTGCATTTCGCCTAAACTTGACAAATATGGAATGAAAATTTGATAAATTTGGAATAGTTTAACAACACCATTGAATTCCCGAGGAGTTTCTTATTTTTGATTCATTTGAACGTCCTTAAAAAATTGGGAATAATAGCTGTGCACTTTATATTACAATAGTTATTGCAACGTCACATTGGGGTAGGTTTAGTAGTTTCGAATTATTATAGAGAGTGCTGAATATAGGGTTTCACATGTTTTAGTAGATTTTGACAAATTGAAAGGTCTAGAGAATTTTCTTGCTCGAGATGAAGCTTACTCAAGAACAAAATAGAGCTGATATTTTATTTCGTCGATTTTTTCGGTGGAACGTATTTTCTTCAAAAAAAAAAAAAGAAACCTAATCAATAACCGCTGGCCTTTCTTTATAAAAATAATATAGATGGGAGTATAGCAGCCAAAACAGGTACTTCAATTATCTGAATTTAAATAAATTGAATTTCCAACCAAATTACGTAACGGTAGTTTCACTCAATGAGCGTTCCAAGAATGAAACACCATGCCTTTCGATTTAATCCGCATACCTTAGATGCAAAGACGCCAAATTCCCAACGGAGAAGAGCGCCAAAACAAACATAAAAATTTAAAATTCTTCCCTGCAATTCTTAACGCACAAGCGAAAATTAAATTAATAATAATTACGAGTTTCAGAAGTGACCAGAAATCGGAACCAGCAAACTAATAAATTTTATTTCAGAATGCAGAATGCAAACTAGAATTAGATAATTAATTAAGAATTGGATTTAAGCAGCTTTAAACCAAATTGCAAGAACAAAGGTTGGAAGGTGGGTCTTGGAAGCTAAAACAGACAAGGGAAACAGACACTAATACGAATTAAGATTGTTCGTAGCATTTAATGATTCTTTAATAACAGGTTTATGGAAATTTATTTCATTTAATCTTGGGTTTAGGCTTAGTGGGTGAAGAGGGCGACGGGAGATTTAAAAACCAAGCAATCAATTAAAAGGGGCCGGAAGAAGATGGGTGGCGGAAAATATATAAAAGGGTGTACGATGGGCCCGGCGTCCAAAAATTAATGCTTGGTCGTACATTCAAAATCAATCAATCAATTAATGTCAAAATTTAATTACTATGTAACTTTTCTTCATATTGAAGTGATTTTTATTAGTTTTTTGTTCGTAATAATGCATAGAGTAAAAATTTAATTAATTAAAAGTGAGAGTAGATTGTTAGGAGCAATAACCTTTTGTTTCAGTAAGTCCAATAGGAACCATCGAGTACTCTATATGGAAGCCTACTGGCGAGTTATTTTTATTTTTTGTTAATTATCATTTTTTTATTAAATCATAAATTGCTTGTCACGAGTCACGACTTACGTCTATGATTGTAAATTTAAATTTAAAGATTTTTTTTGTTTGTTTTGGAACTTTCATTATGAATAAAAGTGTGTAGTTTAGTTTTGTTGTTGGTGTTTGGTGATGAATCGTTATATGGGTTATTAGTAAATTCACTTCGTTTTTGTATTTCAACACAATCTTTTGTGATGCCTCGATACAAAAAAAAATCGGGGTAGACTGTGTCTTCTACAGTGCCATAGGCATTTTTCGTGATAACGTTTATAAGCGGTGCGAGAAATGGTACGATGTATAGGTTTGTTAAAATAAATTTATTTATTGGTAGCATCATGAAATGAGAGTACAACAGGGGTTGTTTGCAAACAATTAAGTACTGGGCGGTGGTACGAGGAGTACGATATGAAGCGCAGGATCTCAGCGGTGATGTGCCTGACGAATGTGAGACCCAGACCGGTGCCTCTAAAAGTGGTCGACGCTAATACGGGTTTAGTGTTGACCTCGATGTTGAAATCGCCGCAGAGCACAAGTGGTATATCGGAGTCCACACTGACATATGGCGGTACGTACTGGCTCCGGGAAAATGCCTCATCTGCTCCTATCAGATCAGGCATTCTCTCTTTACAGTGCTTTCTAGCATTGTAAATCGCCACTTTATAGATCTAAATTTTAATTAAAATGTATGTTTTAAAATTAATTCACAGGCACACAAAAAAAACAGTCCTGATACAGAAAGATGAAGTACCTTCTGGTACGTTTTTCGGTGTGCTAAAAGCGAATCTCATTTCAGAACTGATCCATCACCTTTAGATTTCGCCCCAACACACCCTAACAGCCCCCCCCCCCCCCCAATTGTTTATTATGGCTAATAAAAAAAGTAGTTTTAATTTTCCCATCTCCCCCGGCACCGCGGCCAACCCCTTTATCCCCCGCGGTTTTAAAACTTCACTGTATTAATATCTCACTGTATTTTGGCACCTGTATTAAAAAAAAAAAAAACTATCACGGGTCTCAAACCTTTCGTCACCTAAGGCACCTGTGTTACAATTGAATACGGTGAACATTTTTTTTTAATTAACCCATCATCCTTGAATTTTCGGCAAAACACTCAAATGTTATAATTGGCCTAATATTTTGGCTTATGTGAAGCATCATAATGAAATTATATCATTTGCCTTGCTATGGCTACTAACCCGAGAAACAATCTCAATATTTAGTACTGAAAAATAACTGATGAGGGACTGGAGGACCGAACTGTTTTTTGGCAGACTTGACTTTCCTCAAGTACTGTAACAAAAAACGAGTTTTGGAACAAATTGGGCGGGCTCTAATGTCTGAACGAGGACCGTAGGTTGTTGTACGGTCAAATTGCCGACAATTTGTAAGTGACATTCTACGTAAATAAACCGTTATTTTGTGGGTATCAGATTCCGTTATACAGTCCTTTCTCCCTTAATATGTATTCGAAATTATTGGATATAAAACCGTGCAATAGTCGAACATTTACTTGCCAAATTTGCCATAAATTAGCTATCCCTTTGTGTGTATCAGGTAATATTGTACAGTGCCTTTGCCGTTAATGTTTTAGTGAAAGTGTCGGATAAAAACCACCCAATTGACGAACAATTGCAAGTAAAATACTCATATCTCAATATGATTTTTTCGGCTTTGTTTAAAGACAAATATATTATATTTAATAGCATTCCAATATTTACGACTTGGTGAGCCAGTGAAATAAAGGAGCCAATCTACTCATAATATATCTACTACAACTCGAATTTTATACGTTATACAGGGTGTTTGGTGCATCGTTTGCCAAATTGAATTGGCCCAAAGGAGGGGTCATTTGCTATCTCTTAAGCCCCAATAACCCATTTTTGACCCTACGGATTTCTTTTCATTAACTCTTAAAATATTTGAAATCTTTAGTAAAATCTTAAAACTCAACTTATCATTGCAATAAAAAAAAAAACTGAGTGATCGTGATCTTCGCACTTTTTTATTAACTTCTCTAGTCTATCCCCTTTCCAACACTAGGCAATATGCTATGATATAAAAACCATTTCAAATACTTTCCTAAAACACAAAATTTGTGTATCGGGACACAGCGGCCTGATATTAGACATTAACGATAAAAACCGGTTTTAGCTTAAATTACATACATTCATTAAGGGATGGTCATTTGCTATCTCCTAAGCCCCAATAACTCATTTTTGGCCCTACGGATTTATTTTATTAACTCGTAAAATGTTTGAAGAAGGTAAAAAAAACTTAAAACTCAACTTTTCATTGCAATAAAAAAAACATAAAAGTGATCGTTATTGGGGCCAGAAATGAGCTATTGGGGCTTAGGAGATAACAAATGACCATCCCTTAATGTATGTATGTAATTTAAGCCAAAACCAGTTTTTATCGCGAATGTCGAATATCCGGCTGATGTGTCCCGATACACAAATTTTGTGATTTAGTAAAGTATCTGAAAAGGTTTTTATGGCATATTGCCTAGTGTTGGAAAGGGTATAAACTAGAGAATTTAATAAAAAAGTGCGAAGATCACGATCACTCTTAGTTTTTTTTTTTATTGCAATGTTAAGTTGAGTTTTAAGTTTTTACTAAAGATTTCAAATATTTTAAGAGTTAATTAAAAGAAATCCATAGGGCCAAAAATGAGTTATTGGGGCTAAATAGATAGCAAATGACCCCTCTTTTGGGACATTTCAATTTGGCAACCGATGCACCAAACGCCCTGTATATAAGTAAGACCGTACTGATTTAGCGAATTATTATAATCGCCAAAAATTAAAAACTCAAGGAAAATCCCTTTGTTTGTCGGGATATTTTACAGCCCACTTGACCGTAAAATGAAGGTAATTTTACTGGACTTAAAACTGTCTACAGTACAAATTAATTAAAATATCAGTATTGATTTATAACCGACGTATAACTCTTCTTGCTTCAAACCATATATAAATGAACCGTATTTGGGAATACCTTTAAACGGAATTTAATTGTACGTGCCAATCCACTCTTCATTTTTCTAAAAATCTAATTTTATTAATATCTATATAGATAATATTGTTGATCATCATTGTCTTTAATAAGCTTTCATTAATAAGCTATGTACCCGAAATAATCATCAATGATTTAGGTTGAGTTTTGTTTTCGTGTTTGAATCGGCTGTTGTCGATAAGCAAATTTTTTTAAATAATCTAGTTGTGTTCGCTTAATATCTACTTGTTCCGTGTTTTTTTGGATTGTTTAATTGGATAGACTTCGTGTGGATATTTTCTGTTTTGCTTTGAAACCGTGAATGCTGTTGCGGTAAACAATTGTTTGCCGGGTAATAAATTTCATCCGTCTAGAAGAATCTCCAGCAGTGTGAATTGATCTTAGGACTATACTGGGTGAATGAACGCCGCTTGTATGATATATGAAAAATCTTGGGTTCTTGATAATCCTCTTGACATCCTCGAATTTCACCTGTACAGACTTGGGAAAATGTACGGTTTTGCTATTTGCGCTTATATGAACTCGACATTTTTCTATTAACTCAAAATTTCACCCCATTTCGGGTATCTGGATTGCTAGTCTATACGGCAAAATTAGATCCTCAAAACTTTGTATATTAGGCTCTAAGTCTGTCTTGAAGGGCAGATCCTTGGGAAGATTTTTTGCATAGCTTGCGGTCAAGAGGTTAGTAAGAGAGGCTCGGAGTAAGTGTGTATGAAATTTGCTTTTCATAAGTGAAAAGAATTTTTACATATACATACTTATATAACTGAGTCTAAGGAGTTCAGAGTTGTGTCTAAAGAATTCTTGGTGAACTTTACTGATGAGGTCATTAACTAAGTTCTAAAATAAAATATCCAGACGTATCTTCAGTTACAAGACCAATTGTTTCCGCAAAATCGTGTAACAGCAGTACAAATTCTTCGACAGTATATGATGATGACAAAATAAAATTGATAGCCAGGCTGAAAGTACCATGGAAGTTGATAATGGTGAAGAGGAAGAAATCGTAGAAGTAGATTCTGATTCTGAACCCTGTGATTCAGAAGATAGTGATGGGGAATACTAAGAGTAACCGACGAAGTAAAGGTCCACAACTTTTTGATCAAATGTCATTGAATAATTTTACAAGAAGGATATTGGCCTCAAAAGATTTGAAGCGTGGTTTTCTCAAAAAATGTACCAAATCATCTTTTTACAGAAATAGAGAGAAGGATTTCAGTTAATTTTATACTGTAAGTGAGGACCAATCACTGGTTTATTGCACAGATGATCAGGGTCTGATGAACGAATTAAAACCAAATGTTTGTGTCCCTGAATAATGGAGACTCTTTATAGACAACTCTATTCGAAGTTTAAAATCAGTAATTCTATATAACGGTAACACCTATGCCAGTGTCTCCTATAGCCCATTCTACTAAATTAAAAGAGGAATACGAAACAATAAAGTATGTTTTAGATAAAATAAAATACAAGGAGCATAACTGGCAAATATGCGGTGTTCTTAAATCATTACTATGATGTTAGGACAGCTGCCTGGATACACAAAATAACCATGCTTTCAATGCTTATGTGATAGTAGAGACCGTGGTAATTACTATCATAAAAAAAGATTGGGAACTTAGAAAGAATCTAGATAAAGGAAAATATAATGTCATTGAATTAATTAATCATCCTTACCAAAGACCAAAGACCAAATGATCTGTTCCAAAGACATAAGTGATTTATGATTTTTGAATCGTTCTAAAATCAATTAAATTATGTCCTTTACATATATAAAAGCACAATAAATCTGTGGATCGATGACTAACATACAGATTCGGCTTATAGCTTGTAGTTGTATCCTCCCCAGAGGCAAAATCATCAACTAAAGATTACCTACGGTCACATATTGACACCGATAATACAGTATATCTTCCAAACATTTTAAATTTATTTATATGTGTTTTAATATAGAAGCATTTTTTGCTAGGAATGATTTGTTGCCTGATTTCTTCGCATGGAAATGAAAAATTGTGATATCCTAATACTGGTACAATGTTACAAGAAAAACGTAGAATGAGATCCTTATTTTGAATTTTTATATGATGTGAATATTTGACCATTCGGGGTGCTAGGGTGTGCTGGGGCGAAATCTAAGCGTGATGGATCAATTCTGACCTGAGGTTCGGATTTAGCACACCGAAAAACGTACCAGAAGGTACTTCACCTTTCTGTAGCAGGACTTTTTTTTTTTTTGTGCCTGTTTTATTTTAATTTACAATAAATTATCTAGCACAGATTTTTTACGTATACAAATTGACACGAGAATTAGTCCGGTCAGAAAAGGGATTCTCATAGTTGATTGTAAACCGCTGTTTTGTACTTTGTAATTTATTACTTTGTAATATTTTTACTTTGTAATCTGAAGGACCAAACTAAACAATCATATCTTTAAATTAAAGGTAATGCTTATAGTTGATGAGTAATTGCCCACGGCCAAGGGCTAAATGTCGGGTCAATTTTCGGAACATGCGGTGTAAAACGTTATCACGTCAAAACTTGTACCTACTTCAATAATAGATTGAAATGAAATTAGTAATTAGTTTCTCGACGGATTTGAATAATAATTAAAAATGAATTAATTTCCCGCAAAGATAAAAACTGAATTATTTCGCGCGGATTTAATTCAGTTTTCTAAAAAATTGAGGTAGGCAGAATTAATTCATAACTAAAAATGAATTCGTCGAAAATGTCGCAAAACTGATGCTTTGGGATCAGTGTAATCTGATCTGCCAGCTTTCGGTAAAAACACAACGCATTGCTCTTGCACCAAACCTGACGAACAATGCTAAAAGCAACGCACGCTTTAAAAAGGTGGAGCGGGTGAACCCTAATAATAGGAAAACTATGCTGTAATACAACCGGAAATTTCCATCAATACCACCTGATTTGTACGGTTTAAAGGAGAAAATACTCCAACGCAGAACTTCGGACGTAACTATCCGATCCACTAAATCCCAGTCAGGAGCTTCATTGCAATTCCTATTGGTTAGAGAGTGAGCAAAATCAGACTTAACGATGGCACACTCCGGAAAATAAACAGAAAGAAGCAACTCGTTTGCTTCTTTCTTAGAAGAAGTAAACTTGCCATTCGATAGACGAAGAGCATCAAGTCTACAGGTGTCATTTTTAGCCAACGCTTTATTTAGACTAGTGACCGCAGAGAGACTATTCATTTCCTCACAGAAGTTTGTCCATGCCGTTCTGTGAGCGGATCTTAAGCTTTTTTTATACTCCATTTGAGCTATTAGGAAACTATCCCAATCGCATTTAAGATTAGTATTTTTGCTTTATTCTTCAGTTTCCTAGTAAGTCCCCATTGTCAGCTTGTAAGCTTGTAACTCAATGTCCTCAACCGAGCGAATATCCATAGCAGGATGAATTAGAGAAATTAGTTCGAGAGAGAATAGATCCCAATTGGTTAATTTATGTTTACGATATGGTTTAAGAGGTCATCTTTTAATGTTGATGTTAAAAGAGATACACCTGTGGTCAGAAGTGAGAATATCATTATTCACCCTCCAATTTAAAACTAAATCAACAATAGGCAACGAACACAGACTTGACTAAAAGTACTGAGGGTGCTATATTACTATTCACAAATTTTCTGTATATGCAGCTCTTGACAAGAAAAGATCTGTTGCGTCTATTTTTGTGGATTTAACAAAAGCATTTAATATGGTTAACCACAATGTATTATTTCAAAAACTTGTATAGGCTGGTTTTAGAGGCGTTACATTACAGTGGTTTCAATCTTATTTATCTGATAGGTCGCAAATAGTTAAAATTGATGAAGTTATTAGTAAAGGTAAAATGATAAATGATGGTGTTCCACAAGGTTCTGTTTTAAGCCCCATCCTTTTTCTGATCTACCTGAATTCCATTTTCTGCATTCCTATCGATTCCCTTCCGAATGCGTTGGCTTGATCATATCGATTCCCTTCGTAATTATATGTGTGTTCTTATTCGAAAATTTTATATTTTGCGTTCAGTCTGTCCTCCCTCAGTCTTAAGAAATATTTATTTTGCGCTTGTCGAAACGAGGCTATCATATGGATTAGCCTGCTGGGGACGAACTTATTATTCAAAAATTCATTCCCTTGTTATAGCTCAAAAACATATTATTCGTATCATGCTTAACGCACAGAGGCTACCTGCTTCGTGGCCTTTGTTTTGAGTTGTCGGAGATTTTTCCTATTAGACATCTGTTTGTCTATAAATTTTTAAAAGCATTTTTTTCCTATTAAAGTCAGTCAGTCTAATGTTAGAATTAATTACAACAACAAATTTCCAAAATTCGTTTCTAATATTGGCACCTATCCCACCGGATGAATTAAAAAACTCACGTAAATTAAATACATTTAACTCAGGTTTAAAATCAATTTTATTTGAAGCCTCAGTTTTGGATGATTTGTTGCATTTCCAAGTGTAGTAAACAACTTAAAAGCTTTTTTTGTTAGTATTGGACAAACAGATTGAATAAATATAAATAAATAAATGATGATTTGAGATAAGTGTTAATTATCTAATTTGGTTTGACTAAATTTCAAATTAAAAACTGGGAAATCATTAATTATTTAGTTCTTTACATATTTGAAATTGACCCGTGATTTAAGAAATTTTTGAAAATTACCTGGCCTTTATTTCAAACTCCATATTCAAATGTGTAGCATTAGAAATACTGTTGAAAATTTAGGTAAAATAATAATCTTAATCATTGTGTTTCAAATTCAAATCAAAATTCTTTCATAATTTTTACTAAATTCTAATAAAATTAAATAAAACATTTTTGAAAACTTTCCACCAAAATTCTTCGCAAAATTTATTCAGCCACAAATTAAAATTTTAAAAAATAATTTATTCATAACACAATTTGTATGGAAATTCAAGTTTCGATATTTTATTCTTAATTATGTAAATTTAAATTTTATTCATGCTTCAAACTTATTTTATTGGATATTAATCAAAACACATAACAATTTGAATACGTTTTGAGTAATTTTCTGGAATATAATTCTCGCAGCAAAACATTTTTTAACTTTAAAATAAAATTGAATCACTATCAGTTGAAAACGAATTAATTTAAAATTTCAGAAACTAAACATTTCGCTAAAATTTTTCAAAAATTAATTAAAAATCCAATTTGATTAGAATTTGAAAACTCGACCAAATTTTTCGTTCTTCGACAATTTAAATTGGTCGATGTTAAATTTTACTATGGCAATAATTTCTTATATTTTATTCAACTTTGCTTAGTAATAAGAATAACGTTTCAGGTTTCAGCCTCATTCCTTCATAAACAACAATGTTAAGGAATCAAATTTTCAATATTCTGTAAATTATTTTAATCAAACTTGAATCAAAACTGGCTCATATTTTATTGAAATTAATTTAAAATGTTATAATAAAATGTTAATCGAGTTTGAATGTAACGAATTAAATCGTTTTAGATAGGTTTCCAAAAATCTCAATTTTACTAAAAAAAGGTTAAGTAACTTTGAGAATATGATTTGATTTCGAACATATGTATGTATTTATGTATTTAAATTAATTTTGTTACAATTTCTTGCTGAAATTTCAGTTATCGATAGATTAAATATTTTAAAACTATGTTTTGAAAATTGGATCAAATATTTTGTTTCATGGGTCATCTAAAATTAATCAAAATTAAATTGATTGCTATTTGAACACTCAGTTTAAAATTAATTGAACAGTTCGATTTGATGGTGCATCAATTTCTAATCTAAAGCTTGAATGAGCAGCGACGAAATCATTAATTATTTCCAAATCAATGGGCTCGGATATTAAAGGAATATTTGAAAACAAATTCGAAATAATTTCAAACCCTGTTGTCAAAATTGAAGAATAATAAATGTCTGAATATCTTTGAATTTATTGTTTTGCTACTTAGAAGTATTCAGAAATTCCGCGTATATATTAGCATATCATATTATTCCTCGTCTTGTTAAAAATCCATAACATACGAAAATTTGCGGGGCTAGCAATTTTTTAGTAATCACATTATACAAGTTATAAAAATACAAGTTTTGAAAAACTATTCAAATCAGTTTTTTTCTTGCCGCCCGACCACTAGTCGACTGCGCACAAAGTATAATTTTGCCGGGTTATCAATATTAAAAAATAAAAAAACACAAAAAACTTAAAAATTCCTGCAATGCAGACATAAACAAAATACACAGAGAGCCAATTTTCCAGTATATATCGAGAAGAACAGAGAAAATATATCCGATTTTTATCTTCCCACATAAATTTTCTTGTTCTGGTTGTAGACAAAAAAAAATCAATATTTTGTTGCAAATTGTGTATCAAAAAAAAATTCTCACCGTTAATAAAAAACAATAAAAAATTCGGGCTATATTATAAAACACAACCACACCGTAATATTATAAAACTAATTTCACTTTAATTCATTCCCTAATTAATTATCACACAATTTATTAATTAATTAAAATTTTTTTTTTCCAAGTTACAGATCACAAAATCACTTCTATCTATCTAAGTATATTGTACACAACCAAAATAATATAAAAACACTGTGCGCGTAATGTTAAAAAATGTTTATCCAAATTATATGTCTTGCACCGGCGAACACCCGAAATGAACTAAATCACAAACGGTATAATGATGGGCGAAGAAACGTTTAACAAAAAATAAAAAGCAGCAGCAGCAGAAGCACAATGTACTTGTTTAGTTTTCTGTAATGCTAATTTTCTCAGCGTGTAAGCAAAACAAAAACAAACAAAACAAAAATATTTCCACCACCCCCTAGACAACTTGAGAATTTTATTTATTTATTTTTTATTTTTGTGTTAAACTAAATATTTTGTATAGAAATTGTGAATGTCTCGATATCCGACCGATAAATGATTAAATGTCAACAAAATATGAAAAGTGGGAAATATGCGCTAAAAACGAACCCAGAAAGAGAAATTAAATAACCGTAAAGTGAGAGTAAACAAAATATCTAGAAAAAGCTCAAAGTTTCGTTTTTTATTTTTATGTACATATTCTGTTATGTCATTTTTGTTGTTGTTGTTTTGTTTAGACACTACACACACACAGCTTTTAGTTTTCTTTCGTTCTTTTTATTTTATATTTTGTATTCATACTCTTATGTTGTGTTTATCTTTCTTACGGTATGTGATTGTGTGTAAGAGTATTGTGACATGTTGTATTATTGTGGATTAAACACGTGGAAGATAATTTGGTGGATACGATGTGTGTAATGATATTAAATCATATGGACGGTACTGCGTCTTCCGTTATATAAAAACATGTTGATAGATTTTTTGAGATTTTCGATATCATTAAAATTAGATTGGCTTGCGTTAAGCATAACATTGAGTAGTTTGTGTTTATTGAATTATATGATGTCAATATTTCTGCTCGATTCAATCCAGCGAATTTCATGCTATCGAATGTCAATGTATCGAATATCAATCTTTCGAATTTCAATTCATTGCCGCTATTTAAATATGAAATGTCCGTCTAACAAAGAAGAGCTACGCATTTCATGACATATTTACCGCGCTTTATCAAACAACTTGAGTGAAGAAACAAGAATATGTGAAAAAAAAAACGAAACAATTCAATTCCAGTAGTAAAGGCTTGGGAACAGTGTTTTTATAAGAAAGGAAACTTTAACAGCCACTGAGCGCGATTACACACAAACCGAGAATGGGCTGCTCGCTATTGTGTTTGGATGTGCACTAAATTCTTATCAATGTATTTCGCAGAAATCGCTATCGAAAGCATACAAATAGCAATGCAAAAAATTAACAGGTAGATCGTACCTGCAGGGTCGGTCCTATGGTGTTTAGCGCCCCGGCAAAAATTCTATGGTCAATAGGCAAAATCGCTTAAGTCGAGATAAGCGAAAAATCAATTTATGTAACAGCCATACTTGAAATTAAACATTTTTAAGTTATGCAGAAAAAACATATTCGCTTAAGTCAGATTTAAATGAAAAGATTTTGGAATAACCGCTTAAGTTGTAAAAATCTACCTTAGTAGTCGTCAAAACGGAAAAAACAGTTTTGGAATAACAAATTGAAGACATGGGTGGATGAAAAACGTGACACAAATTATAAATAAATGCCCGTTTTCGGATAACAATAAATGGAACAGCTGGTTTATAGGCAGATGCAATTTGTTGGCATGCCGTATAAATAGCAGCTAATTCAATGTTTAATACAACCTAAAATTGGTCATCTGATACCCCATCACGGTAATACAAAATTTTATTCGGCAATTCATTATTCATACTTTTCTTGTAGTATTTGAACTATTCAGCCAATATATTCTTTAAATCGGTGATCATTTCCTGCTCTGGATTTTGAATACGCCAGCACATGTTGTATTTCAACGCGATAATAACATTTGTGGATAATCAGGGCAAAGCAGATACAAAAAATAAAGTTTCATTGGAGAAGATAAATGATGTTAAAACTACGATGAGTTAACTTTCGTTAAAAAATTCAATTCGTTCAAAAATTCGTTCAAAACATGAAAATCTCTTAGGCCTCTCAAAGTTTACAGATATATTTAAACGTAAGGTGTATGCAATTAAAAATGTCTTACTACACTTTTTAATTTTCATCTTTTTTATCTAGAAATTGAGATTAAATTTAAAGCACCAAAAACGGGTACGTGTAATTATTGCTGTATCTTGAAAGCTAAAATTGACATTTCGAGAGATGAAAATGAGGAATATGGCTTGAAGTTGGGCCAATCAACACGTCATATGGAACTTGATATAGGATTTAAATACAAGGAATAATATACAAAAAATCGATTGAAGATATGTCAATTAAAATGTACACTTTCGACCTTCAGTAGTTTTAAAGTAAGGCGTTACTTGAGCCAGACAATTTAAGAATAAGAATTTTTTCCTTAGCGCTATGTTGATGATTTTTTGGAGAGCAGTAAATACAATTTTACTATTAATCACAAGTTCCTAACAACAGGCCATACTCGCGCTGGAATGTGATATGGTTCATTCTATTATAGAACGAAAAAAGAAAAAAAATAACGTCAATATCAATTAAAGCTAGTTTTTGTGGAGAAACATAATCCAGTATCGTGAAAGTTCGTTTGGCTTAAAGTCAATGGTTAAGATACACAAAAGAACATTTTGGAGTGCTCAATGGATGATGATCAGCCACTCAAAAAGTTAAATTTACGCCGCAGAGGAGTAAATACTGTTATAATAACAGATTTGAAAATCGCTTATACTACACCTAATCCGATCACCAAAGAAAAAAGAATGACCTTTTAGGTTTGTTAAAATTTATAGACCCCAATTTTCACGAGTTTTATAGAAACTTGCAAACATTGGATATGCCAAATATACATCCTGACCTGGTTGAGGAGCATCATACAAATCAGAAAAATGGCAAATCAGAAAAATGCAGAGGCCAATCACTCATAATATATTTACTGAAAAAAGTAGAAATATCATTACGCCCCTTTTACATTATCCCAGAGTCAATACAATGTATCGACTCTCGAAAACGATAACCCTCCTTGAGTTCAATTATGTTAGTAGTTCGGTTTCATACTGAAAAGTAAGGTCTCCTCATAAAAATACAATTCTCGCTTAATACCTGAAGTATCAAGCAGAACGTACTGACTTAGCGAATTATATTCACTAAAATAAAAAAATAAAAATTTTAATAAAACTTTAATATTTATATTATTAATTTATTGTATAATATTTTTCCACAGGAAGACATACTGCAATAAATTTGACAATTTCAGGCAATTTTGGAAAATGTTTGGAAAAACACTGGAGCAAAAAAATGCAAATAAATTCGAGTGATATAATAATAAATATTAATTTAATTATAATTGTAAAGAAAGTGTTGTGTAGTCATTTTCTAATATATTAATTGAAATAAGTAATAGTTTTTGATACAGTCGTTGTCAAAATTATTTGTGTCACGCAAAAATTGTTAATGTATTCCGCAAAAGTTAAAACTTGGGCTTAACACTTAATAAAATAACTAAATTTGTTTTTGTATATTTATTGTTAATTATTGATATTTCATTTAGTAAAAAAAAAAATTAAAAATCTTTTTAATTCATTGAAATAAAATTAAAAAACAAATGGACAAAATTATTTGTGCCTCATATTTTTGGGACAAAATTATTTGTGCAGTATGAAAAAAATCAAAATAAAATAGTAAATCAATTAAATTTAAGATTATTTTTGGGTAATTACATAATGACAAAGTCACTAATGTTGTGTATGCAAATGGTCGGTTTTTGTTTAGTCTCTATATGATTTCGCATCTGGTTCAATAATTCGTTCTTAATATTACGTAGAATCTTATACCACTCGGTTTTCTAGGCCCCTCGCTACAAATGTTTGGTCATGTTAGATCAAGAATATCTTCCACTTTAACTTAAACATCTGTAGGCGTAAATCGAAACCCTTCACTGGCCGAGTCAAATAATTATGTTCAAGATTTTTGTATAATTTCGTGGTAATGACTCTTCTTATGTAAGGGAACAAAACTATGCTGAAGGAAATATTGAGGACCGACTGGCTTACTATCAACCAGGGATGTTGCCTCATAAATTAAACCGAAATTGAACAGTCTCCTTGAATAGTTCTGTTTATAGAGGCGTCTAACCTTTTATGTGTTGCCCAATGGAATCTATCCGAGGCAGTATCCACACTAATTAATGCTCGATGTTTATGTAATAATAAAAATATTTCCGATATTATCAAATTAAGACAAAAACGCACTAATTTGGGTATAAACCAGTTCTCTATATTGCAATGGGCTTATCTTATGAAGCCGTTCACGTTTTGTTTCCTGACGGTAGATCATATTCCGTTTGTGTGTAAGCCCTAGAAACTACAACTGTTCAAGGCCATAGTTCAATTTCGGTTTATTGAATTAGGTAACATTCCTAGTTGACGATAAATTAGTTGGTCCCAAATTTGCTCTTCAGCAACCCCATTTCCATCGCACATACTGAATTTTATCAAAATCGGATAAGGAATAGCCAAGTTCCTTCCCAATTGGCCATATTCCAGAACTTTATCGAAAAATCAATTTAGAATCCCATTTCCATCGAACATGCTGAATTTCATCAAAATCGGATAAGAAATGGCCAAGTTCCTTTCTAATTGGCCATATTCCAGAACTTTATCTAAAAATCAATTTAGAATCCCATTTCCATCGAAAATGCTAAATTTCAACAAAATCGGATAAGAAATGGCCAAGTTCCTTCCTAATTGGCCATATTCCAGAACCTTATTTAAAAACCATTTAAGAATCCCATTTCCATCGCACATGCTGAATTTTATCAAAATCGGATAAGAAATAGCCGAGTTCCTTCCTAGTTAGCCATATTCCAGAACTTTATCTAAAAATCATTTAAGAATCCCGTTTCCATCGAACATGCTGAATTTCATCAAAATCGGTTAAAAAATGGCCAAGTTCCTTCCCAATTGGCCATATTCCAGAACTTTATCGAAAAATCAATTTAGAATCCCATTTCCATCGAAAATGCTAAATTTCAACAAAATCGGATAAGAAATGGCCAAGTTCCTTCCTAATTGGCCATATTCAAGAACCTTATTTAAAAACCATTTAAGAATCCCATTTCCATCGCACATGCTGAATTTTATCAAAATCGGATAAGAAATAGCCGAGTTCCTTCCTAATTAGCCATATTCCAGAACTTCATCTAAAAATCATTTAAGAATCCCGTTTCCATCGAACATGCTGAATTTCATCAAAATCGGTTAAAAAATGGCCAAGTTCCTTCCCAATTGGCCATATTCCAGAACTTTATCGAAAAATCAATTTAGAATCCCATTTCCATCGAAAATGCTAAATTTCAACAAAATCGGATAAGAAATGGCCAAGTTCCTTCCTAATTGGCCATATTCCAGAACCTTATTTAAAAACCATTTAAGAATCCCATTTCCATCGCACATGCTGAATTTTATCAAAATCGGATAAGAAATAGCCGAGTTCCTTCCTAGTTAGCCATATTCCAGAACTTTATCTAAAAATCATTTAAGAATCCCGTTTCCATCGAACATGCTGAATTTCATCAAAATCGGTTAAAAAATGGCCAAGTTCCTTCCCAATTGGCCATATTCCAGAACTTTATCGAAAAATCAATTTAGAATCCCATTTCCATCGAAAATGCTAAATTTCAACAAAATCGGATAAGAAATGGCCAAGTTCCTTCCTAATTGGCCATATTCAAGAACCTTATTTAAAAACCATTTAAGAATCCCATTTCCATCGCACATGCTGAATTTTATCAAAATCGGATAAGAAATAGCCGAGTTCCTTCCTAGTTAGCCATATTCCAGAACTTTATCTAAAAATCATTTAAGAATCCCGTTTCCATCGAACATGCTGAATTTCACCAAAATCGGTTAAAAAATGGCCAAGTTCCTTCCCAATTGGCCATATTCCAGAACTTTATCGAAAAATCAATTTAGAATCCCATTTCCATCGAAAATGCTAAATTTCAACAAAATCGGATAAGAAATGGCCAAGTTCCTTCCTAATTGGCCATATTCAAGAACCTTATTTAAAAACCATTTAAGAATCCCATTTCCATCGCACATACTGAATTTTATCAAAATCGGATAAGAAATAGCCAAGTTCCTTCCCAATTGGCCATATTCCAGAACTTTATCGAAAAATCAATTTAGAATCCCATTTCCATCGAACATGCTGAATTTCATCAAAATCGGATAAGAAATGGCCAAGTTCCTTTCTAATTGGCCATATTCCAGAACTTTATCTAAAAATCAATTTAGAATCCCATTTCCATCGAAAATGCTAAATTTCAACAAAATCGGATAAGAAATGGCCAAGTTTCTTCCTAATTGGCCATATTCAAGAACCTTATTTAAAAATCATTTAAGATTCCCGTTTCCATCGTATATGTTGAATTTCTTCAAAATCGAATAAGAAATGGCCAAGTTTCTTCCTAATTGGCCATATTCCAGAACTTTATCTAAAAATCATTTAAGATTCCCGTTTCCATCGTATATGTTGAATTTCTTCAAAATCGAATAACAAATGGCCAAGTTCCTTCCTAATTGGCCATATTCCAAAACTTTATTTAAAAATCATTTAAGAATCCCCCCAAGTTCCTTTCTAATTGGCCATTGTTTGTAAATTTAAAGAACTTCACAGCATTTCATCAAATAAGGGAGCGTATGGGTGGATCAACTAGTGAGTAATGGTTCAGATCATGAAATAGATACTCTTATAATTAGCTCTAGTCGTCTAAACCTTAATATAATGGGTATTTATCACCCACTCCGAGGTACGAACATAAGTTAATTTTTGACGTATTGAATTCTAAAATGCAATCTTTTAAAGACTTGGTGATTTTTGGTGACATGAACCTCAACCTTTATAACGTTTCGGACCGGGATGTAATAAATTATGAATGCCTCATCTCATCTAATAATTATTATAGGTTATTAAACGTTATACACCCAAATTATTTCGTAACGTCATCACTCACTATAAATACCTTACTTGATCTTATCCTTATAAATATTGTGGCAATAGCCACATAAAGATCTCATCTCGCACTAAATTAGTTCGCATAAGTTTGTTTTAGTAAAATTACACAGCCACGTATAGTTAAGTTCAATGCTCCCTTCTGCATTATATTACCTCTTTGTATTCATAATTCTAACCATTGAGGGTGATAATGAAGAGATGATTATTTTGTTGTTGCTGGTCAAATAAAATTGTTATGATTGATGATTGTTTTTTTTGGATTGGGACAATTGATAATCGACGTTTGTACGGTGTAGAAGGCCAAAAATAGCATGGTCTAAAGTGGCGTGATATTTTTCTTAAAATTATTTTTAGTTTAAAGTTTTATAGAAAAATTAAAAAAATATAAGTTAACGTAAATAATAATATGTGGATAATAATAGTAAATAGTCCAGTAATTAATAATTAATTAGTGAATCTAAATCGAAAAGTTCAGTTAATATTAATAATTATATTTTAGTGTAAAATAGTTATTACGTTAGTTTAAGTAAATATGTATAGAGATACCATTACTGGTTCCTAAAAATATATTAAAGCTAAGTTAAATACGTATTTCAAACGTGTAATTTATAATAAATAACTCCTAATAACTAAATAGTGAATAGTGTAAATTCAAAATCAGAGAATTGTACTAAATAACTTATGGAAGTTAATCTTAAGTTATTTAATTGAACTAAATTATAAGTGCCTGAAATAGTGAACATTAATAATATGATATAATTAACATAAAAGCTATCCTAATTTTAAGTGATTATAAGATCGATCTACCGTTATTTCTTTAATAATAATATACACAAAAATCTAATTATCTTATTAAAGAAATTACATTCAAACGGTTTAAGTGCTATAAATAGTACTGTTCACGTCAAATGGTACTCTTACATCTGTTATATGTACATAGATAGATACATATTTATACGTACAGAACAAAAATTGTTGCAATATAATAAATAGTACACATAATATAATTAATAAATAATAAGTTATAGTTGATAATTAAATCTAAAACTAAAATCTAAAGCTATAAACATTAATAATAAATAATAGTGTTAATTCTAAAGATAATAAAAGTCTCGTAATTGCAATTGTTCTGTTGTGGTGATCTCGTTAACAATGTCACCTGGTATCGTACTAACTACTGTATGGTAAATCATCATCATTCAACATACCACGTACGTCATCAATCAACAATGAAGGCATAATCATAACGCAACATTCAGCTAAGTGCAAGAAACAAACTTTTTCTACATTTTTGTTATTGTTTATTACTAAATATTTTTATTATTATAAATAATCAATTTCTTTATCTCTTAATTATTTTCTTTAATTAATCTTAAAAATAATATTCAATTATTTTTTTTTATTATATAAAGTTACAATAGATATTAAGGGTATTAGGTGTAGTTATAGTAGGGTGTAGCTAGTTCCAATTTTATTTAAATTAATATATTGAATTTGTTAAACTTCTCTTTTCGATTTATGTTTATTTGATGCATAATAAACTCGAAGTTTAAAGTTTATAAATGAATTATTTATGTTTTTATTTGCGTTAAAATGAGAAGCTAAATTTTGTGAGATTTGAGGATGATCATGGATATAGGTAAAAAGTAGAGGTAGGTTTATTGTCAGAGTTTGTGGTGATACCTTTTAATTATTTTAAAGCGGTCTAATACTGATGCTTACAACTTTCGAAAACCCCACCCCAGTTCCCTGAGTCATAGCTAGAGCAAAATTGACCGCTCGAAAGCTCTGTAAACATAATATTTCTGTAAACGATTACTAGCTAGTCTAGCAATCGTGACAGTGGCGCCCAAACAAGGTTACGGTTTTATTATTTATTACAAAGTTATTTTCCCATCACATTATTATTATTATAATAAGCTTCACTGTTCTTGAGAGTGGTGTTCAAACAAATTTCGTATTTTTTTTTGTTATTTTTTCTATCTAGCAACATTTGTGTTTATGAAATATCAGTCTATAGAGTACTAAATCCTGTTAAGTTTTGACTTAGTTATTTATAAATATGGATTGGTCATAAATTTAAAATTTGCTCATTATTAGTTATATTCTAGTTTTTATATACCGGTTATGATGATAAGCTTGAATTAGGATTTACCTAATTCTAGGATAGTAATCCTATTTTTTCGATTTTAGCTTTAACTTAATTTTTGCTTCCATCATTTTCTACTATTGGTATCCACGCATGTTATTTCCCTAATTTATGGTTTTGAGTGCATGTCGAATAAGGATATGTTTAGTCTGTAATGAACTGAAACAATGAGAATCCTGTTGTTTAAGAATAGTTTTGAGTTTCATTGTATTTCAGATTCATTATTTAATTAATTTTTTTTTTTTCCCCACCCTACCACTACTAACACTGGCAATCAAATTTCCATAAGAGATTGGCAATTCAGTTTAAGATAAAATTATTTTTCTTTCACCGCATTCATGATCATCTTCATTATTTTGTGAATCTTACATTTAATACAAATTTCGTATCGTAATACATTAATTAGATAATAATTTCAAATTTCGATTATCAATTGTTGTCACGTAATTAATCATTAACAAACTAGATTTTTCATTCTCAAGTTATTAACATTATATTGGTTGTTGTTTATAAGACCAACTTAGCATAATTAGTTCTCGTATAATATTTTTTTTTTCGGTCTATTTTGACTTAATTTTATGTTAATAGTGGAAAGTCGAAATACATGATGAATCCAGAACATTTGGCTTACGACGAATTTGAACTGGAGTGCGCGGTTCGAAATATTTTCGGGGATAACCCATTAGATAATCTTAAAGAACTTTTAAAACGCTTGGAGGAAGAAAATGCTCATCCGGTGTTAATACCGAATAGGCCTCTTCGCCTTGCACGGAAAAATCCCAAAAGTGAGGTACATGAAATTTCGCTTAAATTTAGGCAAATCTATTTCGAAATTGAAAATGCCATTGAATTGCGGAATACGAAAGGGGATATACGTGTTTATTTCATTCAAGATTACTTCATATTAGAGGTAGGTTGTTTAGAATTGAATATTCAAAAGCGGTAGAATCAGCAGTTGCCGAGCTGAAGGAAAAATGTACGCGTTTAATTGAATTCCTTCAAAAAAATTAGACCAGGAAAAACGATGATCTGAACGAATCTATTACAAAATTAGAAACATTAAAATTGTCGCAAGAGAAAGAACAAGTTGATGAATCTAGCAGACACTCTGATGATTCTTCCGATGATTCTCAATCTATAAATACCTCACAAATGCCCTCAAATACAATCGCAACATGCATCCGCAGCAGTGAATCAACCTAGGGTTTCTTCGAATATCGTAACAGAACAGAATGCTAAAACCAGATAACCAACCTGGGCCTTCTCGCGTTGGACCAACACTTCCTGCTACAGTCGGTCTCGGCCAGACTCACAGACCAGAGGTATCTCTTACTAAAACGAAGAAATACAATGACGATTTTCCCAATGTAAATTCTGCTACTCAAAAAGGTATTAATTTCAACCCCCAGCAATTAAATCAACCAATGCCAATGGGTAATTTTGTACCAATAAATTATTACATACCAAATCAAAATCAATTCTATGATCCTATGCAACAGTTCCGTCCGTTAACTCGTGATCCAACAAAATGGCCCATATCATTCGATGGCACGCCACATGGTACACCCGTAAAAAGGTTTATACGTATGGTGGAACACCAAGCCATGATTAACTGTGTTCATTTGCAACAAATCTCAAATGATATGAGTTATTTTCTCAAAGGCATAGCAGCAGATTGGTACTGGGATTTCATCCAACGCCACGGAAATGTAGAATGGACATTTCTTAAATCAGAAATAATCAAAAGATTTTCGGATAGGAGAACCGATCTAGAAATCCGCCGCGGAATTGAATCCAAGAAACAACGGCCCCACGAAAAATTTATAGATTTTTACAATACGATATTATCTATGTCGTTGCAATTGGAAACCCGTATGCCCGATTCCGATCTTATTTTCATTCTCACTCAAAACATGCGCCCGGGTTTACAAGATCGACTGGCTGTCGCGCAGTTTCAGACTCTCGATGAACTGGTCCGTCAATGTGTCGCATACGAGGATGCGTGGACACGGAACCGTATATTACCAGAACTGTACTGTGAGTCACGGAGACATGTCAGTGAGATCGAGGTGGTGCAAGATCCGCAATTAATTAATAATAGATACATTACCAATACAAATGATGGTCAGTTAGTTTCAAAACCGATAAATTACAGTTCAGTTACTCATAGCGCTTTACAAAATTCATCAATTTATCAAAACCAACCTCCTAATTTCATTCCATCAATACAACCTCAATATAATCCTGGTAATGCATATTATGACTCTCACCATAGTATGGATTATTCTCCTCATAATCCGTGTTTTTTTAATAATCCCATACCACAACAACCAGCGCTTAACGCTATTGCATCACATCAAACCTTAAAAACCCATAGAGCTTTACCCCCACCAATTGAAACACAAGTAATTAAGCATTGTTGGAATTGTCGACAAACAGGACACTTCTTTAAAAATTGTAATTACCGAATAATACACACCTTCTGTTTTGGTTGCGGGACTCCCGAAGTTATTAAGACTCAGTGCCCAAATTGTAAAACCATTTGGGGAAACTTGAAGGAGGGGGTGAACGTCTCAAAGATGATTCCCCCCGACCCACAAATGACACAAACCAAACAACCAAGAGGCGACGGGTTTCGTTCGATCTTGAAGCGTCCATAGACGAAAAACATAGTATTCCAAAATATCGCCAATCTCAAGTAAAGTATCCAAATTTCAAACTTAATCGTAGATCCCGATCTATTCATTACTTTAATTTACGCAAATCCCTTAGATCTCAAATCATAGAATCATTAATAGCTGATAATACAGATGGACGCCCTTACGCGGAAGTTGAGTTACTTGGTAAGAAGCTAAGAGGTTTATTGGATAGCGGTGCCAATGTGTCGGTACTTGGGAGAAATTGCGAGGAGATCCTCAAAGACCCTACTGTGCATTTTCGTCATCTTCCTTCAACGATTAAGACAGCAAATGGGGCTGTCGAACAAATAATTGGCCATGTAAGAGTACCAATAACGTTTGCTGGTCAAACAAATTATTTAACTCTGCACTTAGCTCCAAACCTAACACAAGATTTGTATCTTGGGATTGATTTTTGGCGATTATTTAATTTACAAATTACGTACCATTCCGTTCTCTCTAATTTTAATTCTCCACTGATTTCCTCTTCTCCACGCGTCATATCGGAGGCATCTATTATTGATAGAGAACCGACACTACATCAATTGACTCCCATTCAGTTTCAACAGTTAGAATCCATTAAGCGACAGTTCCCATCTTCCGCTTTGCTTGGTCTGGGTCGTACGCAACTCGTTAAACATGTAATTGATGTCGGTGATGCCAAACCCATCAAGCAAAGGTATTACGCTGTGTCTCCCGCTGTTGAAGCTGAGATTGGTAAGGAGCTTGATCGGATGCTGGCGCTGGGTGTCATAGAGGAGAGTAGCAGCTCGTGGAGTTCCCCGATGACCCGAGTCCGCAAGGAGGATGGCAGAGTCCGATTGTGCTTGGACGCAAGAAAGGTGAACGCGGTGACGGTGAAGGATGCTTATCCATTGCCTCTTATAAATGGATTGCTGGGACGTTTGAACAAGACTAGATTTATATCTAGTATTGATCTTAAGGACGCCTTCTGGCAAATCCCATTGGACGAGAGCTCAAGGGATAAGACAGCCTTCACTGTCTCCGGGCGACCCCTATACCAATTCACAGTGATGCCTTTCGGACTCTGTAATGCTCCGCAGACTATGTGTCGTCTGATGCATCGGGTGATACCTCACGAGTTGCACTCACAGGTCTTTGTATACCTCGACGACCTCTTGATTGCCGCCGAAACGTTCGATGAGCACCTTATGTTGTTGAGTAGAGTTGCTGAATTACTTAAGAAGGCCGGCCTGACGATAAACGTTGAGAAGAGTAAATTCCTCCTTAAAGAAATCCGGTACCTGGGGTATATCGTCGGTGATGGTGTACTCAAGGTAGATTCCTCCAAAGTATCTGGCATTTCAGCCTACCCTGCTCCTAAAAACGTTAAACAAGTCAGGAGATTTCTGGGCATGTCAGGGTATTATCGCAGATTTATCCGTGGATATTCCGAACTAGCAACACCGCTCACCAATTTGTTAAAAAAGAACCGAAAATTTGAGTGGAATGACATGGCTCAGAGGTCTTTTGAGGAGTTAAAACTGGCTCTATCCACGGCTCCTGTTCTCTGCAACCCCGATTGGGGTCAGCCGTTCTTTATCCAGTGCGATGCTTCTATGTCTGGTGTGGGGGCTGTCCTTTTTCAAAGGTCTCCCAGCGGCGATGAACGCCCTATTGCATTTATTTCTCAAAAACTTAATGCAGCGCAGCGTAACTACAGTGTGACCGAATTAGAGTGTTACGCCGCTGTATTAAGTGTTGAGAAGTTTAGGCAATATGTAGAAGGCTACCCTTTTACCATAATCACGGATCACGCAAGTTTGAAGTGGTTAATGGGACAAAGGGAACTTTCTGGGCGTCTCGCTCGCTGGAGCCTGAAACTCCAAGGTTTTAATTTCACAATTGAATACCGGAAAGGCAAAGAAAACATCGTGCCAGACGCGCTTTCACGTCAGGCGGAGGCATTGTTACTGGATGAAGTCATTGCTGATCCTCCTTTCTATTTTGATCAGGATTCCATTCATTTCCAGGATCCTGATTATCTTGACCGAATTAGCCATATCCAAAATAATCCGCATATACAGAGTAACTTACGAATTAGCAACGGTAAAATTCTTATACTTCCGAAACCCGAGCAGGATCTTTCTTCCGATATTCCTTCATGGAAAATTTGTGTTCCTAACCCGTTAATTCCCATACTATTAGAAAGAGTTCACTCACCACCTAGTGCTTCTCATTTTGGTGTACGTAAAACTCTGGAAGTTTTACGACGTTATTATCATTGGCCAAAAATGGTTAACGATGTTTATCAATTTGTGGTGAATTGTTCACTATGCAAGGCTAGCAAACCATCAAACAGTATAACTAGGCCACCAATGGGTAACTATGTGGAGGTTTCTAGGAGTTTTCAACGACTATTTATTGATTTTATGGGGCCATATCCTCGTTCCAAGCTAGGAAACTGTTATCTATTAGTCGTTTTAGACCAGTTTAGTCGTTTTGTCCTCCTTGAACCTATGAGAGACGCTACAAGTAAAAACGTCGTGAAATTTTTAGTGAATCGTGTCTTAAATATATTCTCCGTCCCGGAACAAATTTTAAGTGACAATGGTAAGCAATTTACGTCCAAAGTCTTTCGTGAATTTTTACTCAAATACAATATCAAACACATGTTAACCCCTAAGTATTCTCCCCAAGCGAATGCTTCGGAGCGCGTTAATAGAAGTATATTATCCGCCGTCCGCTCTTACATAAAGGATGATCATACAACTTGGGATACACATATCCATTCCATTGCATCTGCGTTGCGTAATGTGATACATGAAAGCACCGATCGCTCACCACATTTCATGGTGTTTGGACAACATCACATTTCGGATGGATCTCATTATGGGTTACTACGCCAATTAAACAGTTTGGAAGACAATGAACTTCAGTTGTCCAACGCAGATAAACTGGTACTCGCTCAGAAAACTGTCTTAGAGAATTTGCGTAAATCATATAACAAACATTCAAATAGTTATAATTTGCGTAGTCGCAAACGAAATTTCTCAGCTGGTCAACAAGTATTTGTAAGGAATTTTTGTCAAAGTGATGCAACTCAAAAATTTTCCGCAAAATTAGCCCCGAAATTTAAAATGGCATTTATTAAAGAACCCGTTGGTAATGTCGCATACAAACTTGTCGATGAAAGTGGTAACCAAATAGGAATATTTCATGTGAAGGATATTAAGACCTAAAGAAGATTCTTGCATTGGGCGTGCTAACTACCAACAACAAAATTTGTAGTCATTTCCACTATTGGTATTCATGCTCGAACTCATATTCTCCATTAAAATTCTGTAAGAGTTAGTTTTAATGCCTGGCTTTGAGACATCTCTCATGGGATGTGGGACGTCCCCACGATTTGTGGCAATAGCCACATAAAGATCTCATCTCGCACTAAATTAGTTCGCATAAGTTTGTTTTAGTAAAATTACACAGCCACGTATAGTTAAGTTCAATGCTCCCTTCTGCATTATATTACCTCTTTGTATTCATAATTCTAACCATTGAGGGTGATAATGAAGAGATGATTATTTTGTTGTTGCTGGTCAAATAAAATTGTTATGATTGATGATTGTTTTTTTTGGATTGGGACAATTGATAATCGACGTTTGTACGGTGTAGAAGGCCAAAAATAGCATGGTCTAAAGTGGCGTGATATTTTTCTTAAAATTATTTTTAGTTTAAAGTTTTATAGAAAAATTAAAAAAATATAAGTTAACGTAAATAATAATATGTGGATAATAATAGTAAATAGTCCAGTAATTAATAATTAATTAGTGAATCTAAATCGAAAAGTTCAGTTAATATTAATAATTATATTTTAGTGTAAAATAGTTATTACGTTAGTTTAAGTAAATATGTATAGAGATACCATTACTGGTTCCTAAAAATATATTAAAGCTAAGTTAAATACGTATTTCAAACGTGTAATTTATAATAAATAACTCCTAATAACTAAATAGTGAATAGTGTAAATTCAAAATCAGAGAATTGTACTAAATAACTTATGGAAGTTAATCTTAAGTTATTTAATTGAACTAAATTATAAGTGCCTGAAATAGTGAACATTAATAATATGATATAATTAACATAAAAGCTATCCTAATTTTAAGTGATTATAAGATCGATCTACCGTTATTTCTTTAATAATAATATACACAAAAATCTAATTATCTTATTAAAGAAATTACATTCAAACGGTTTAAGTGCTATAAATAGTACTGTTCACGTCAAATGGTACTCTTACATCTGTTATATGTACATAGATAGATACATATTTATACGTACAGAACAAAAATTGTTGCAATATAATAAATAGTACACATAATATAATTAATAAATAATAAGTTATAGTTGATAATTAAATCTAAAACTAAAATCTAAAGCTATAAACATTAATAATAAATAATAGTGTTAATTCTAAAGATAATAAAAGTCTCGTAATTGCAATTGTTCTGTTGTGGTGATCTCGTTAACAATGTCACCTGGTATCGTACTAACTACTGTATGGTAAATCATCATCATTCAACATACCACGTACGTCATCAATCAACAATGAAGGCATAATCATAACGCAACATTCAGCTAAGTGCAAGAAACAAACTTTTTCTACATTTTTGTTATTGTTTATTACTAAATATTTTTATTATTATAAATAATCAATTTCTTTATCTCTTAATTATTTTCTTTAATTAATCTTAAAAATAATATTCAATTATTTTTTTTTATTATATAAAGTTACAATAGATATTAAGGGTATTAGGTGTAGTTATAGTAGGGTGTAGCTAGTTCCAATTTTATTTAAATTAATATATTGAATTTGTTAAACTTCTCTTTTCGATTTATGTTTATTTGATGCATAATAAACTCGAAGTTTAAAGTTTATAAATGAATTATTTATGTTTTTATTTGCGTTAAAATGAGAAGCTAAATTTTGTGAGATTTGAGGATGATCATGGATATAGGTAAAAAGTAGAGGTAGGTTTATTGTCAGAGTTTGTGGTGATACCTTTTAATTATTTTAAAGCGGTCTAATACTGATGCTTACAACTTTCGAAAACCCCACCCCAGTTCCCTGAGTCATAGCTAGAGCAAAATTGACCGCTCGAAAGCTCTGTAAACATAATATTTCTGTAAACGATTACTAGCTAGTCTAGCAATCGTGACAGTGGCGCCCAAACAAGGTTACGGTTTTATTATTTATTACAAAGTTATTTTCCCATCACATTATTATTATTATAATAAGCTTCACTGTTCTTGAGAGTGGTGTTCAAACAAATTTCGTATTTTTTTTTGTTATTTTTTCTATCTAGCAACATTTGTGTTTATGAAATATCAGTCTATAGAGTACTAAATCCTGTTAAGTTTTGACTTAGTTATTTATAAATATGGATTGGTCATAAATTTAAAATTTGCTCATTATTAGTTATATTCTAGTTTTTATATACCGGTTATGATGATAAGCTTGAATTAGGATTTACCTAATTCTAGGATAGTAATCCTATTTTTTCGATTTTAGCTTTAACTTAATTTTTGCTTCCATCATTTTCTACTATTGGTATCCACGCATGTTATTTCCCTAATTTATGGTTTTGAGTGCATGTCGAATAAGGATATGTTTAGTCTGTAATGAACTGAAACAATGAGAATCCTGTTGTTTAAGAATAGTTTTGAGTTTCATTGTATTTCAGATTCATTATTTAATTAATTTTTTTTTACTAGCTAGTCTAGCAATCGTGACAGTGGCGCCCAAGCAAGGTTACGGTTTTATTATTTGTTACAAAGTTATTTTCCCATCACATTATTATTATTATAATAAGCTTCACTGTTCTTGAGAGTGGTGTTCAAACAAATTTCGTATTTTTTTTTGTTATTTTTTCTATCTAGCAACATTTGTGTTTATGAAATATCAGTCTATAGAGTACTAAATCCTGTTAAGTTTTGACTTAGTTATTTATAAATATGGATTGGTCATAAATTTAAAATTTGCTCATTATTAGTTATATTCTAGTTTTTATATACCGGTTATGATGATAAGCTTGAATTAGGATTTACCTAATTCTAGGATAGTAATCCTATTTTTTCGATTTTAGCTTTAACTTAATTTTTGCTTCCATCATTTTCTACTATTGGTATCCACGCATGTTATTTCCCTAATTTATGGTTTTGAGTGCATGTCGAATAAGGATATGTTTAGTCTGTAATGAACTGAAACAATGAGAATCCTGTTGTTTAAGAATAGTTTTGAGTTTCATTGTATTTCAGATTCATTATTTAATTAATTTTTTTTTTTTCCCCACCCTACCACTACTAACACTGGCAATCAAATTTCCATAAGAGATTGGCAATTCAGTTTAAGATAAAATTATTTTTCTTTCACCGCATTCATGATCATCTTCATTATTTTGTGAATCTTACATTTAATACAAATTTCGTATCGTAATACATTAATTAGATAATAATTTCAAATTTCGATTATCAATTGTTGTCACGTAATTAATCATTAACAAACTAGATTTTTCATTCTCAAGTTATTAACATTATATTGGTTGTTGTTTATAAGACCAACTTAGCATAATTAGTTCTCGTATAATATTTTTTTTTTCGGTCTATTTTGACTTAATTTTATGTTAATAGTGGAAAGTCGAAATACATGATGAATCCAGAACATTTGGCTTACGACGAATTTGAACTGGAGTGCGCGGTTCGAAATATTTTCGGGGATAACCCATTAGATAATCTTAAAGAACTTTTAAAACGCTTGGAGGAAGAAAATGCTCATCCGGTGTTAATACCGAATAGGCCTCTTCGCCTTGCACGGAAAAATCCCAAAAGTGAGGTACATGAAATTTCGCTTAAATTTAGGCAAATCTATTTCGAAATTGAAAATGCCATTGAATTGCGGAATACGAAAGGGGATATACGTGTTGATATATTTCATTCAAGATTACTTCATATTAGAGGTAGGTTGTTTAGAATTGAATATTCAAAAGCGGTAGAATCAGCAGTTGCCGAGCTGAAGGAAAAATGTACGCGTTTAATTGAATTCCTTCAAAAAATTAGACCAGGAAAACGATGATCTGAACGAATCTATTACAAAATTAGAAACATTAAAATTGTCGCAAGAGAAAGAACAAGTTGATGAATCTAGCAGACACTCTGATGATTCTTCCGATGATTCTCAATCTATAAATACCTCACAAATGCCTCAAATACAATCGCAACATGCATCCGCAGCAGTGAATCAACCTAGGGTTTCTTCGAATATCGTAACAGAACAGAATGCTAAACCAGATAACCAACCTGGGCCTTCTCGCGTTGGACCAACACTTCCTGCTACAGTCGGTCTCGGCCAGACTCACAGACCAGAGGTATCTCTTACTAAAACGAAGAAATACAATGACGATTTTCCCAATGTAAATTCTGCTACTCAAAAAGGTATTAATTTCAACCCCCAGCAATTAAATCAACCAATGCCAATGGGTAATTTTGTACCAATAAATTATTACATACCAAATCAAAATCAATTCTATGATCCTATGCAACAGTTCCGTCCGTTAACTCGTGATCCAACAAAATGGCCCATATCATTCGATGGCACGCCACATGGTACACCCGTAAAAAGGTTTATACGTATGGTGGAACACCAAGCCATGATTAACTGTGTTCATTTGCAACAAATCTCAAATGATATGAGTTATTTTCTCAAAGGCATAGCAGCAGATTGGTACTGGGATTTCATCCAACGCCACGGAAATGTAGAATGGACATTTCTTAAATCAGAAATAATCAAAAGATTTTCGGATAGGAGAACCGATCTAGAAATCCGCCGCGGAATTGAATCCAAGAAACAACGGCCCCACGAAAAATTTATAGATTTTTACAATACGATATTATCTATGTCGTTGCAATTGGAAACCCGTATGCCCGATTCCGATCTTATTTTCATTCTCACTCAAAACATGCGCCCGGGTTTACAAGATCGACTGGCTGTCGCGCAGTTTCAGACTCTCGATGAACTGGTCCGTCAATGTGTCGCATACGAGGATGCGTGGACACGGAACCGTATATTACCAGAACTGTACTGTGAGTCACGGAGACATGTCAGTGAGATCGAGGTGGTGCAAGATCCGCAATTAATTAATAATAGATACATTACCAATACAAATGATGGTCAGTTAGTTTCAAAACCGATAAATTACAGTTCAGTTACTCATAGCGCTTTACAAAATTCATCAATTTATCAAAACCAACCTCCTAATTTCATTCCATCAATACAACCTCAATATAATCCTGGTAATGCATATTATGACTCTCACCATAGTATGGATTATTCTCCTCATAATCCGTGTTTTTTTAATAATCCCATACCACAACAACCAGCGCTTAACGCTATTGCATCACATCAAACCTTAAAAACCCATAGAGCTTTACCCCCACCAATTGAAACACAAGTAATTAAGCATTGTTGGAATTGTCGACAAACAGGACACTTCTTTAAAAATTGTAATTACCGAATAATACACACCTTCTGTTTTGGTTGCGGGACTCCCGAAGTTATTAAGACTCAGTGCCCAAATTGTAAAACCATTTGGGGAAACTTGAAGGAGGGGGTGAACGTCTCAAAGATGATTCCCCCCGACCCACAAATGACACAAACCAAACAACCAAGAGGCGACGGGTTTCGTTCGATCTTGAAGCGTCCATAGACGAAAAACATAGTATTCCAAAATATCGCCAATCTCAAGTAAAGTATCCAAATTTCAAACTTAATCGTAGATCCCGATCTATTCATTACTTTAATTTACGCAAATCCCTTAGATCTCAAATCATAGAATCATTAATAGCTGATAATACAGATGGACGCCCTTACGCGGAAGTTGAGTTACTTGGTAAGAAGCTAAGAGGTTTATTGGATAGCGGTGCCAATGTGTCGGTACTTGGGAGAAATTGCGAGGAGATCCTCAAAGACCCTACTGTGCATTTTCGTCATCTTCCTTCAACGATTAAGACAGCAAATGGGGCTGTCGAACAAATAATTGGCCATGTAAGAGTACCAATAACGTTTGCTGGTCAAACAAATTATTTAACTCTGCACTTAGCTCCAAACCTAACACAAGATTTGTATCTTGGGATTGATTTTTGGCGATTATTTAATTTACAAATTACGTACCATTCCGTTCTCTCTAATTTTAATTCTCCACTGATTTCCTCTTCTCCACGCGTCATATCGGAGGCATCTATTATTGATAGAGAACCGACACTACATCAATTGACTCCCATTCAGTTTCAACAGTTAGAATCCATTAAGCGACAGTTCCCATCTTCCGCTTTGCTTGGTCTGGGTCGTACGCAACTCGTTAAACATGTAATTGATGTCGGTGATGCCAAACCCATCAAGCAAAGGTATTACGCTGTGTCTCCCGCTGTTGAAGCTGAGATTGGTAAGGAGCTTGATCGGATGCTGGCGCTGGGTGTCATAGAGGAGAGTAGCAGCTCGTGGAGTTCCCCGATGACCCGAGTCCGCAAGGAGGATGGCAGAGTCCGATTGTGCTTGGACGCAAGAAAGGTGAACGCGGTGACGGTGAAGGATGCTTATCCATTGCCTCTTATAAATGGATTGCTGGGACGTTTGAACAAGACTAGATTTATATCTAGTATTGATCTTAAGGACGCCTTCTGGCAAATCCCATTGGACGAGAGCTCAAGGGATAAGACAGCCTTCACTGTCTCCGGGCGACCCCTATACCAATTCACAGTGATGCCTTTCGGACTCTGTAATGCTCCGCAGACTATGTGTCGTCTGATGCATCGGGTGATACCTCACGAGTTGCACTCACAGGTCTTTGTATACCTCGACGACCTCTTGATTGCCGCCGAAACGTTCGATGAGCACCTTATGTTGTTGAGTAGAGTTGCTGAATTACTTAAGAAGGCCGGCCTGACGATAAACGTTGAGAAGAGTAAATTCCTCCTTAAAGAAATCCGGTACCTGGGGTATATCGTCGGTGATGGTGTACTCAAGGTAGATTCCTCCAAAGTATCTGGCATTTCAGCCTACCCTGCTCCTAAAAACGTTAAACAAGTCAGGAGATTTCTGGGCATGTCAGGGTATTATCGCAGATTTATCCGTGGATATTCCGAACTAGCAACACCGCTCACCAATTTGTTAAAAAAGAACCGAAAATTTGAGTGGAATGACATGGCTCAGAGGTCTTTTGAGGAGTTAAAACTGGCTCTATCCACGGCTCCTGTTCTCTGCAACCCCGATTGGGGTCAGCCGTTCTTTATCCAGTGCGATGCTTCTATGTCTGGTGTGGGGGCTGTCCTTTTTCAAAGGTCTCCCAGCGGCGATGAACGCCCTATTGCATTTATTTCTCAAAAACTTAATGCAGCGCAGCGTAACTACAGTGTGACCGAATTAGAGTGTTACGCCGCTGTATTAAGTGTTGAGAAGTTTAGGCAATATGTAGAAGGCTACCCTTTTACCATAATCACGGATCACGCAAGTTTGAAGTGGTTAATGGGACAAAGGGAACTTTCTGGGCGTCTCGCTCGCTGGAGCCTGAAACTCCAAGGTTTTAATTTCACAATTGAATACCGGAAAGGCAAAGAAAACATCGTGCCAGACGCGCTTTCACGTCAGGCGGAGGCATTGTTACTGGATGAAGTCATTGCTGATCCTCCTTTCTATTTTGATCAGGATTCCATTCATTTCCAGGATCCTGATTATCTTGACCGAATTAGCCATATCCAAAATAATCCGCATATACAGAGTAACTTACGAATTAGCAACGGTAAAATTCTTATACTTCCGAAACCCGAGCAGGATCTTTCTTCCGATATTCCTTCATGGAAAATTTGTGTTCCTAACCCGTTAATTCCCATACTATTAGAAAGAGTTCACTCACCACCTAGTGCTTCTCATTTTGGTGTACGTAAAACTCTGGAAGTTTTACGACGTTATTATCATTGGCCAAAAATGGTTAACGATGTTTATCAATTTGTGGTGAATTGTTCACTATGCAAGGCTAGCAAACCATCAAACAGTATAACTAGGCCACCAATGGGTAACTATGTGGAGGTTTCTAGGAGTTTTCAACGACTATTTATTGATTTTATGGGGCCATATCCTCGTTCCAAGCTAGGAAACTGTTATCTATTAGTCGTTTTAGACCAGTTTAGTCGTTTTGTCCTCCTTGAACCTATGAGAGACGCTACAAGTAAAAACGTCGTGAAATTTTTAGTGAATCGTGTCTTAAATATATTCTCCGTCCCGGAACAAATTTTAAGTGACAATGGTAAGCAATTTACGTCCAAAGTCTTTCGTGAATTTTTACTCAAATACAATATCAAACACATGTTAACCCCTAAGTATTCTCCCCAAGCGAATGCTTCGGAGCGCGTTAATAGAAGTATATTATCCGCCGTCCGCTCTTACATAAAGGATGATCATACAACTTGGGATACACATATCCATTCCATTGCATCTGCGTTGCGTAATGTGATACATGAAAGCACCGATCGCTCACCATATTTCATGGTGTTTGGACAACATCACATTTCGGATGGATCTCATTATGGGTTACTACGCCAATTAAACAGTTTGGAAGACAATGAACTTCAGTTGTCCAACGCAGATAAACTGGTACTCGCTCAGAAAACTGTCTTAGAGAATTTGCGTAAATCATATAACAAACATTCAAATAGTTATAATTTGCGTAGTCGCAAACGAAATTTCTCAGCTGGTCAACAAGTATTTGTAAGGAATTTTTGTCAAAGTGATGCAACTCAAAAATTTTCCGCAAAATTAGCCCCGAAATTTAAAATGGCATTTATTAAAGAACCCGTTGGTAATGTCGCATACAAACTTGTCGATGAAAGTGGTAACCAAATAGGAATATTTCATGTGAAGGATATTAAGACCTAAAGAAGATTCTTGCATTGGGCGTGCTAACTACCAACAACAAAATTTGTAGTCATTTCCACTATTGGTATTCATGCTCGAACTCATATTCTCCATTAAAATTCTGTAAGAGTTAGTTTTAATGCCTGGCTTTGAGACATCTCTCATGGGATGTGGGACGTCCCCACGATTTGTGGCAATAGCCACATAAAGATCTCATCTCGCACTAAATTAGTTCGCATAAGTTTGTTTTAGTAAAATTACACAGCCACGTATAGTTAAGTTCAATGCTCCCTTCTGCATTATATTACCTCTTTGTATTCATAATTCTAACCATTGAGGGTGATAATGAAGAGATGATTATTTTGTTGTTGCTGGTCAAATAAAATTGTTATGATTGATGATTGTTTTTTTTGGATTGGGACAATTGATAATCGACGTTTGTACGGTGTAGAAGGCCAAAAATAGCATGGTCTAAAGTGGCGTGATATTTTTCTTAAAATTATTTTTAGTTTAAAGTTTTATAGAAAAATTAAAAAAATATAAGTTAACGTAAATAATAATATGTGGATAATAATAGTAAATAGTCCAGTAATTAATAATTAATTAGTGAATCTAAATCGAAAAGTTCAGTTAATATTAATAATTATATTTTAGTGTAAAATAGTTATTACGTTAGTTTAAGTAAATATGTATAGAGATACCATTACTGGTTCCTAAAAATATATTAAAGCTAAGTTAAATACGTATTTCAAACGTGTAATTTATAATAAATAACTCCTAATAACTAAATAGTGAATAGTGTAAATTCAAAATCAGAGAATTGTACTAAATAACTTATGGAAGTTAATCTTAAGTTATTTAATTGAACTAAATTATAAGTGCCTGAAATAGTGAACATTAATAATATGATATAATTAACATAAAAGCTATCCTAATTTTAAGTGATTATAAGATCGATCTACCGTTATTTCTTTAATAATAATATACACAAAAATCTAATTATCTTATTAAAGAAATTACATTCAAACGGTTTAAGTGCTATAAATAGTACTGTTCACGTCAAATGGTACTCTTACATCTGTTATATGTACATAGATAGATACATATTTATACGTACAGAACAAAAATTGTTGCAATATAATAAATAGTACACATAATATAATTAATAAATAATAAGTTATAGTTGATAATTAAATCTAAAACTAAAATCTAAAGCTATAAACATTAATAATAAATAATAGTGTTAATTCTAAAGATAATAAAAGTCTCGTAATTGCAATTGTTCTGTTGTGGTGATCTCGTTAACAATGTCACCTGGTATCGTACTAACTACTGTATGGTAAATCATCATCATTCAACATACCACGTACGTCATCAATCAACAATGAAGGCATAATCATAACGCAACATTCAGCTAAGTGCAAGAAACAAACTTTTTCTACATTTTTGTTATTGTTTATTACTAAATATTTTTATTATTATAAATAATCAATTTCTTTATCTCTTAATTATTTTCTTTAATTAATCTTAAAAATAATATTCAATTATTTTTTTTTATTATATAAAGTTACAATAGATATTAAGGGTATTAGGTGTAGTTATAGTAGGGTGTAGCTAGTTCCAATTTTATTTAAATTAATATATTGAATTTGTTAAACTTCTCTTTTCGATTTATGTTTATTTGATGCATAATAAACTCGAAGTTTAAAGTTTATAAATGAATTATTTATGTTTTTATTTGCGTTAAAATGAGAAGCTAAATTTTGTGAGATTTGAGGATGATCATGGATATAGGTAAAAAGTAGAGGTAGGTTTATTGTCAGAGTTTGTGGTGATACCTTTTAATTATTTTAAAGCGGTCTAATACTGATGCTTACAACTTTCGAAAACCCCACCCCAGTTCCCTGAGTCATAGCTAGAGCAAAATTGACCGCTCGAAAGCTCTGTAAACATAATATTTCTGTAAACGATTACTAGCTAGTCTAGCAATCGTGACAATATAAAATGATGATTGGGGATGTTTCATTTAGTGAAACATCGATTTATGTTAGTTACTTTCTCAACTAAATTGACAATATTACCATCAGCCAGGCATTTCATTATAGATTACAAAAAATGTTATCACTAGATAATTGAATTAGACACTACAGTGCAAACCTTGAATTTGGGGATTTGTACACCACGATGTGTCATGTTACATTGACCGAAATACATTCGAAGTTAGCCAGACTCATAATTCAGTCCACTCATCCAAAAAACCATGGTTTAACCTAAAGGTGAAACAATCATATGCTCTAAAAACCTATTTCTAAAGGTATTATAATGATAAGAACAAAAGGTCGAGCATTAGTCAAGAAAGTTTAGTAGTTGTTGTTTTGGGAAATGAATAAAGGAAGGAAAAAAAAATTATTTTAATGTAAATTTAATAAAAAAACAAAAATAATTCAACAAATGTTGTAAATATTGTATAATTAAAAATAAAACAAAAACAATAAAAATAAAGGCAAACTTTGGGCCGGCTCGGTAAGAAGCTGTTTTGAAATGTCGTAGTGGTTGTCCATCCGACCTGAAATTATTTCTTTAGTTTTTGCTGACGTTTTGCATAGGTTCGGCTCGGAAATATTTTTTTTTTTTTTTTTTTGTAGGCCTAACTTGTTTTTCCAAGATGACCTCTACACCGCCGTCAGACAATTCGGCAGCAGTACTATCAAATAATGTTTGAAATGAGATATTTGGTACTGCTGCCGATTTTGATGTGTCAGGCTGCGACGAACAATCGGCCAAAAACTTATCTTTTTCTAATGTATCTTGATTCAGCGCTGGTGAAAATGTACATATTTTGTCTTGTTCTACAAAGTAAAATAAAACTCAACATCAACATCAACAGGATGAAAATCCTTTTTTGATTACAATGTTATTTACAGTTTTACAATTTAGCTTTGATTTGCTTTTTAAAAGTACATTTTGAAAAATTAAAATCAAACACATCAAAATTATGATTAAATTGTCGATAAAGAGACGGGATCGGGGCATTATATGCATAGTTAGATTTAAATGTCGGCAAATATATAAAATTCCTGACCCGATCAGGTTTACAGGGCACATGAATATCAATCTTTGCAAGTACTTCCGGACAGTCAATAGAATTGTTCAGCAGCGATGACTGTTGAAGCAGCATACGCATTTACATCTTACAAGCAATGAGTCCAAATTAGCAATTTTACAGCTGTCGTTGTAGGATGGCAAATTTTTTTTATTCAGCTACATTGGAAGGTCCGGCTCAACCGGCCAATTCAATTTATGAAGATGGTCAATACCAAATTTTTCTGTATCCGTTCAATTCTAACGATATAAATATGATAAGCAGGATCCCAAATGCTCAACGCATATTCCAAATTAGACCGAACAATGGAACAATACAAAGTTTTAATTGATTGTGGATTATGCAAATCTTTTGTGATACGATGAATAAAGCAGAGTAAAGAATTAGACTTATTGATATGGTCTCGGAAATTCAATTGATGGTCCAAGATAACACCCAAATCTTTAAATGTCATAACATAACTCATTCCAGCTGGTGATTACCAATAAGATATTGATGACGAATAACTGCTTTTTTCCTGGAGAAGCTCATAAACTTGCACTTTTTCAAATTTAAGTTTAATTTATTCATAATTGACCAATTATACAGCAAATCAAGCTCGCTCTGCATTTCATTACATTGTTGCGGACTACGTACAGTTTTTGATATTTTCAAGTCATCTGCATATAATTCACAATCATAATACTGGAACAAAGAAGCAACTTCATTGATGAAAACGTTAAACAACAGTGGTCCTAGGTGTGAGCCCTGAAAGAAACTCCGCAGAATGAACTTCAATTGTCTTGCTTCCGATCACGAAGATGCGATCTAATCCAATCCAAAAACAATTTAATCACTCCAAATCTATCCAGTGTGTCAAGAAGTAGCTCAAACTGAGGTGAGTCGAATGCTTTCGCAAAATCTGTAAAAACCACATCCAGCTGACATTTGGAGTCAAAAGCGGTAAACACTTTAGATGTTAGACTTAAGAGATTTGTAGTAGTATGTAGAACGACAAATAATCAGAAATAATAAGCTCAAATAATTTTGGAATCGATGATAATATTGATATGCCTCGATAATTTTTAATGTTACTCCGTTTTCCGGATTTAAAAATTATAAATGACTTTCCGTATACTTACACATATGTATGTATAGAAAATTCGAAATTTTTTACTCCAAATGTCAAGTTGTATTCGAAATGTATCAACTTTAGCGTTGAGTTTATGAGACCCGATGCCGCTATATTTAATTCGAGATTTTCGAGTCTTTCAAGATTACTCCAGAATCTTCGATGATATTTTCATGAGTTTTGTGATTTTTGAAGATTTTTCCACATACCATTCGATACATTTTTTTAGGGGGTTTTAGGTGAAGACTATTTCCTTTTATTTCTTCTAGCATTTGCTTTTCGAATAATGACATAAGGAATTGTAGAGTTGAGTTCGGAAATCTGGGGCGTCATTTATGTCGTTTTCCACTTACACACTACTCTACTCTAAAGCTACTCCAATCCGACATCTTGAAATCCGTCGAAATTGACGGAGTAGCAAACTACTCTAACTAATACATCTACATCTACATTGCATTACATTGCAAAGTTGACATATTAATTGTCAAAATAGTAATTTGACAATAGGAACTGGGTAATGGAAAAATTTTTGTTTATAATTAATTTTCTCCCTGAAGATGACGGAATATACCGTCGAAATGTAGGGGTATATACAAAATAAAAATAAACTTAATAAAAGAAAACCCTGTTTTATTTTTAATAATTATCAGTTAAAAATAATATATTTTATAAAAAGTGACACTGTTAATCAAACAAAACTTAAAAGTTAGAAAACGAGTTGTCATTTTTAAAGTCCAAAGTCAACGCAGCCGATATGAAAAGCACTTTATTCCCGTGTACTTTTGCCCCGATATTCGTCACCCGTTTCTGCTGTGCGATAATTGTGTCTGTTTTCGTATCTAATTTTATTAAAGAAAATCATTGATATTAATATTCAATCTACTTTTGCTTTGACAAAGTTTTAATATTACATATTTTGGGCGGTTTCTTTAGTCTTATTGTAAAAGTTATGGACACTCATTTTGTTTATTTATTCACAGGTAGGACTTATAATAAGATAGTTCGTGCTTATCGCCTATTGTGCGTCAAGCAGATATTCGAACATGAATCGATGCTATCAGGCTGAAATGCAGAAATAGGTCAACAACAGTTTTGTTTTCTCTGACCTCTTGGTATTTCAAAACCTCATCGTGCTTCGTATGTTTTTGAATTAAACTATTCAACTGGGTTGATATCGCAAACATTTGTGCGTTCCCTTGTTCCCTGTCCATTTCGTAACGAGTCTCTTTTTATATCGATTCTATTATACCTCTACTGGCTATAAAGTTCTCGATATTTTTTTTTCGTGTGAATATTTTCGCTGCGGAAAATTTGGTCTATTTTGACACTTCACTTTTTGCAATTTAAAATATAAATCATCTTTTCACGTTTATCTTGTAGTGCGCGATGGTAGACGTATTCCGTTAGAATCCTCTCGTAGTACACGATGAAGTTAGTAGACAAATTTAAAAAACAAAAAAAAAATTGAAAACATTTTTACCTTATTTTGCTGTCGTAGTGGTTCGGTCTTCAAGTGTAGCAATGTTCTGTTTCTGGTGAAATCTCGTGTCTTCGTGGCGTCGCTTATTCGCTTTTAGCTTAAAATATCAGGTTTTTTATTTTCAATAATTATATTCATTTCTTCTGACGGATTCACTTTATAAACAGGTTTTATTCACTATTTTGTGCACTTAACACTTTAGACACTTAAACTATCACTGTACTTCTGCGCTAATTATATTTTTAAGGTGGATTTCACAATTTTATTTTTACCGTCCTATTACAATGAGTTCGATCTAAAAACTAAACTTAACACATAAATTTGATATAAAATGAATTTTTTTATCTACTGTTTCATAATTATTGCAACGATACACTTTCTATTACATTCCTTGTTTAGACGTGTTGATTTTTTTGTATTCATCAGAATCAAGTTATTGGGGTATGATGACGATGCGAAACATTTTCTTGACGTTGATTTTCTTCATGATGAATCTAAAATAGAAAAATTTAATTTATTAGTTTATTTATGTAACAATGTAACACAAGAATTAAAAATATTTATCTTGTATATGTAGTGGTTTAGGGTAGATTATTTGGTTGTTCCAATACCTGGAATTGAATTTATTGTTATGTTAATTGCTTCGGTCTAAAAAGACCAAAGTATGCATTGAAATTATGTCAAAGATTACCTAAAATTTGGTTGGTCAAAAACCACTTTTCTCGATTGAAAACAAATCCCAAGGCAAGAAAAGTTTCTAATCGAACCTGAATATTATTACGGAGATAATCTTGATCGTTTAGCAATTGAAATTGTACGTTTACGCTATCGCAAAGAAACCTCAACAGTTGCATGGAGCACAGAAACCGAAACAGCAAACATTCCACTTTTGTAAAAATTAAATTTTTTTTAATTTTATTCTATTGTTTACTAACGGGCACTCTTCCTTATAGCGAAAAAAAGTTTTATTTTAAAAAATATTTAAAGATCGATTTCGGTACCTAGCACATGCTACCATCATCAGTTATAGCTATGCTTACCAATACCATACAACAAAAAAGCATACAACTGATGATGGTAGTAGCATGTACTACCGAAAACGATCTTTAAATATTTTTAAAATAAAACGTTTGTTCATGATAAGGAAGTGTGCCATTTAGTAAAAAATAGAATAAAATTAAAAAAAAATTAATTTTTACAAAAGTGGAAATACTTAAATATAAAAATTTTTTTATTTGCATTAAAAGTGAAATAAGTTACATAAATAATTCATTAAATTGAGAATGAACCCTATAAAATAATTTTTGGGTTATATTTTCTTCTGTTCATTGGAAACGTCAAAATTCATTATAACCGGTTCAAAATATAGCTATTATATTACAGAACTTTATCCAAGAATCATTTTAGAAACCCATTTCCAACGCATATTTCAAATATCATTATAATCGGTTAAGGAACAGCCAAGTTCCGTCCTAATTGGCCATTGATATAATTTGCTAAAGGTTCAATTTGAAATGTAAAAGGATCAATTTTAAGTGTAAAACATGTATGATGGTATGATGGGGGGGGGGGGGGGGGGGCGAGTAGACAAGACAAGAGAGAAGAGACGCAACAACTTCAACAACAATGTCAAGCAACATTTACTACGGTTGATACAAATTTGGGTGACCGCTTGAAAATATGATGATGGAACGAAATATCGCCCCTCCCACCGCACAACCGCCGATGGGAAAAATAGTGGAGACACAATTAATTAATTAAAAAATTAAGACATTTCAGATCTTGCGGCTACAACACGGGGTCGCTGAAAAAAATTATGTTGTCTTGTGATTAACAAGTGTCAAGTCAAGAAAAAAACTAGCAAATTTACTAATTATCAACTACTTAGGTGTCTGGAAACGGGTCGAGCCTTTACTGCTAACTTACCTTTCCTTTCCTTTGATCTTGTTACACACGGTGGGCCGGGCGTATTCGGGAAACTTGTCTTAGGCTTGGTCGTACATACTAAATCAATCAAATCAATCAATCAAAATCATGTATAATGGTGCATAATTGTATGGTGTATGGTGATATAATTGTATGATGGTAGGATGATGGTGTGACGGTATAATGGTGTGATGGTATGGTGGCATGCTGGTATTATGATGATGATATGATATTATGAAGGTATGCTGGTATGATGGTACGATGGTATAACGATACGATGGTAGTGTCATGGTAAGATGGTATATAGATGGTAGTATGATTGTGTAATGTTATGATGATATAGTGATATAATGGATGGTATATGACAGGATGATTGTATATACGTTCTATCATATGGTATGACGGTATTTATTCTAGACTCAAGCTATGTCAAGCGAATAAGTTGTGAAAGTTTTTGTAGAGGAAAAATATAATTTAAATGTTAAATGAATGCCGTAAAAATTGAAATTGGTGAATTGGTAATACCAGGTAAGACAAGTGGATAGTTTTCGAAAAGGAAAACTAGAAAAAAATAAAATCAGACTCTTTTTGTTGGATAATTTATATAATTGGTAAACGGAGAATATTTTTTATTTTTTGTGTTTGGTTGTTCTGTGTGTCAAGAATCCAAATTATTTTGTTATACATATTAAGTAAAATGTCACAGCGATTACGTAAAATTCAAATTGACAAATTATTTAGAAAAAACGCACCAACCAACGCAGATCTACATAATGCAGGTTATACAAGAATTATTTAATGAAATGTCTTCGTATAATAAGGCAATAGATTCATTAACCAAGAATTTTGAAATGCTAGAAAAGAAGCAACAGCACCATACTAATCGGTTACAAACCCTGGAAACTGGCATAGAAAGCATCAAAACAGAAATGAAATGTTTGGAGGATTCTGCAAATCGTCAAGACGAGTTAAATTCACAGCTAATTGATTTTTCAACCAAAATTCATGTTTTGACAGAAGCAGTTGAAAAATTTGATTCTGAGCTTGCTGATATTTAGGCCCGTTGTACATTTCAGCTAAGCTAAGCTAAGCGATATGATGAAAATAAAAAAATTTAATGGGGAGATATAAAATCAGAAGTGTATGTTTGTATAAGGCTAGTTATCAGCTGGAAAGTGCAAAGGGGTGAGCTAGGCGAGCTAACAAAGCAAACGAAAACTACATTTCTCGCTTAGCTTAGCTGAAATGTGCAACGGGCCTAAAACTAAAGGAACAGCAAGTAAATCTTTCGCTGAATCAGCCAACTTAAATATTGTAAATATAAATTCATTGCAAGGTGAGGTCAAAGTTATAAAGCAAGACAAGTTTAATAATGATGTGATAGTTTTAAGAATTCCTAATAATATGTAGTATGCAGTGTTGTGAACTTCTATCAGAAACTGAATGAATTATACAATTTTGGGACTGATAATGTGTTACATTGTTATAAAATCATCCAAAAACGGAACCAAACAAAGGTAAATCTAATAATTAAATTTGTATCTCATGAAACCAAACTGAATTTTTTAATGAAGAAGTACCAAATGGATCCTCTGTTTAATGACCAACTAATAAGAAACGCTGTTAAAATTAAAATTTTAGTTTGTGATAGACTGACAAATGAAAATATTAAAATATTGAATTACTATAAGAAACAACAAAACTTGAAAAAAATTAGCAAAAGTGGGTTCAAAAACGGTAGAATTTATATTACCAAAAACAACGGCGATATTCAAGGGATAACTACATAGTCTAAGAGCTGTTAGACAATTTTAAGTAGGTATTTGAGGCAGCATGAAAATTTGTCTGACGCTTCTTTAGCAATGTCTAAACACAAAATCAAAGATCTGGCTGAAGGGTAGCGGGGCATTGTCAACCTTTGATTTTTTTAAGTTGCGAAATTTTTTTTGCAAAAAATGTATTTGAGGCATTCTGAAATTTTAATACATTTTAGTTTAGTATTTAATAAAATAAAAAAGCCAGATCATTTAGTCGGGTCTAAAATGTTGCCAGGCGGCTTCAAAGTTGAATTTTGTAGACTTCTAAAAAATATATTTGAGGCAAACTAAGACTTAGACAGATAAATATATGTATATACCTAAACAAACATAACTTCAAAAAGACAGGTCATTTTGGTGGGGCTCTCTACCTGCCAGGTGGTCGGAATTGTACTGAGTTCTTAAGAGCTTTTGTTGTAATTCTACTTTGCAGTTTTCTGTTTCGCTTATTCTATTACACATAGTTATCATCAACACTACTTTCTTGAACCTTATTATCTGTTTCAACAGGTTTTTTTTCAATATATAAGCAGAAAAATTCATAATTTTTACCTTTGAAATAGATTTTTCGAACCTATCAGCAGATTCGTTACATTCAGAAATAAACGTTTCACGTAATTTTGCATCTACTTCTTCAATATTTATCAAAAAATCTTGTTCTGCATTTAAAGCTGCTTTTCCACTCGAAATATTGAAAAGTCGTTGCTGGTCGATGGTAGTATCGAATGGATTCATAAATTTGGAAAATGCATTGACAAATAATTGAATTTGTTTAGTGTCTTTGTTTAAATTATATTTTTCCAAATCAGCTGTAACATTTTGCCGTTTCCGTAGACAAGTAGCCTCATATGTATATGATACAACAGTTGATCGAATCTCGTGGCTCTTACAACAGCGCTGCCGAGCAGAAATGGAGTTAATAAAATGTACTGCACCGGTTAATCTTCTTTCAGCATCTGCGTTGATTATCTGTTCCAGAGTCAGATCAATTGGCTGTCTACAGAATGACTTGTCCGTTCTTTGGATTCTAAAATAACTTCTTTCCATGGATTCTTGTAATCGTGGATGAGTTTGTTCTAGTTTAATTAAAATATCGTGATATTTAACCAACCAACGTGAAAAATTTGGCTGATTAAAGACAAAGAAAAGATTGGCCATTTTTGGTTAAATAAATTTAAATAGATCAATATCGCCTGTCCGTATACTGCGGTTTAACTTCTGACAATAATTGACGAGACTTATGTACGGCACATAAAATTAAGGCTTTTTACCATAAGCCCCATTCAAATGGGCTTCTTTATGTTGAAGATATGAAGATATGAGGTTTGAGGCTTCACTATTTTGTAATAAAGCACCATAAGATAATTTTTGATCATTAAACTCCATCAGCTCTGTACGTAAATTTTCTATAATCGTTATTTTTTCATTTTTCAAGAAAAATTGAAATGCAAAATTTCTAATCCAACGTTTACATCTATTAAAGTGCTTGCCAGAAAGGAATGAATCAACAGATCCATTTGCTATTTTTCACTTTCAAAAGCAATATTCATTGGTCCACAGCTTTGAAATATGCAAGGATAATATGAAAAGATCCAAAATGAATAAATATGTTATCAAATAATGGCTGCTCACTAGCTTGGATTTGCATCGCAACTTTAGCAATAGCTAAATCGTAAGTAACTTCAATATGAGACTGCAGTACTTCTTCAGCGATTTTTTAACTGTCTTTCAGTGTTTCGAGAACAACATTTTTAGAAGTAGTGTTGATGATAACTAGATATAATAGAATAAGCAAACAGAAAAGTGCAAAGTAGAATTATATCAACAGCTCTTAAGAATTCAGTACATTTCCGACCACCTGGCAGGTAGAAAGTCCCACCAAAATGACCTAATGACCTGTCTTTTTGAAGTTATGTTTTTTTAGGTATATACATATATTTATCTGTCTAAGTCTTAGCTTGCCTCAAATATATTTTTTAGAAGTCTACAAAATTCAACTTTGAAGCCTCCTGGCAACATTTTGGACCCGACTAAATGATCTGGCTTTTTTATTTTATATTTTATTAAATACTAAACTAAAAGGTATTAACATTTCAGAATGCCTCAAATACATTTTTTGCAAAAAAAAATTTCGCAACTTAAAAAAAAATCAAAGGTTGACAATGCCCCGCTACCCTTCAGCCAGGTCTTTGATTTTGTGTTTAGACATTGCTAAAGAAGCGTCACACAAATTTTCATGCTACCTCAAATACCTACTCAAAATTGTCTAACAGTATTATTAATTAGTCCCTGTATTTTATTGTTAAAAGTATTGGTGAGGAAATTCATTTTTTTTGGTCTGAAGAAGCCGAACGTTTTTTTTTTTTGGTGAAGAGGAATGATGGACAGTAACAATTAGAGAGTGAATGAAGGTGGATATACCAAAATATAAAATAATAGTAATAATAAGGCTGATTAATTTTTTTTTAAATTAAGTTACAAAGTTTATCAAGCCGCATAATATTAATTAAAAAATTTAATAATAATTCGTTATAAATAGTATTACTTAGACTAAGATAATAACTGTAGTGTGTAGTGCAAAACCAAATTTTTTTGGACAGAATTCAAATCGAACATTCCATAGAATTCTGCTCCGTTAAAAACAAGGACAAAAAAAGTGAAAATTATTAAGTTGATAGAACATTAATGTTCGTGGTTTAAATAAACGGTACACAATAACAAATCATTCATAATTTTTTTTTATTAATAATTTTCATAATAATAATTACCAACAACAGTGCAATACTCTAAGTAAAAATATAAGAATAAAGTTAAACGGGGGACATAAACGTTCAAGTAAGCAATATTTTAAGTGGAAACTGCCACTAGCAAGAATCCAAATCCTCCATTTTGCAACAACTTTTTCTGGATAATGTGCTTCATACCTTTGCTAATATGATCTATATAGCCAAACCTTGCCCAAATCTCTGGGAGTCCTTGTTAATGGGCCCTCAATATAAAATACTCAATATGTTAAGTGGAAAAAAGCTAGGGTATCCAATACCGATTATCGAGTACCCGGGTACTCGGCTATTTAAGCCTTTTTTCGAGTACTCGATTACCCGGGTAATTTGAGTGACCACCCGGGTAACTTGATTCAAAGAAAATTTTGGAAGGGTGAATTTTATTTTGTTCGATTGAAGAAAAAACGTTGTTCTGAGAGCAAAATATTTTAGCTCGAGGGCACTTTTGCGATTTAACTTTTACATAAGTATATTTAAATGTTTATTAGCTATTTGGCTAATTGACTGACGTTTTCAGTTTGACAACTTTATTGTGGTTTTTGTGTTTGTTAGTAATGCCACTAAATTAATCTTAACATTGCTTGGCAAACGATTTTTTTAGATTTTATATGTGCAATTTGCAAGGTTTTTATATTTTGACGGATAATGCATAAACATAAAAGATCAATGAGATCTTCTTGCTCGATTGACGCCGAAATTGCGATTGCTTTTTCAAAGAGAGAAAACAAATCAATCGAAAACGACAATAGTTTATGTCGAGTGATAAATGTGAATTTGATGCGTCCTATCAATTTTCCAGATTAATTAAAATTTCGATAGCTTTTATTATCAGCTTTTGGTTATCTTTCAGATGTTTAGTTTGTTTTATTATTTAATTAGAAAATCACGAGTAGATGGTGACAAATATTTTAAATATACAAGAACATAAATTCTTCACGTATCCTTGAAGGATTTTAAAATAATTTTTTAATAATACATGGTAAAACAAAAATTAATTGGATTTAACTAAATTTAATCAAGTATAATGATTCAATTTGGTTGGCGGCCATGAGTAAACAGAAAATAATTACAAATTTTATTTGTAATACATTTCCGAAAATTTTAGGTTACGACAAAAATGTAACAAATATTTGAACTGATCTGATTTTAAAAAAATTGATCTTGTCTATATATTCTAATGCATGCCATTAACAAATAATTCATATAGGACCATTTTAAGAAGCAAGAGAAATAGGACTCAGAATGTAGTATGTGCTTCTTATTAATCCAAAGAGAGGGTGACAATAGCATGATCTATGATTTTTTTAAAGGTTTTATGTACATTTATGTGTTTTTGTTTATTACTCGGGTACCCGGGTAACCCGGGTGTTGAAAAAAACTAGTACTCAACTACCCGGGTACTTTGAAACTCGAGTAATTTGGATTCCCTAGCAAAAAGCCATTATTAAGAATCCAAATCCTCCGTTTGGCAATAACTTCCCCTGGATAATGTACTCCATACCCTGGCTTATATGATTTATATAGCCGAACCTTGCCCAATTCTCTGGGAGTCCCTGTTAATGGGCCCTTAATATAAAATACTCAATATTTTAAGTGGAAACTGCCACTAGCAAGAACCCAAATCCTCCGTTTGGCAACAACTTCTTCTGGATAATGTGCTCCATACATTGGCTTATATGATCTATATAGCCGAACCTTGCCCAAATCTCTGGGAGTCCCTGTTAATGGGCCCTTAGTATAAAATGCTCAATATTTTAAGTGGAAACTGCCACTAGCAAGAATCCAATTCGTCCGTTTGGCAACAACTTCTTCTGGATAATGTGCTCCATACATTGGCTTATATGATCTATATAGCCAAACCTTGCCCAAATCTCTGGGAGTCCTTGTTAATGGGCCCTCATTATAAAATACCTACTCAATATGTTAAGTGGAAAAAAGCCATTATTAAGAATCCAAATCCTCCGTTTGGCAACAACTTCTTCTGGATAATGTACTCCATACCCTGGCTTATATGATTTATATAGCCGAACCTTGCCCAAATCTCTGGGAGTCCCTGTTAAGGGGCCCTTAGTATAAAATTCTCAATATTTTAAGTGGAAACTTCCACTAGCAAGAATCCAAATCCTCCGTTTGGCAACAACTTCTTCTGGATAATGTACTCCATACCCTGGCTTATATGATTTATATAGCCGAACCTTGCCCAATTCTCTGTGAGTCCCTGTTAATGGGCCCTTAATATAAAATACTCAATATTTTAAGTGGAAACTGCCACTAGCAAGAATCCAAATCCTCCGTTTGGCAACAACTTCTTCTGGATAATGTGCTCCATACATTGGCTTATATGATCTATATAGCCGAACCTTGCCCAAATCTCTGGGAGTCCCTGTTAATGGGCCCTTAGTATAAAATGCTCAATATTTTAGGTGGAACTGCCACTAGCAAGAATCCAAATCCTCCGTTTGGCAACAACTTCTTCTGGATAATGTGCTCCATACATTGGCTTATATGATCTATATAGCCGAAACTTGCCCAAATCTCTGGGAGTCCCTGTTAATGGGCCCTTAGTATAAAATGCTCAATATTTTAAATGGAAACTGCCACTAGCAAGAATCCAAATCCTTCGTTTGCAAACAACTTCTTCTGGATAATGTGCTCCATACATTGACTTATATGATCTATATAGCCGAACCTTGCCCAAATCTCTGGGAGTCCCTGTTAATGGACTCTCAATAGAAAATGCTCAATATTTTAAGTGGAAAACTGCCACTAGCAAGAATACACATCCTATCTCTGCAAACAACTTCTTCTGGATAATGTGCTCCATACCTTGGCTTATATGATCTATATAGCCGAACCTTGTTCAAATCTCTGGGAATCCTTGTTAATGGGCGCTCAATAGAAAATACCCAATATTTTAAGTGGAAACTGCCATTAACAAGAATCCAAATCCTCCGTTTGGAAACAACTTCTCCTGGATAATGTGCTTCATACCTAGGCTTATATGATCTATATGTCCTTGTTAATGGGCCCTCAATATAAAATACTCAATATGTTAAATAGAAAACTGTCATTAGCAAGATTCCAAATCCCCCGTTTGAAACATCTTCTTCTAGATAATGTGCTCCATACCTTCTATATGACCTATGTAGCCGAACCTTGCCCAAATCTCTTGGAGTCCTTGTTAATGGGCCCTCAATAGAAACTACTCAATATTTTAAGTGGAAACTACCACTAACAAGAATCCAAATCCTAGGTCATATAAGCCAAGGTATGGAGTACATTATCCAGAAAATATTCTTTCCAAACGGATGATTTGAAATCTTGTTAATGCAGTTCTCCACCTAAAATATTGAGTAGGTTTTAATTTTTTGTTAAAAGCCTAACGCAAAGAAATCACTCAGTTCATTCCAATAAGAATTTAGTTTTGAGCATTTCTAATACATACATTATTTTTTGTTATTTGTTATTTTTTGTCAGAAACTTCACGTCGGTGTTAAAATATGGTTTTTTGAATACACCCAGCGCCATAAAAATGTGCGAATTGGTTTATTTTCATTTTTTCTCTTTTATTTATTCTAAGTTTTTGTTTTTTCGTTCTTTTCTTATTTATTTTGTTTTTTTTTTTTGCGCTCATTTTTCTTTGATATCCCAATTGTTGAGGAATAATTTATAGTGGTAATCGAGGTAAATATTAGTTAGTTCCAGTTAAGCCATAAAAGAGTAAATTTTACAATGGGTCTTTGTAAACTAAATTTTGCAATTTCATGCTAAAAAATACACAAATGTGATAATAGCCGAAATGATCTGTTGTATTGAATCCGGAGTAGACGTTTTTTAATGCGATATTGTGAAAACTCAACAATTGCAAGAAAGACTGACCTCCGTTCGCTTAGATCGAGTACTAAACCGATTAACGGTAAGGCACAGATTCAATACTGCTGCTGAGCTAAGAAGAGACCTTTTAGCAACAACTAACGGCTTAATTTCGGTTTGTACTGTACATAGAGAAGGTTAAATGAACTAGGTCTGAACGCTTGTCGACCGGCACAAAAACCGCTTCTTACCCTAAAAATGAAAGCTAAAAGATTAAAATTTACAAATGAACGGAAAAATTGAACTTCGAAGGTCTAACGGAGAGAAGGATTTTCGAACGAGTTCAAATTTAATTCATTTGGGCCCGACGGAAGGATGACGTTCAGCGACGAAAAGAAGAAAGGTATTCGACATAATGCGTTTTACCGACATTAAAACAATCCCTATACGTTATGATCTGGGATCCATAACAGCTTTTGAAATGTGATCCATTCACCTTCTAGAAGATTCTGAAAATGGAGTAAAATACAAAAAAAAATGTTGAAACCTGCATCGTGCCGACCATTGAGGATCTGTCACAAAATATTACAAATTCAATATTTGAAGATGATTCGACTCCGCTTTTCAGATCACACCTTGCAAGATATAGCCGTTGTTGGTAATATAAGAATGTTTATTTATTATGCCATTTTCCTTTCGGTAACAGAATTTAAACAAATTTTGGGGATTGAGTCACTACCATGGCAAACAAAATAAATTTCTACAATCTATGCAATTTCAAGGAAGACTTCGATATGGAAGCAGAATAGCATTTGGTGCAACTTGGCATGAAAAACGACCTTGTGATGCAATAGGAGGAGTTCTCAAGAGGAATGCTGTTAGAGCGAGTTTACAAAAACCTTTTCAAAAACAAATAACTACGTCACTTGAACTTTATTCATGGGCAGTCGAGAAAGAATCAAGAGTAAACTATGTATTTTTAACTATACTACAGATTATAATATAATGGAAAAGCAATTAAAAAAAGATATAGCTCAGTAAAACAAATAGCAGGAATTCATAAATAAGAGAACGAGTAAGACATCTTTAGATATTAGAAAATTTTCATTTTCTACACGGCAAAAACTGTTCGATATTGAATAATAAAGATTTTAACAATTAATTTATGGTTTTATTGTATTGCAAAAAGTGGTTGAATTGAAGAATTAAAAAATAAAAATTAATTAAAATTATAATAAAATTATTGAAGGAACAGTTTGAATAGATTTTCTTGAATTTTGGTTTAAAATAAAGGTATCACTCGCGTTTTTATTTTTTTAATCGCTTATAAAATGAATAAGCTTTAAAAAAATTAAAAAATCGATAACTCGTTTAAGTCCAACATAACGGTAAATGACAATTTTCCAAAAAACACGTTTTTTCTTTAAGATCAAATCTTTTTAAAATTAAAATTGTACCGTTTTTTATAAGATCCATTCATTCCCTTTCATTTGAGATATAAATTGTTAAAATCGGTTAAGTGGTTCTCGCGACAGAGGCCTTTAAAAATTACAATTTTTCAGAAAAATCAGAAAAAACGTAAAACGCCGTACGCCCCTGTTTCAAAAAACAGTATCGTAGAATGAAATAAAAAAATACGTGTCGAGTTATTTGATATATATGTAGATCATTTTTGGGAAGTTTCATAAAAATCTAAAGGAGTCAGGACAAAATTTGAGTTTTTTTTTACCGGTTTCGTATGGAATCGCTGTATGTTATAATAATAATAGTGAAATATTATAAATATTAACTTAATCAAATAATCGTAAGTAATACCTAAGTAATTACTATGCTATATACGGCGATTGTCATGTGAAGGGCCGGTCAAAAATCAAGGCAGTCCTGATTTGTTTCAAATTTTTTTCCCTGTAAACAGAAAAATTTTATTGTTTGATCGCATAATTAGTGAAAAATTGTGGTTTTCTTTTCTCATCCTACCTGAAAATGTAGAGAGATTTTCTTCTACGATTTTTCAATCTATAATTCTAAACATATTGAGGATGCAATTTACCGAATAATATTATTCAATTCGAGTGAATTTTAGTTCATAAATATTTAAGTCAAAATGACCGAATTTGCATTAGTTCTTATGGGAAATTAAAAGAATTAAAATTTACGCCCGTATTACGGGCTTTTTCTTCTAGTAATAATAATAAGAGTATTGTTGTAAACTTGCAACAGGAATAATAAATTCATTCATCTTTTTCATAGATATACCACATACAACCTGTCATCAGTAAAATTTGCCGCATCATTGATAGTCAACGTTATAAATGGAGAACGGATCCGCAACGAACCGATAAGTCGACATTTTTTTTTATAATTTCTTTTTTAAATTTTCTTAATTAGATTTATAAAAGTAATAACCTTTATTTATTTATTTTTAATTTATAATTTATTTAATTTACATAAATTTAATTTATTATCTATTATACACCACCATTTTATGCACGCACCAATTGTGTCGTTAGCGGCCAACACAAAATCCGATGTGTTGTCGCTATGAATTTCGAGACGAGACTAGTTTAATATTTATTGATTTTTATTTTGTTTGTTTTGTTTTTGTGTTATGCAGTTGGTAGCATGATACAAGGAATTAATAAGGTATGCTCAAATAAATTATAATACCCTATAAAGGACATTAACGGTCAAAAAACGGCGATAGATAGATTAAATCTTAAGATGGCACTAGTAGTTTTTTTTAAATTTTTTTTTTGTTGTATCGAAATAAAAATATAAACAAAAGCAAAAAACACGAATAATACTTACAACTAGGCATGAATTATAAAAAAAATTAATTTTATTTTTGATTTATTTACCAAAAATTAAAAATTGTTAAAGCTGACATCTTTAGAAGTTATCCCGTACTATGTTTTCCCGTATTAAATAATACTGTATTATCGCTAAATCTGCCAATATCATTGACCGCAAGTTTACTATGGAAAAGTGTCATGATGTCCTTTATAGGGTATTATAATTTATTTGGGTATGCTCAATAGATGTAATTACGCCATCCGGTGACAGAAATTTGTTTTTTATTTTTTGTTATTTCTCTATTTTATTTTGTTTTTAGCACGTCATTCGGTAGTATCGTGGTGCAGCATCGAATGACGTGCTAAAAAACAATACAAAATAGAGAAATTTGTACAAAAAATAAAAAATAAAAAACAAATTTCTGTCACCGGATGGCGTAATTACATCTATTGAGCATACCTTATTAAGTCTTTGTATCATGAGTTGGTAGTGGTACTAGATGTATGGACTAGGTGTATTTGTTTGCGGCTTTGTGTTCTCGTGCGAGTTGTTCTGTGGCGGCGAACGCATACCTTCAGGCGCCAAAATGTGTGAACCGCCACAGATTATTTAGTTTTCATTTATTAGTAATTAATTTTTTTTCTTTACATTTTCATTTCAATGTTTAACTGGGGAAAGGTTCATTTAATTTAAATTCTAAAATAAATCGTTTTGTAATTAATACAGTAATAATTCGTTGCCTTCTTCTTTCTGTTTTTTTTTTAATTGTTGTTCGCCTATCTTTGCTTATGTTCCGTGATGAAATAGCGGGATGGAATTGAGGTAAGTGGTGTGGTAAGTGATGATTGCTAGTTTTCCTTTTTGTGTTTTTGATGTGAAAACATCTTTATCGGCAGGAGTAAGTAAAAAACTGAATATAGAAATCGGGTTACGGAAACAAAAGTGCCGAACAAAAAATATTGCAGGTATGTGTGAATATCACGACAAGAACAAAAAATTAGTAAAACGTAAAATCAATGGAAAATCTACGCATACACATGCAATATACAACATCATCCGGCATTTCAAAAACATCATGAGCCGAATACAAAAAAAATTAAAAAAAAACCGCCTACTTTAATTTATTTTGTTGTGAAAATATCTGCTTATATGGCCGCAGCAGCAAGTGTTTTTGAAAATGAAAATTACATACGAGTAAAACGACCACAAATTATGCTTGTGAAGTGTAATAGTTATTTACGTCACAAGGGCGGTAAATGAGTTGTTACAATACGAGTTCGATGTTTAATTGAGAATTTTGATCAAGTATTGTAACGATCATTTAACGTACGTGTAACCTGATTTTGCTTTGTTCAGTGAGTTTGCCCTGACCATTTACTGCTATGGAGGTTTAGGTATGATTAACTTAACAGAACCGTACTTTGCTCATGCTTAATTATTGTCAGTAAGGTTTGTCCTCCAAATTCAAAATAGAATTATAACTTACTGACTTTTTGAACCAAAAATGTAACTTAGTTTAAATACTAAGCAAACAACATCCGTCTTTATGGAGGGGTTTCTGAGCCTTAACGAAATGGCTTGAAATGATTCAATAGATATTTATACAAAAAAGTTTTCACATAAATCTTTTGCGAGTTGAGGGTGAACTCGCTCGTTGTTGTTTTATTTTCCTAAGCGGTCTCTCAAGATCCGTTCAACTTATCAGAAATCTCACCCCAAACCCTGAGCTCGAGCCGGCAATTGAACGACCGCTCTGAATAAGTTGATCGTGATAAAACTTTCTGTTAACAGTTTATTTTACAACTGGATATGAGATTACTCATAACCATGACCTTACGGTCCTGTTACACTCCTGAGTCATTTATCATGCCACTGCAGTTTATACAAAATAATGCAATTAAAAGTATTAAACATTTAAATAGATTCACACCGTCATATTTACTTTACAATGAACATATTTTACCGATAAAACAACTAATTGGAAATTTATTCTTGTTGACCATTTTTAAAAATAATGCAAATTTGATAAAAACGAATTAGGCTACATTACAAAATGTCAATGTTACTAATCGAAATACTAGAAATGCTCTGAACTTTCGAATTTTAGATTGCCTTAATTATAAATTAAAAAATTCACAAAATAGTTTATTCTATAGAGGGCAACAATGATTTAATCACCTACCCAATTTAATTAAAGAAGGTTAAATAGCTTCATTTAAAATGTACGTAAATAAAAAAAATTTTACTGAATACGTAACGGAGTACAGTTTAAGCTATGTACTGTGAACTTGGTTTAACTCACTGATTTAACAATACCATGTAATTTTGTTGAAATATTAATTTTGCTATATATGTATATCCATTTTCAACACTTCGATTAAAATTATCATTAATATTATTATTATTAAATATTATTATCTTCAATGCTTTTTTGCTTTAAATATTTTTAAGGTTTGGTGGATTGATGGTAGGTAATATATAACATCTAACCATGGTTTGATGGTTCGACAACATTACTATGGTACGTTGGTATTATTGTGCGAGGGTTTAATACAGTGTTTCTTCAAACTTTTCATCTCGCGGCCTCCGAAATCGAATAAATAAAATCCAGGGCTCCCAAAAATTTTATTCAATAATAATGTATTTACAGTTAAGCATTTTGAGCATTCTTGTTCAAGGATCTCAGATGTCTCATATCCATGTCCCGCCAAAAAAAAAAAATATTTAAGCTGGACATATGAGTGGAGTGGAACAGATACTGATATAACTAAACATTTTTGAGCTTACGATTATACTAAATTTGTCAAAATTCAATTTCTGCACGTTTCTCTAATTTGGCTGCGACCTGACCCGGATTTGACTCGTTTTAATTTTTTTTTAAATGAAAATTAAAACGATTCTAGACCTTTTCCACTAGCACAATTCCACTAGACACAATACCACTGCACAGAATTCCACTGGCACAATTACACTTGGCACAATTCAACTGGGCACAATTCCACCTGGTACAATTCAACTTACACAATTCAATTTGCACAATTTAACTTTTGGATAATAAAACGCAATTAGGGTGGAAATTGCGCGCGTGAAATTGTGCAAGTTTAATTCGTTTAATTATACAACAAGTTAAACTTAAAAACTTACCTAAAGGAAGAACTACTGTTAAAGTAGTAAAATTGTGCCAGTGGAATTGTACGCAGTGGAATCGTGTCTAGAGGAATTGTGGTAATGGAATATGCTGGGTGATACTGAGGTCGTAGAAAACTTGCCTCATGCGAGTCGTCCATCCAGCTCTGTTAACGACGATAACATCGAAAAAGTGAAGAAAATTGTGCTCGAAACTCATATTGTTGGCATTAGAGAGATCAGAGGCTCTCAACATCTCTTATGGATCGACTCAACACATTTTGGTTGCCGCTTTAGGTATGAAAAGCGTTGCCGCTCGATTAGTGCCGAAATACCTGACTTTTTTGCAAAACGAACGTCGAGTAGAGGTCGCAAAAGAGATGATTATCAACGTAGCTGATGGCTCTACTTTCATCAAATAAATTATTACTAGTGACGAAACATGGGTTTATGAATATGTCGTCGAAACTGCCCAACAATCTAGCAAATGGCGCCCCAAAAATGAGCCAAAACCGAAAAAATCACGTCGAAGTCGGTCGAAAATCAAGGTAGTGCTCATCGTTTTCTTCGATTACCGTGGTGTGGTTCACCATGAATTCGTTCAAGATGGTGAAATGACCAATAAAGCATACTACTTGGCCATTTTGAGGCGTCTAGGTGAAGCAATTCGTCGTAAACGGCTGGATTTGTGGACAAACAATTCATTGCTTTTTCACCACGATAATGCGCCGTTACATTCCAGGCTCATTGTGACTGAATTTTTGGCCAAACACGAAACAAAAGTCATCGCTCAGCCGCCGTATTCACCAGATTTGGCTCCCTGTAATATCCGCTCAAATTCTTCTTAATCTTCAAATTCTTAATTTTAAATTTTAATTTTTTAACCTAAAATTTCAAATTCCAAATTTTAAATCCAAAATTCAAAATTTCAAATCTCAAATTTTAAATCTTAAATCTCAAATTCCAAATTTCTATTTTAAAATTCCAAATTCCAAATATCAAGTTTCAAATTTTAAATCTCAAATTTTAAATTTCAAATTCTAAATTTTAAATTTCAAATTCTAAATTTCAAATTTCAAATTTTAATTTACAAATTTCAAACTTCAAATCCCAATCTAAATTTCAAATTTCAAACTTGAAATCCCAAAAGTCAAATTTCAAATCCAAAATTCAAAATTTTAAACTTCAAGTACTAAATTTCAATTTTTAAATTTTACATGTTAAATTTTAAACTTCAAATTTCAAATTTAAAGTTTAAAATTTTTAACTTTTAATTTCAAATTCTAAATTCCAAATTTAAAATTCCAAATTTTAATTCCACAAGCAAATTCCAAATCTCAATTAATAATCAAATTCCAAATTTTAAATACCAATTTTAAAATTTTGAATTTTAAACTTCAAATTTTAATTTTTAAATTCAAAATGTTAAATTTTAAACTTCAAAAATTAATATTTTAAATTAAAAATTTCAAATTCTAAATTCCAAATTTTAAATTACAAATTCCAATATTCAAATTTCAAATTCCAAATTTTAAATTCCAAATTTCAAACTTCAAATCCCAAATGCGAAATTCCAAATTTCAAATACAAAATTTTAAATCTGAAATTTCTAATTCCAAATTTCAAACTTTAGGTTTTAAATTTTGAATTCCAAATTTCAAATTCCAAATATCAAATTCCAAATTTATAAATTCAAATTTCAAATTCTAAATTTAAAATTTTGAATTTCAAATAATTTTAAATTCCAAATCTCAAATTAATTATTAAATTCCAAATTTTAAATACCAAATTTAAAATTTTAAACTTTAAATTTCAATTTTTAAATTATAGAATTTAAATGTTAAATCTTAAACTTTAAATTTATTTGAAAGTCAAAGTTTAAATTTTTAAATTTAAAATTCTAAATTCCCAATTTCAAATCTCAAACTTTGAATTCCAAATTTTAAATTTCAATTTCCAAATTTTAAATTCAAAATTCCAAAATTCAAATTCCAAATTCAATATTTTACATATCAAATTTTAAATTCAAAATCTCAAATTTTAAATTTCAAATGTTTGATCTCAAATTTTAAATTTCAAATTTTAAATTCCAAATCTTAAATTTCAAATTCTTAATTTTAAATTTGAAACCTCAAATTTCAAATTCCAATTTCCAAATTTTAAACCCAAAATTGAAAATTCCAATTTTCATACTTCAAATTTTAAATTTCAAATTTTAAAGCTTAAAAACTTACCTAAAGAAAGAACTACTGTTAAAGTAGTTAAATTGTGCCAGTGGAATTGTATGCAGTGGAATCGTGTCTAGTGGAATTGTGGTAATGGAATATGCTGGGTGATATGTCAGGTCATAGAAAGCTTGCCTCATGCGAGTCGTCCATCCCCCTCTGTTAACGACGATAACATCAAAAAAGTGAAAAAAATTGTTCTCGAAAATCGTAGTGTTGGCATTAGAGAGATATCAGAGGCTCTCAACATCTCTTATGGATCGACTCAACACATTTTGGTTGCCGCTTTAGGTATGAAAAGCGTTGCCGCTCGATTAGTGCCGAAATACCTGAATTTTTTGCAAAACGAACGTCGAGTAGAGGTCGCAAAAGAGATGCTTATCAACGTAGCTGATGGCTCTACTTTCATCAAATAAATTATTACTAGTGACGAAACATGGGTTTGTGAATATGTCGTCGAAACTGCCCAACAATCTAGCAAGTGGCGCCCCAAAAATGAGCCAAACCCGAAAAAAACACCTCAAAGTCGGTCGAAAATCAAGGTAGTGCTCATCGTTTTCTACGATTAGCGTGGTGAAGTTCACCATGAATTTGTTCCAGAGGGTCAAATGCTTAATAAAGCATACTACTTGGCCATCTTGAGGCGTCTACGAGAAGCAATTCGTCGTAAACGGCCGAATTTGTGGGCAAACAATTCATGGATTTTTCACCACGATAATGCGCCTTTACATTCCAGCCTGATTGTGACTGAATTTTTGGCTAAACACGAAACAAAAGTTATCGATCAGCCGCCGTACTCCCCAGATTTGGCTCCTTGTGTTTTTTTCCTGTTTCCGAAACTCAAATATGCGCTCCGGGGAACATCCCATGAGTCGTAAATGCTGTTATTTTTACCAGTCCGGGTCAAATTTGATCAGATGATAGACCTAAGTTCCTATAGTTTTTAGTTTAAATTTAGCTCCTAAATTTCCGAGAATTTACTTCGGATATCCACCTTTGATTTAAAAATGTTGTTTCTTCAAGTCCCGCAGAAATTGAAACTCCTGTTCCTGTTCACTATAAAATAAGAACTTGCCTACCAAAATTCTCTGCTTACAAAACAACAGCACAGAAAACCGTAGTGGTCATTGATAATAGGCAGATTCAGAAATTTGTGTGCGAGGAAATTGTATGGTTTATTAAAGATATTAAGGCGAGGTTTTAAGGCTCCCTGGCAACAGCTCCACGGATTGAGAAGCACTGGTTTATTAGTATAGAGTGATAAGTTTGGTTAGAGATTAATTTAAATATTTTGGAATTATATTTGATAGCACACCTGACATTTCACATATTGATCAAATATCTGAGTCATTCGTCATGTGAAAACTGATGATAGAAAAGTGGAAGTCAAAGAAGTAGTTCCTGGATTTTTTCCTTTACAAGGAAAGAAAGCCGCTGAGTTAAGTGATGAAATTCTTAAAATGCTTAAAAATGACGATTTAGCTGTTATGATATGTCGTTCCCAAGGTTATGATAATGCAGCTGTTATGAACGGCATACATTGAGGAGTGCAATCTATTATTAAAGCAAAAAGCAACAAAGCAATTTTTGTTGTATGTATAGATCATTCAATTAATTTATGTGACCAACACTCATTTGCACAAAATGTATCTTGTCAATTTTTACATTTTTTTTCTGCTTCCAATAGCCGCTGGGAAGTCCTTCTTAAATACAGCAAAGCATCTGTTAAAAGACTCTCAACAACGCATTGGAGTGCTCATTATACTGCAGTAAAAGCATTGGCTGAAAATTTTGATGGGATCGTGGCTGCTATTGAGAAATTATGTGATCAACAGGAAAATTTAGACACCAGAGAGGTGCTGCACAGAACCTTATGCCTGCTGTGTGTGACTTCACATTTCTTTTGAAACGATGTACTAAGAGAAATAAATTCAGCTCAGATTGCATTGCATAATAAAGGCTTGAGTGTTTACTGCAATTATCAGTAAAAATAGAGGCTTCGTTTTTATATTGAAGAAAAATGGAGTCTTATTGTAGAAGAGGCAATAGATCTTGCTGTGAAAAATTCGGAGGTAAGTTGGCTACCGATGCAGGACTCACGCTGAGAGCTGAACTGGAAAAGGATATGATGGAATATCTTGAACGATTAAGTATTCAACTCCGAACTAGATCGCAGTCAGTTTAAGATGTAGCTTCATTGTTCAAAGTTGTGCAAACAAATAATTTGATTTTAGCGAACACTAAAGAGTTGAAATTAGCCAGTATCAAAATTTGCTGGTTTTTATGATGAAGTATCAGAAACAGAGCTCATCTTAGAGATACCAAGGTTGAGAAGACATTTAAAAGCGGTCAATGTTATAGTTTCTAATTGGGTGTCTCTAGAATTTTTGAAATTCATCGTAGAATGGGATTTTACAGCACACAATTTTACATACTATACATACAGAATGTACTGTGCAGGTTGTATTAGCGAATTTTACTAATATAGCCAAACTCTCTTACAATTTTTCTTTTTCACGACATTCACACAGCCCTATTTCTATTGAATAACTGCAGCAGTTTTTTGTATGCATAGGTCATTAACTAGATATTTTATAGGTTCATCTTAGGTTTAAAAACAACTTTTAAAAATTAATGTGACATCATCTTTATCAAAGTTGTAACTATTTAGTATATAGTACCACTTACCTAAACACAACATATAGTATACAAATAATTTTACAAATACGATTATGCGTAACACTCAGGATATAAAACCATTTTAAAGCAGTTATACGCTTAATCTATTCAACTGATTAATTATGTTTTACAAAAACTTTCACTTGATATGCTCGCAGTGGGCTATAAATTGCGAACCGCCCATTATATATTTACACAACTTTATGTAGCTATTACGGAATAGATTTTCGTATTAGGTATCGTCTTATCAGTTTTGTTTGTGGGCCAAACATTTAAATGGGAAAATGTCCATAAACATGCCAACGGTGATCCACATAAAGTTCAATTCATTTATAAAAAAAAAAATTTATTCGAATTCCACTTCCACGTTAATTGTCCCAAATCATCATATTGGTTTTCGTATTTTGCATAAATTATAAATTTATTTGAATTTAAGTAGACAATTTTTATGAGCAATGCGTTATCCAAGACTTAAAAACGATTTGTCCGATTTTTTTGGGTCGCGTTTAAATTACCAGAATTAATTTTGTTTGTTGAATTTAATGTTTTTATATCATCGATAAGCGAACAAAGGTTATCTAATTTGTGTTTTTTATTTTATTCAATCAATTTACGCTAGATATGCAAATAGACATATTAAGCTTTAATTACGTAAAAGCAATTAAGAATGTTCACAATGTTGGTTGGATCTTGGAGATTTATATGTATGACAAATTTCTGTTCAAATATGTTATGCCCTCTTGATAGTTAGCTAAGGTACCAAAATATTACAATTTGCATATTGTAATTTGTGATGATAGAAACAGAGTGTTTCCGAAAATATTCTTCATTTAAAAATTTGAAATTAAGTCTTTTAAATTTCGTAAATTTAGCTCTGGTAAGCAAATCGTTGAACTATAGACTATTTACAATTGGCTTTCGTCAAAATGTTGAGTGTAAATCCCAAAATAATTTTTTAAAGCAATTTACTGTAAGTGGTTGGTCTTATTTTCAACGTCAATGTGTGACTAATGTGAATTACAAACAACTCTCCATAACATAAGTGCACGATCCAATCTCAATGTCAAACATTGAAATTAACCAACAGCATCTTTTCGTATAAATGAATCTACCCAAATATTACTCAATCTAATAAGTGGTAACTATTGCTAAAACCCAATTAACTAATATTATAAAAAATTCTCAAGTACGTCTAACTAAACCAATAGAAAATTTTTATATACTTATTCGATCAAAACAATATTTAGCTGCATCGCATCGTATACCACAAACCCCAGTTAATTAAAAAACTGTCACCAGTAAAGTTCAATTATTCGGTTTTCAGCTAGATTATGCTAATTTTCAGTTTTGATGGCATCATCAATTTGTGGGGCAAGGCCTTGATCATTTTTAAGTATTTGTCGTACACAATTTGTTCATTTATTTGCTGTACAATTAACCGCAGCTCAAACAAAAAATTAGTTTCTAGTCTTAATGAAGACATTTTTGTGTGTGTGTGTTTGCGTGTGTGCGCATGGTTATGCAAGATTTTAAAAATGCTCAAATTAAGCGAAATGTAAGATCATGAAATCTCCCAAAGTTAGACTGCGCCAATCAAAATAAATTCTAGAGCATTTTGTGTAATAAATAAGTTAAAAAAAATATTTAAATGGGTTAATAGCACATAAGCCGCAAGCTGCATACATAAATTGATTATGCTGCATGTGATTATCATAATATTGATGAGTATCACATAACATCCTCATAATATATGCATGGTTTAGCGTATTTTTAGTTTATACGAGTGCTATTAAACCACTGTTTGTATATTATGATTATGTTGGTTTATCTCATAAGTTAATTTACACAAGATTTGAGAAAGGATTTACAATTTTAATTAATTGGTTTCTTTTTTGATGGAAATTACCAGGGCGAAACCACCAAAAATTAGTCAAGGCATGGCAAATAAATTAAAATTTTTATATGCATAAATATCGGATGTTGCACAATACTTGAAAGAAAAACTGCAATTTTGGGTGATTTAATTAAAATAAATTTGTAAATGTTTGAAAGGAGGTTAAATCTTGAAAGTGTCTTATTTTCAAGGTTAACTCATAATTAAGTTTTCAAACTAGATTTCCGGAAGAATAAGTTTCGAAAACAAAATAAATTACTATTGTGTAATTGCATAAAGCGAATTGTAAACAATTTAAAGCGTTTAACTTCTTACTAAACAATACCAGTCTCAAAACTCCAAAAACTGTGACTTAAGCCTCGTTCTCATTAAACAAGATTCTTCATTTCAAGTACTTCAATTCAAGTGACTTGAATTCAAGTTTGCTTTCATATACATATATTTAAATCGAATGAGTTGAAAAAGTAAAAATTAAATCGATATTCAACAAAGCTTCATAGGATAAAACTCAGACTACTCAATTTGATTACAAAAGTTGAAAGGTCTTCTACTTTACTTGAAACTGGAATTTAAGTAAAATAACACGTTCGTATTGGTTAAGTAGTTGACTAATGAGAACGAGGTCTTAGGCGGGTTAACTCAATGACAGCTACGTACCAACTAATACAAATTATTTCTAAGTTTTTCTTATTGTCTGTACTGAAACGTATAATTCAATTCCATATGAATACATTCAAGTAAATTTCGTATTAATGTCAATTTATTTGATTCTCACAACGAAAACACATAAAATATCTCGAACCCGAATGTGAGGAAGCTGTTATACAATTTAGAATTCTATTCAGCCTTTAATTACCAAAGTAAGTGAAAGAATGTCATTTATCGAACTATTATTAAAATTAGATCAATAGCTAATGTTATAAAATGACCGATATTTTTAAATTTGGTAATGTTACGGGTAACAGGGGTAAAATAGGTAACAATAGGTGATTCCAATTTGTACCAAAGAACACTAGTAAAATTTTGTCGTCTGGACAAATGAAGGACAGCTACTTGATCAGGCTTTTTATTATTTCAGATTATTTGCATCCCTTTCAAAGTAATACTCTTCGGAATACACTTATGCCAATGATTGTTCCAATTTTTGAACAGTTGTTAAAGTCGATTTCAAAATGACCTTCAAAACCTTCTGTGATTCGGCTTGAATCTCTTCAATCATGTTAAAACAATGTCCCTGCAGCGGCCTTTTAAGTGTAATAGCCAGAAATCAGACGAAGCAAGCTTAACTGCGCTCAACTATTTGAATCCAAAAACTATTCACCTTGGACGATTAAAAAATAAATTCTAAATTTTAAATCTCACAATCCAAATTTCAAATCTCAAATTTAAAATGTATAATCCCAAATTTCAAATTAAATTTCAGTTTCCAAACTCTAAATTTCAAATTCAAAATTCAAAATTTCAATTGTCAAATTCCAAATTTAAATTTTTTAATTTTAAATCTTAAATTCCAAATTTTAAATTTCAAAATCCAAATTTCAAATTTTAATTTTCAAATTTCAAACTTCAAATCCCAGATTCCAAACTCCAAATCTCAAATTTCAAATGCCACAAGCAAATTCCAAATTTCAAATATCAAATCCAAAATTCCAAATTTTATATTTCAAATCTCAAGTTTTAAATTTTAAATCTCAAATTTCTAATTTCAAATTCCAAATATAAAGTTTTAAATTTCAAATTTTAAATTCCAAATTTTAAATTCCAAATTTTAAATTTCAAATTTTAAATGTCAAATTATAAATTTCAAATTTTCAATTTTCAATTTCAAATTCTAAATTTTAAACTTCAAATTTAAAATTTAAGATTTTAATTTACAAATTTCAAACTTCAAATCCTAAATTCCAAACTCCAAATCTCAAATTTCAAATTACAAAAGCAAATTCCAAATTCTAAATTTCAAATTTCAAACTTCAAATCCCAAAAGTCAAATTTCAATACCAAAATTCAAAATTTTAAACTTCAAATTTTAAATTTCAATTTTTAAATTTTACTTGTTAAATTTTAAACTTCAAATTCAAAGATTAAAATTTTAAACTTTTAATTTCAAATTCTAAATTCCAAATTTCAAACTTTAAATTCCAAATTTTAAATTCCAAATTCCAAAATTCAAATTTCAAATTCCACAAGCAAATTTCAAATTCCAAATCTCAAGTTTATCAAATCCCAAATTTTAAATACCAATTTTAAAATTTTGAATTTTAATCTTCAAATTTTAATATTTGAAATTAAAAATTTCAAATTCTAAATTCCAAATTTCAACAAATAAAAACTTTAAATTACTAATTTTAAATTACAAATTTTAAATTACAAATTCCAAAATTCAACTTTCAAATTCCAAATTCAAAATTTAAAATATCAAATTTTAAATTCCAAATCTCAAATATTAAATTTCAAATTACAAATTTTAAATTTCAAATCTCAAATTTTAAATCTTAAATTTTAAATTTCAAATACTTAATTTTAAATTTTAATTTTTAAACCTAAAATTTCAAATTCAAAATTTCAACAAATACAAACTTTAAATTACAAATTTTAAATTCCAAAATTCAAATTTAAAATATCTAATTTTAAATTCCAAATCTCAAATTTTAAATTTCAAATTCAAAGTTTAAAATTACAAATCTCAAATTTTAAATCATAAATTTTAAATTTCAAATACTTAATTTTAAATATTAATTTTTAAACCAAAAATTTCAAATTCCAAATTTTAAATCCAAAATTTAAAATTCCAAATTTAAAATATCAAATTTCAAATTTTAAATCTTAAATTTTATTTATTAAATTTTAAATACTAAATTTTAAATTTTAAACTTCAAATTCCAAATTTCAAATTTTAAACTTAAAATTTCAAATTTAAATCTCAAATTTTATTTATTAAATTTTAAACTTCAAATTCCAAATTTTAAATCTCAAATAATTCCAAATTCCAAAATTCAAATTCCACAAGCAAATTCCAAATTCCAAAGCTCAAATTTATCAAATTCCAGATGTTAAATACCAATTTTAAAATTTTGAATTTTAAACTTCAAATTTTAATATTTTAAATTAAAAATTTCAGATTCTAAATTCCAAATTTCAAATTCAAAATTTCAACAAATACAAACTTTAAATTACTAATTTTAAATTCCAAATTCCAAAATTCAACTTTAAAATTCCAAATTTAAAATATCAAGTTTTAAATTCCAAATCTCAAATATTAAATTTCAAATTCCAAATTTTAAATTTCAAATCTCAAATTTTAAATCATAAATTTCAAATACGTAATTGTAAATAATAATTTTTAAACCAAAAATTCCAAATTCTAAATCCAAAATTTAAAATTCCAAATTTAAAATATCAAATTTCAAATTTTAAATCTCAAATTTTATTTATTAAATTTTAAATACTAAATTTTAAACTTAAAATTCCAAATTTCAAATTTTAAACTTAAAATTTCAAATTTAAAACTTTAAATTTCAAATTTTAAATTCCAAATCTCAAAATTTAAATTCCAAATTTTAAATCTCAAATTTTATTTATTAAATTTTAAACTTCAAATTTCAAATTTTAAATCTCACATTTTAAATTTCAAATTTTAAATATCAAATTTTAAATACTAAATTTTAAATTTTAAACTTCAAATTCCAAATTTTAAACTTAAAATTCAAAATTTAAAACTTTAAATTCCAAATTTTAACTTTTAAATTCCAAATTTTTAAATCCCAAGTTTCAATTTTTAAATTTACAAATTCTAAATCTCATATATTTTTCTTCTTCTTCCGCTGGCGCTACATCCCATGAAGGGATTTGGCCGCCTCAACGAAGCTCCTCCAAATAATCCGATCCGCCACAAGAGAACGCCAGACACGGTGACCGAGTGTATATAGGTCCCTCTCAACGTCGTCCATCCATCGGGTAGGTGGTCTCCCACGAGGTCCTACTTTCGCTGGTGCCGACTCCAAGGCCTGTTTAGTGGTCCGATTTTGTGAACGTAGTACGTGCCCAAGCCATCTCAGCCTTGACGATTTTATGAATCCTATGATGTCGACTTTATCGAGATCATTTCTGATCTCGTGATTCATTCGCATTCTGTACGTGGCCTCCTCTTTAATGGGACCGAGAATTCTTCTCATATATTACTAATTTGAAATTTCAAAACCAAATTTAAAATTTAAAATTGCAAATTTCAAACTTCAAATCTAACAAAATACATCTTAACCTTAATTCCAAATTTAAAATTTTAAATCTCAAATTTTAAATCTCAAATTTTAAATTTCAAATCTTAAATTTTAAATATCAAATTTTTATTACTAAATTTTAAATACTAAATTTTAAATTTTAAACATCAAATTCCAAATTTTAAACTTAAAATTTCAAATTCAAAATTTAAAACTTAAATTCCAAATTGTAAATTTTAAATTCCAAATTTTTAAATCCCAAGTTTCAAATTTTAAATTTACAAATTCTAAATCTCATTTTACTAATTTGAAATTTCAAAACCAAATTTAAAATTTCAAATTGCAAATTTCAACTTCAAATCTAACAAAATACATCTTAATCTTTTTAAATTTGAAATTCTAAATTTTAAATTTAAAAGTCCATACATATTTTAATATCAAATTTTAATTTTCTAACTCCAAACTCCAAATCTCAAATTTTAAATTCCAAAAGCAAATTCCAAATTTGAAACTTCAAATTTCAAATTCTAAATTCTAAATTTTAAATTTCCAATTCCAAATTTCAAACTTGAAATCCCAAATGTCAAATTTAAAATACCAAATTTCAAACTTCAAATCCAAAATTTTAAATCTCAATTTTCAAATTCCAAGCTTCAAATTCCAAATTTCAAACTTTAATTTCCAAATTTTAAATTTTTAACTCCAAGTTTCAAATTCTAAATTTCAAATTTTAAATTTCAAATAATTTTAAATTCCAAATATTAAAATGAATATGAATTTCAAATACCAAATTTTCTTATTATGAATTTTAATATATTATTTCAATTTTTAAATTCTGAATTTTAAATGTTAAATTTTAAACTTTAAATTTCAAATTCAAAGTTAAAAATTTTAAACTGAAAATGTTAAATTCTAAATTTATTTTCAAATTCTAAATTTCAAACTTTAAATTCAAAATTTTTAATTCCAAAATCCAAATTCCAGAATCCAAATTCCAAAAATCCAAATTTAAAATATCAAATTTTTAATTTCCAAATCTCAAATTTTAAATTCCAAATTTTAAATTTCAATTTGTTAATCTCAAATTTTAAATTTCAAATTTTAAATTTTAATTTCAAACTTCAAATTCTAAATTTAGAATTTCAAATTTCAAACTTCGAATCCTAAATGTCAAATTACTAATTTCAAAATTCATATCTAAAATTTTAAATCTTAAATTCCAAATTTTCAACTTGAAGTTTCAAATTTTAAATTCTATATTCCAAAATTCAAATGTAAAATTCCAAATTCAAAATTTTAGATATCAAATTTTAAATTCAAAATCTCAAATTTTAAATTTCAAATTTCAAATTTTTAATCTCAAATTTTAAATTTTAAATTTCAAATCTTAAATTTTAAATTTCAAATTTTAAACCTTAAATTTCAAATTCCATTTCAAATTCTTGAAAATTTTAAATTCTAAATCTCAATTTTTAAATTTTAAATCTTAAATTTTCAATATTAATACTAAATTTTAAACATCAAATGGCAAATTCCAAGTTTCAAATTTAAAACTTAAAATTTCAATTCTAACTTCCAAATTTCAAATCCAAAATTCCAAACTTGCAAATTCTTAATTTTAAATTTTAAATTCCAATTTAAAAATTTAAAATTCCAAATTTTAAATTTTAAATATGTACGAAATTTTAAATTTTAAATATAAAATTTTAAATTTCAAGTTTTAAATTTGAAATTTGAAATTTCAAATTTTAAACTTCCAATTTCAAATTTCAAGTTTTAAAATTTAAACTTTAAATTTCTAATTTTAAATTCGATTCAAATTCAAAATTTTAAATTTCAAACTTTAAATTTCAAATTTTAAATTTCAAATTCCAAAATTCAAATTTCAAATTAAGCTTTAAATTCCAAATTTCAAATTTTAAATTTTATATACCTAAGTTGAAGTATATGTACATAGTTGATCATACTCAAAAACTATATCGGATGTTTTCGAATATTTGGTCTATTTTTAACATATAGTTACACAGCAAGAAATAAAACCTATTCCTTCAAAAGTCTCAGCCATAATAAATTCTCAATTATCCTGTACCCAAAGACACCAAATCGATCAAACATTTTTTAGGCCTACATAGTCGGATTTTATCGTCGATCCATTTGTGCTTTCTTAAAAATTGCTCATCCTAGCGTACTTAGTAAGCATTTAACACTCTGATAAATTCACTTACCATTTCACATATTTTGGAATACCTGGATTTCACACAGATATTTCTCATAATGATAGATGCTAGGGATATAACAATTGGAGCTATTTCAGGGAAGAGGTCAAGGAATAAGTAGAATCAAAAAGCTAAGGCAATAAAACTACATTCAAGCTTTCGAATTTTGTCAAAAAATAAACATCTACCAAAGTTCCTATGAACATCTACCACTACTTCTAAAAAAAATTCGAAAAAATATTTTTGGACCATTATTGTCTAGTCATAATAACAATAAATATATACTCACCGTTCAAGATGATCTATCAACATATTCAATTGCTATTCCAATTCCAATACACTTGAAATAAAAAAATATAATTCGATAGCCTATCATCCTCAAGCTAATGGTTCATTATAGAGATCTCACAAAAGCTTGGAAAAGTATTTGAGAAATGTTTCGTCGAATAATCTCCTTAATTGGGATTCATGGCTGAAATTTGCAATGTTCGCATATAATACTTCACCACATAGCTCAACAGAGCCTCAGAGGTGACAAAATTTTTAATTAATTATTTGCTACACCACTGGAATTTATCTAAATTTATATAATTATGTTGTATTGTATAGAATCTATAATCGATGAAATGCCCCATGATGTACAAATTGATAAAAATAATTTTAATTTGAAAACAGTTGATTGATTGCAGATATGTTGATCGCGTGACGATCTCATTAAAACTATATTAAATTATTCATATCAATTTAGTAATTCTAATTCTAAATTGAAATAAAATTAAACCCTTACCGAAATATTTAGGGATAGTAGGTATATGATATCGCCGATATGTACTTCGATATGACATATCCTCGAAATCATTTGATGCAAAATGGTTATTGTTTTACCTACTGTGTCGCATGTGGCACAATCCTGTTGGCCTTTCACACCAAAGAATTATTTTCATAAAATAATTTAGGCATCTCTACTCGCTCTTTTGGAGTATACCGCTTAGCGACTATGTACGCTTTTAAAATTTCGGTATTGAAAATGTTTAAGGTCAAGGAATGTTAGCGATTCTAAATAAGTAAGCGAAATATGTATCTGAAGAGCTACAAAGAGATCGTTAATATATAAAATGTCGCAAGTTTTTGCTCCTTTTTTGAACTAATTTTACTGTTGATTGTTTAAAGCAAAAACTCTATATCAGAAATTATGGATTAGTCAAAAATGGGAATGGAACGTTGTAAGCTGCCTGATGATATCGTGCTAGTGTGGAATCAATTAAAAACTGAACTTCTACATTTTGAGCAGCTCAAAATAGAAAGATGTGTTAACCGAACACCTTACGATGCTGCAATTTTAATCAAACTATGTGAACCTTATTTAGATCCGTTACTAACCAAAGAAGTAGTTTTATTTAAAGTTGTCTTTAATGACATTTACCACAAGTCAAGGGAAATTGTATTTGATTCTGTTGACCTTATACCACAACAAGTGGCAATAATCAACAAACCATATATGTATAAATAAAGCTGACCACATAAGTTTGCCTCAATATTACGGAGCAATTAAATATAATGACATTTTAAATACTAAAGATATAAATACTAACGTGAAACAATTTTATAAGATTCTGTCATGAGGTAATGAAAATCATATTTCATTGTGTAATTTGTACCTTCGCATAATTAATTACATCTATTTAAATTTAACGTAGCTTGTATTTTGTTGAAGTTTATTGTTTTCTTTTACAATGTTTCAATATATTATCTGTATTTTAATGTAACCAAGATTTATATACATTTTATTTATATTTTGATTCAAATTGCTCCACTACAGGTCTAAAGGAGCTGTACTTTATTTCATATTCATATTATATTGTTTTAATTAGCTATTGATTTTGTATTTATGTTTTTTTATTTGAAATAAAGATAATAATAAAAATTGTTTGACGATCGACGATCATAAATGAAGAATACCGCAAATCTAAAGGTTGTGCGATAAATAATGATATTGAATGAACAAAAAATGGATTGTAATCGGACAAACTCACGTTTGCCCAATACAACGATGAATTCGGCGTTTACATTAAGGTAAAATACATTTCCTATCTAGCTGGTGTCCACGATAAAACTAAAATCAGCCCTTAACATTTTTGAAAATACTTTAGATCTAAATTTGAACAAACGCTAATGTTTGCTTATTTTTTCAATCTTCATCATTCCTTACAGGTATTGTCAACAGTTGTGGACCGGATAGCATATCGTCATCTATTTTAAAGAAAAAAGCGAATAGCAAGCGACGGGCTTCCAGATAATTGGAAACTAGCAAAAATCACACCAATCTTGAAATTGGCTAGAAGAGGAGGCATTTCCTTTTACAGCGGGATTGCAAAGACAACATCCATTCCAAAATTATTTCAGCTAGTTGTTTGCGTCATCTATAAAAGCTATATTGGCATATCATTTAACTGTGGAGTAAAACGATCAACGAATTAGAAAAGCATCAGATTCTATTTGTCATGTTAAAGCCCTTGATAGTCTTTACGCATTTGAATTTTCTTTGATATTTGTAAAATGGTTAAATTGCAATAACCGCACCTAAATAAGTGTTAATTAGAAAAAAGAAATCCATAGCTACCTCCGGTGCTCCTCAGCGATTACATACAGAACCCTGGATATTTCTTGTAATTGACCGAGTCATAGATTGTCGATCGATTCGACAATCATAATAGAGGTAAATATTAAAATGTTCCATACCATCACAGAAAGGTGCAAGTGCAATATACTAACCGATTACAAGATATATAATATACTGCAAAATCGGCACTCTTAAAAATAGACGGGTTCGTTTGAGCCCTCCTGTATAGGAACCGTTCAAATTGGTCATATTGATTCACCGTACATCATCGAAAATATTTCAATTTGGCAACACGAATAATCGCCCAAAAACCAAAAATGCAAGCTTGCCCAAAAATTGTTTATCAATGATTCTTAATTTTAGGTTTGGGCAATTTTACTCGCTCTAAATATGGGCGATTGTTCATTTACGAAAATCGCCCAAAATACAAAAATGAAGAAAAACCGGAAAATGGTGGGTGATAATTCAATATACAGGGTGACAATAAAATAAAGAAGAAGGGTTAAATTTTTGTCCTGTGAACTATTTTGATTACGTTACATTGATAACCGTGGTTAGATTTTTGTGTGAGTTGAGAATATTTCAACTCATTTAGTGGTGTACATCTTTCACCAGAAATGCAAAATTATCAGCAGCAATTCGAAGCATTTCTAGAGGCATTGCATCCTAGATCTTGACAATGGCAGCACGTAATGACTCCGAATTTGAAGTTGGTATGGCGCAAGCTTAGAACTACTTAATTATGCAATATGTCTGGTTGTTTCAAATGGACAGTGGTCCGATTATATCTTAATGTATCTCTGTAAAACGTACAGCTGTTGGTTTAAAATTTCCGATGGATGTCTGGGTATGCCTACCTACTTTTGACTTGTGGCAAATCAGGCACGACTGTGTCATAACTTTGACGTCTTTTTTTATTGACGGCCATACCACTTCGTCTGTTACTAGTTCCGATTTTGGTTTGACACTTGGATGTGATTGGCCAACCTTTTTTCCGCCAACTTATTGGTATGAGAGCAGAATGGTAATCCTCTTAATAGCGAATGCATCAATCTTTGGAAGGACTGTGCCGCATTTCGAAGGCCAAATTTCATTTTGCAGAACTCAAATAAACCCAAAGCTTTCGAAATGACTGTTTTTGGGATTCCCTGGGCTCTATGGGTATCTGGTGATACATCCGTACTAAATCCAATGTGGGACAAATTTTGTATCCTGCTAGCTGAAAGGAAAAATCCTGTAAATGCGGTACTGGATAGCAGTCGGGGATGGTGATATTGTTTAAGGCCCGATAACCGCCACAAGGTATCTATCCTTCCATTATTTTTAGGTACCAAATGTAATGGACTAGACCATGCACTTTTGCTTGGTCTACATACTCCTTGCGGCATCATATCTTCGAAATGTTCTCTTGCTATTTATAGTATGTCTGGTGCTAGTCTCTGTGTTTTACATATTACCGCCGGTCCATCTGTCTCAAAGCAATGCGTCACGTTATGTTTATACTGGGTTGTGTTTGACGATTCGCGTCTTATTTCCGCGAATTTTGGTATTAATTCTAAAATCTCCGTTTTAGCCGTTGATTTATCTACCAACGATAATGCAGAACTTTATATTTGGGTAATTGACCCTACGGAAAATAATGTCATTATAAATCCGCCCCTATTATGGGTATGGTTACGTCGGCTACGATGAATTTCCACGTAAATACTCTAGGGAGACCTATATTTAATTTGAGTGTACGTGTCCCAAGTGCTTTAATTTTTGTTCTATTTCCTGCGTACAGATGATATTTTGAAGCGCCTTCTGGGATTTTCCCGAAACTGATGGGAATCACTGATACGTCCGCCTCTGTGTCTACTAAACATTTTTTGTTCGAGTATAAATCGTTTATTAACAGACGATTTAAGCATGTGCCATCAGCATTCTATAAGATCGCCAGCTCGTTCTGCTGCGTTACCAACTGTATTTGCTGGGGTAACCTCTGCAGTCTAAGTGAATCGTTATTGAATGTGATTCCTGCATTCATTTACATTGTGGACTCCCCCAACCTCTTGACGATTTCTTCCATGTGAGTATCTAGTCACTTCCGTCGTTATATTATCCACTTGGAATTGGTGCTCTAAAATTGCAAACCATACCTCCGGATTTTGATTGCATAATGGTTGTGGAGGCTTAAATGCCACATGACAACTTCCGCATGTTTGGAGGAATTCGATAAATCTAATGCGGTGGCGCATGATGCGTTTAATAATATCCACACTTGATTTTTCACCATTACCCGGAGCTGCTCAGGAGCCAACATAAGGACTTTTTCCTTAAAGGGTACTCTAGTCCCTTTAAGGGACAATGTTCTTCTTTAGTACGGACAATACGTTGAGGTCCTACTCCTCATAGATGGCAAGCTGGTTAATTTTTTTTTCGCTTTGGCTTATAGGAAGCCTGAAAAGAACTATTTCTTACTTTTTCGGCCTCTTCTAATTCTTTTAGGCATTGCTGTCTGGAATTGGTGTTTTAGGCTCTGGATTAACGCTTGGTTTTGAAACTGCTTAGGACGGTATTGGTCTAGCTCATTCGATATACTACTGGGTGAACACCCGTTTTACAATCAAATCGGGGTCACCAGTTTGGTGATTAATGTTAACAATAAATAAAATAAATAAATTGTAAATAATAAACTGCGGAATGAACCTCAGAACTGGAGTGCTTTGATTTTGTATTTCTACAAATACTTTACTGGCATCTCTCGTCTTCCTTATGAATAGCTCAGCAAGAAATTCCATTAAGATATGAGATGTAGAGGGCTCTAAGTTGGAAGAATACGAAGTTTATATTTTTGCAGACCAATTAAAATCCAAAGATATTTTTATCGTCCTATCTTGCACCATTAAGAATTGTAATTGAGTGAAACACAAAAAGTGAAAGCTGGCGAATATTGTGATCACTTTGAATAAATACCACATTGGTACTCACTCAAGAGCCTTTTGTTGTATGTTGATAATAGGTTTATAGCCTCAATTCAGGAAAGCTAAATCACCGGTAGTTTGACCGATCTCACTTTTTATGAAGCAGACAGTTAAAAGCCATCTTAAACAAGCGGTCGACGGTAATTGTTCACCGTCATATTTGAGCACTTACTTGGTGGGATCATCTCGACGTTGACAACGTGCTGAATCAAGAGAGCTTCCTGCTCGGAAAATGGTGCCTGTCCAGAAGCGAAGAAAACAATTCCTCCACATTTCGACGACTGCTTCAGTGTCCACGTCTAATTTTTCACAATCGTTGCTTAGCCGATTGAAGTACGAGATCTTCCCTCCGCTTAGTACCCCCATCACACATTTATAAATGTGTATTCAAAATAGAAAATTTAAACCAAAATTTGAATTGAATACGAAACATAAATTATTCCTTATAATCAAAGCCCAATAAAACAGTTTTATATTTTACATGTCAAATTCCTCAAATGTTTAAATATATTTACATTCAAACTTCCCTCTCAAAATAAATTTACCTCATCAACAATTTAATTTATTCAATTTACTAACGACAATTAATTTTTTTTAAAAATCATCTTTCAAATTTAATGAGATTCAAACCATAAATAATTAATAGACAACTTTGTTCCGTCTCAAACTCTAGAATTAACCAAAGGCAATTAAGCAAATATAAATCAAAAACTTAAACTTCAATTGAAAAATATTAAAATCATAAACAAAAAGTAAAAGCTACAAATTAATTAACAATCAAAATTGATGACGAAGTGCGATTCGCATGGTTAACTTCCAGCACAATTATGCAAGCGATTATTGTACGAAGAAAATGTAGGTGAATTACACTCATATTATATCGGTATATGTATGTACATATGTGCATTTGTTCAAATTTTCCAGTACTTTGATTTCGCAAATATTCGATTTTTTTTTTTTTTTAATTTATCATTTAGCAAATGGAGAGAAAAGTTGAAGGTTAATTAGAAATGTCTTCCACCAATTAGATAATATAAATCTCATTCACCTTGAATTCATCAAAGAAAGATCAAGAATTGGGTAAAAACCCAAAAAAAATTTAGTTTTTAACCATTTTTCAAGTTCAACATTCACGTTATCATATTTAAATTCTAATCCCACACTAAATCTTGTTTATGCAAAGGTATTTTAAAAAGCATAAAATTTCATTACTTTGACATTTCATATTTTCAATTTTATGCGATTTTATGTATTTCATAATTTCTCAGTTATCTGGCGATGATTACACAACAAAATTTTGTATTCTATGTAGCTTGAACACAAAAATACAAGTCTATCAAAAATGACTTGGGTAATTGGTTGTTTACAATTTCCGCGTGCAAAAATGTCACCTGTATTAATGAAAAAATTGTGATTTCTGTTTTTTTAAAATAGGGATGATAATTACTTAATCAAATTTTGATTGACGTAATATGTTTTGTACAATAAACAATGTCGTTAAATAGCCGTAATTACAAATTATGAGCTTTTGGTAAAATACGTTCGTCGATTTAATTTCGCCGCAATTTAGGCAATTTGAAATATTGAACGAACATTCATGCGAAGCTTAAGTTCCACAACTGTGGTGAGAATTAAACTTTTTCGATGTTTTCGATTTGGTTGTGTTGTAAAAATATTTTTTTAATAATTTGCTTATGCAAACTGTATATGTACATATACAGACGAACTAAATTTTTGAATAAATTGTTAATTCGTAGTATAAGTGTATGCCAAGATTATGCCTTATTAGAGATGATTCGGATACCTTCAATTCATTATAGAGGGTACCTTTATTATGTAAGTAGTAGAACCAAAATCTACACAGTAAAGTTAAAATATTTGCATGAAATGTATTATGTAAAATATTTACCCCAAAGGGTAAAATAAAGGTACTCCACGCATCGAGGGGGAACATAAATATTTTAATTTAATTTGAAAATTTGTGAACTGATTTATTAATTAAAAGGGCTTGATAATTAATTTTATTGAAACGGATACAGTGGTTCTCCGTTTTTTTTTTTTTCGTACACATGTGTCGATATTTTTATAAAAGGGTATAAATTAAATAATTATAGAACATTATTCGTATTCGCTTGGAAGTTTTCAGTAGAATAGTACAAAGTTGTGCAACATGCAACAAACCGGTCAATGGTCGCGAATTATTAATTTGCTTTGGACCAGGCAAACGTTATTTTCATCAAACGAAACGAGAAATAGTAAAACTGAAGCAAATGGTGCTTGACACTAAAATCGAAGCAAAACGAAAAACATGTATCGACGCCAATCCTGTAAATGGGGGAACAAACAAGGGAAGAATAGTTACCAATATTCACAACCACACAAACATAAATGGCTTGGAGGAGCAACAAATCACCGTTATATCACAGCCTGTGATAAATAATGGAAAACAAACAACTGCTTCGATACTATTAAAGATAGCCGAAAGTAAAAATATCGATAATGCAGATAGTGTCTTGGCTATCTCAGCCGAAACATATTTTAAATAAAATGACAAATTAACAAAATAACGTATAAACTTGTATTTTCATGAAGTGATTTTTCGGCTGAATATAGGCTCATTTTGGTTTGTCACTACATACCTTAGGAATTCATGAGAAGCCAAGTATAAAATTTAAAAATTTGTATAAATTCAACAACAGTTATCCCAAGAAAAATTATAAGACAAGTTTCATGTGGGGGTAAAAACTGACAGTAAATCAATTCCCAATTCGCAATTCCCCGGGAAAATCAGAATAGTGCGACTGGACCATAATCTTTCCTCCAAATGGCAAATTAGATCGATCCAGATTTCAGTGGTACTTTGAGTCAAAAGGTGTTATGTGCAGATCGTCCGTTCGGTAGCAAAATCGACGCAATTATTGTGAATTTGGCCCTGCAGGATATAGTAGAGTGTCTTATTCGTACATGCGACTGCCAAGAGTAGTTGAATTATCGATGTTGAAGACTTGCTCGGTTAGCTGGTTCTCATAGTCGTCAGTATTGTCCATACCGAATCGTTCCACCCAGAAGCGGAAATTTCTGCCTTTTGTTCCTTCAATGTTTAGCTTGTATGCGATGATTCTATACACACGTTCAATTGGATTCTTGGATAAGATCTTCACATAAGTCTAGTTTAAACATCTCCCATAGGCGTTTTGAATTTACGGGAGAACCAAGGATCGGAATCTGTACGAACAACGTTCTCATTACTCTTGGCATTTTTGACACGGAAGATTCACTTGGCGATCTAAGATGGCGAATAATAGCCAAAGCCTCTTCAAAATGTTCTGTATAATATCGAGTTGAACCAGCGAATGATGATGGTAGCATTACTTCCTCACTAACAACAGCTTCCTTTCCCTTAGCGAGTGTATCGATAAAGCGGATAACTCCGGCGTAATTGGCGCTTAGAAGCTTTTTTTGATTGAACTTTATCCACTCAATGCGGTCACGTTCCACTCTAATATATGTATCGACGAAGCATTGTTAGAAAAGTCGTCCACCAAATTGTAAAGAGTTGAACCTGACTTCGCGTAGATGTTGTCAATATTCTTTAAAGTCACAAGCGTTTAACCAACGTGGATGAACTACCATTTCAATATCTGGAAAACTTTGATCGGCGTTTAGTGTCAGAATGGCACATACTTCATTTGATGCAGGAACGTTAAATCTTTTATAATCAGCACCTTCTGGTAACGTAAACAGGAGCCGAATATGTGGAAGTGTGTATCCGGTGGTATTAGCAAGCTGGTAAACTTCTTGTTCTACTTCTCCCAACATCATAAAACCTTGCACGAAACTGTTTTGAGATCTAATGATCTGCTCCAGCAATTCAATTAGAGCTTGACTGATTCCATGGTTAAGGGAATGTCCAAGTCGTTCGGCATTGGCATCATCGGGGTCCAGGAAGTTCATTTGGCCGTATTGTGGTCGCTCCAATTCACCTTGGGCATTTTGTATCGGATGAACTGCTATATGGTAAATTTGTCCGCTTACGATTATACTATAGATAACATGATTGTTAATGGTGCGATTGTCGTTCACGTTAAACGAAGCCAGAGCGAAGTAAGCGTTTAAATTTTGCATTCTTTTGTGGAATTCCTCCGCATGTTGATGACGTTCTTTGGTATCTAACATTACGGCGTCGTTGTTTTTCCAAGCGCTGATCACGTCCCTCATTGGTTTCGCCTGCTCTTCGCTGTGATGTGTGATGTCGGATTTGTCCCAAGCGCTAATCACGTTCCTCACTGGTTTCGTCGGCTAACCGTTCAGTTGCACGTCATCGCAAGTGTGTCGGTCGCTGCGAATATTCTTCATCGGTTTCATCTGCTCTTCGGTGCGATGTGTGATGCCGGATTTGCTCCAGGCACTGATAAAGTTACTCAATGGTTTCGTCTGCTCTTCGCAGTGATGTCGGATTTGTTCCAAGCGCTGATCATGTTCCGCACTGGTTTCGTAAGGTAACCGTTCAGCTGCACGTCATCGCATATGTTTCAGTCGCTGGGTGTTGTCTTTGGCTTCAGTGTTCTCTTTAGTTTCAGCGGTTAAGATTTTGCAAATTTTCTCCGTCTATTTTACCTTAGCTGCCCGTATTAGTCTTGTAGAGGTTGCTTTTGTAGACATTGTTCATCCAAGGGTAGGCAATCAGTTTCGAAGCTGAAATCGGATGGCAAAGCACCAATCGTTTAAGGTTTTTTTTTATTATTATTTAATATGACGCTGATTTATGTAACATTTAATAGTCTGAATAGTTTTTGATTTTGGAACGTATTAAGAAATAACATAAAGAAACAGAAAAATGTTTAACCACATTCAATTTTCAGAGCGGAGCTACTAGATGGAACAGTAAATTTCCTTTTTCTAAAATATTTTTAAAAAAAAGCCTCTCTCTCCGTTTTCCAGAATATTTTCCATTTTTCCTTTTAATGTAACTAGAAAGAAGGTGAATAGCAGTTAAATATAAAATTGAACCCTCCTTCGCCCTTTTCAGAATTTCTTTCCATTTTTTGTTATTTTATGCCATTACGCGCTAGTAATATACAACGTACATACATGTTTTTGAAAACAATGGATTAAATAAGCTTTGACCTTTACGTCAGTAGAAATCCTCGAGCCATGCAGATGCCATCCCAAAAACCGATTACCAGAAAAGGTGATGTCAGAGCACAACTAAAAGTTTATTTTCGGACGATTTTACTGAAGTTTGGGAGACATATTTGGGGTAATTAACTGCTCTTTCTAGTAATATATTCTGGAAATGAGCCAAAATTGAGAGAAAATCTGTAAAATTATTTTGGAAAAGGGGGGAATTTACTCTAGAGATAACTCTTGGCTAGACTCTTTTATTGAACCACTTTTCAGACATGACACATGAAGGGTTGAATTTATACAAATTTTTAAATTTTATATTATGCTCCTCTCATGAAACTTAACTTGTATTGTAATTACCATCGCAAATAGTGACAACCAGAAAAGCCTGTATCCAGCCATAAATTCACTATATGGAAATTCCAGTTTATAACAACAGCTGAGTAAGTAGTAGGATTTATTTGTAAAAATTTAGAACTTTGCAAGCCAGAGGATCTTAATTGCCGATCTTTATTTAAAACGGGTCGGTCAAAAGAGTTAAGACTAACTCATTAGCTTCAAATCAATATACCGGAGAAACTATTTTCTAAAGCATTAGATCCCGTCATTTGGCCGGAAAAAGTTCTAGTTCGTGAGTTCGTACAGCGATCTACAAATTTTCGACTTTCCGATATTGTAACATCTACTGCAACTTCAACCGATCAACCGATTTTATACCTCTACCAATTCCAATACGCCCCGGTGGCACAATGGTTAGCATGCTTGCTTAAGCTCCGGAGGTTCCGGGTTCGATTCCCGGCGGGTGATGAAAAAATCACGGCTGGTTAAGGGTAGGATCAATGAATTAATCATTCATTATCTATTAAAATACGAAAATGATTACGAAACTTCAGAATGAAGCGGCCAAATCCCTCCATGGGATGTAGCGCCAGCGAAAAAAAAAAAAAAAAATTCCAATACCGCTGTCTGCACCTATGCCAGATCTGACACATTGTCTATTTATTATCACAACTCTAGCGGTATTCGATCAAAATCGCAAGAAACGTATTTATCGGTGTTGGAAATGACTAAGATTTCATTTGTATCACGGAAACATGGCTGAGAGTATTTCCCCCCAAACTGCCAAGTCTTAAAACGCGATCGTTATTCGGAGGATGAATCGACAGCGAGATATGGCGGACTTCTGCTAGCTGTCTCGAAAGATATACGTGCCGATATTATTGACCTGGAGAGTAACGAGTTAGAGATTTTGGCTGTTAAACATGCTTTTAAGAGTAAGCTGGTGTTGATAGTTAGTGTTTAAATTCCATATGGATTCTCAGTTTATATATTATATACAGAGAGTTGTCTGCATGGTCTCACACCAACTTGCAGTTGTAGCTGCTGAATATAATTCTATGATGATTTTGGGGGATTTTAACCTGCCGAAAGTAAAATGGCTTACTGTTGATGATGATCTTCCGCCATTAAATGATTAACAACATTGAGAACTAGAGCAGTAATATCCTTGATCTGGCACAGTAATAGTTCTTCGAGTATTTCTCATATATCTACCACATCGAATTAACTTTTGAAAATTAATGTTAACGTAAATTTTAATTCTATTGAATCTATCAACTTTAAAAAGCGAGACTATCATGCTTAAAATGAGTTTCTGGACAATATTAATTTGGATCGACATAAAACAGGTAGCTTTATAAATTTATTACCCGGTTGCCTGTAGTTTTGTTAAAAAGCGAGCAATGGTTTACTCTTTATCCGTCAGGCTTAAAAAATCGGAAATCTAAAGCTCACAAATAAATTAAATCCATTCCTCGTAAATTATGAAATATTAAGTGCTCTTAGAGCTTCATTTAAACTTTCAAATTGTTTCTTGTATAATTCATATATTGTTGAGATTGAATCGAGGGAGGATATCGATTTTGATTTTAGTAAAAATTCAAGCATTCAAATTCAGTTTACTACCGATAACGTTCTGCATGTATTATTGAATGTAAATGGGAATGTGAGTGGTGGCCCGGACGAAATTCACCCTATTATGTTAATAGAGTGTGCTTATGTTTTGTTTGGTTCAACCGGTAACGTACCTCTTCAACTTGAGTTTGACGAATCGAGTATTTCCTTCAATTTGGAAATCCAGTTTTATTGAGCCAATTTTGATGAGTTTGGTTATCGAAAATTGCGGAGGTATTTCTATCTTATCGACTATTTCTAAATTATTTGAATCGATGTTTAAGGACCGTATCTTTCTCTTAATTAAAATTCAATCTCTGAAAACCAGCATGGGTTGTACCCTGGACAAACAACTTTGCCAAACCTTATTTTGCTCACAAATTTTTTGACTTCAATTTAGGTCTGCATAATTCACCTATAATCGAAATACTTACGCTTCAAAATCTCATTAACCCAGTGTGCTCTAAAATAGCTTAGAATTAAATAGTGAACTTTTTTTTTGAAGAATTGTGTGTATAGTTATAGACAGTCTTGTCAACCTGATTCCATGGGAGGCAAAAAGAAAAACAATAAAAAGTAAGTAATTTGTCAGACTCTCTAAATCTACAATGTGACCTATGTACACAAAATTATAGTATTAAATGGATTAGTTGATAACAGAGCGAAATTAATTATAGACCGAATCGGTATAGTTTTTGATGAAAGGTTAAAATTTGATGCACATATTGATAGTATTTGTAGCAAATCGTATAGAACTTTGGGTTTTATATTTAGAAGAGGTAGAGAATTTAGGTCGACCACATTATTGATTGTTTTATTTAATCTGTTAGTGCGAAGTACTTTGGAGTATGGAGCCCAAATTTGGGATTCTTACTATGAGATACGCGCTTTTAAAATCGAGCGAATTAAAAAATAATTTACTAGATTTGTATGCTTTAATTTTGTACCATTTACCAGACAATCCAAAAAATGACGTCGACAATGCAGACAATGTCCACAATGTAGACAATCCGTCCACAATTCTCAGTAGCAAAATGAGTCAAACTTCGGATTTGTAACGTATATGATTTTAGTTAGAAGTTAGTCTTTGTATAGTCTTTATATCAACAAAAAAAGACGGGACATTTCAACATTTACCTACACAATTTAACATACTTATTTCAAAATATATTTTTGCTTTAGTTCTACGAGAATAGGGTAGGTAACAGAACAAACTCGGTTATTGCAATACTCGTTAATCGCACATTTACTCCACGGTATAATACCGATAATCATAATTTATTGCCTGTTATATTAAGCCCATGCCCATCCAGCGCACAGAGCTCTCACAACACAATAAATTTTTAGCATGTGAAATGTGTGAGGCTTACTAATTTTAGTGGCACCTCCCTGAGGTTAAAAATATTGAACAACTAAGAAGAGATTTAGAGACCGCCCAGTGGTACAGTGGTTAGCATGCTTGCTCTAAACTCCGGAGGCCACGGATAAATGAAACTTCATCATGAAGCTGCCAAATCCCTCTATGGGATGTAGCGCCAGCGAAAAAAAAACAAGGACAGACTTTGAGCTATAGTGCTTTGAATTGGCGCTATAAAACCCATAAATAATTAGAATTTTTTCATAAGGTGTAGAAAATCACAGGTTTTTCGACTAACGGTCAGATAAAAAACGTGTTCAAAATTATCGATAAAGTTCATCTTTTCGATCATCAATCAAGAAATTACAGGATCTTTTAAAAATACTGTTTCGCTCATTAAGCTAAAAATTGGGTCTATCCGACTGTCGAACGACACTTTTTCCATAAAGCATCCGTTATAGACCACCAAACCAACAATTCATATTTTACAAACATTTTCCGTTAATTTTGGCTGGCGCTATTTTGGGCTGGCACAATATGGCACGGCTTTTCTTAAATTTGGAGACCTCTTCCCCAATATCACAATTGATTACGACAATTTAAATCTTCTACTCTCATACCGCCAAATCACAGATCCACAAATAATGTTAAATTATTTAGAACTCACATGTGTTGAGCAGCAATCAAAGTCGTATTTTCATCTTCTACCTTTAACAATTAGATCCAGATATACATATCTAGTATACTGTTGAAAGTCCTTAAGAATTTAATTTACTCCATTCAGAGAGTATCCACAATGTTCAAAAATTTATTTTCTGAAAATTTGTGCCGTTTGTTCAGATCACAATATTATCTGAGCAACGTGAAATTGGCCGATATAATTCTTTACTCAATGCTTCAGTCTTGACGGGACTATTCGAAAATACAAAATAATACACAAACAATACAAAATCAGAATTAACGTTAACTATCATTTAACGAGACTACAGACAATTTTATGAAAGCAATTCACAAATAATGTATCGATCAATATGTCGTTGAAATTTCAATCATTAAAACTTCAATAAAACGTCACAGAAATGTTAATGTCAGAAATATTAATGTCATAGAAACGGGAATATCTTGATATATTTAAAAGCTCACTAGATATAATTATTTTTAAATGTTGGCGATATTATTTGCAACCAGCAAAGTATTTTAGGTAAATTTAGAAATTTAAATTTCATATTAAACGGTAATCTTTTCATTTTATCTTAAAGCCACCTAGGGAACAATTGTTAGAATTTGCAAGGGGTATTAACTGTAGAATAATATTTCTTTCTACTCCTTTTTGTTAAAATTACCCCCACGCAATGCTTCGTTCGACTTCAAATTTGTTGAACAAGTAGATGATGAATTGTCAAATTTATCACCAACATAACAAAAAAATCGTCGGTCCCATTTTTGAGAAAAACTGTTTTGCAATTTTCTCTTCCACTGTAACCTCCTGTATTCTATACTCAAATGGACCTAAAAGTTAAAACAAACTGCTTATTACTAAAATCTATCTTTGTACAAAATTTCGACCAAAACTATCAATATTTGTGAGAATGAGAGGCAAAACAAAAATAATAAAAATGTGCGACTGGAAGGACGAAAGGACGGATGGACGGAAGGACAGACACGACATTTTCCTGGTTACCTAATTCGTCGAGACATGTAAAAATCTGGAACAAAATTTTTTTCGCGATTACAATACTTACTAACTTCGTTATAGTGAGAAAAGTAAAAAGTAAAACGAAATTTCTTCTGAATTTTCAAAAAGTTTTTTTGCTTTGTAAAATGACAACCCCTGTATCAACACGATGAATTGAAGGGTGATTTATAGAGATAAATCCATATACGGCTGGATATATCAAAAATCTTCAAATGTCCACCACTGGATCTCAGCTCGCAGGAATTGATAGATATTGTGGTGTATGGTAGATGTTAGATAGGACCCTACCTAATTAAAATGATAACCGCTATATCAATACGATCAATTTAAAGGTGTTTTATGGAGCTACATCCATATGTACACTGGATCTCAGCCCACAATGTTTGCTAGATATAGTGGTTTATTTTAGAATTTAAAATTAGAATGGAAATATCCATTTTCCAGAATATTTCAACAAAAACTATTTCAACTAAATATTCTGGATAAGGAAGATTTAATCCTGAATATTTGAAGATTTTTGATATTTCAAGCCATACATGAATGTAGCTCTATAAAACACTCTTCAATCCATCGCGTTGAATAGGTGTTGTGATTTTAATAATTTAAGGGCTCTATCTAACATCTCCCTTACACCACACAATTCTGTGGGCTGAGATCCAGTGGTGGACATTAGAATATTTTTGATATTAAAAGCTATATATGGATTTAGCTCTATAAAACACCTTTAAATCCTTCGCGTTTATATAAGGGTTGTCATTTCAATAAGGTAAGGGTTCTATCTCATATCTGCCTTACACCACAATATCTATCAATCCCTGTGGAGTGAGATCCAGTGATGAACAATTGTAGGTTTCTGATATCTTAAGTGATCTCATACTTAACATTAATTTGTATTTAATATTTGTTAATAGTTATATAATTTATCATGAATAACTAGAAATTGGTATTAACAATCAAATACATAAAATTTTCGGGATGAAAAATTAAATTAAATTCAATTAGAAGCGAAGACACATTCTGAACAGGCATTTTTCGGGATGAGAGGTTTTTTTCGGTCTACCTTCACATACATCGTTTTGTACCACAGTGCGTTTTGAAATATCGCGTTTTGCATTATCGAGTTTTGTACTATATCGCGTTTTGTACTGTACTGTGTTTTGAAATATCACGTTTTGTCAAGTCGCGTTTTTAAATATCGCATTTCAAATGGGAGGGTCCCAAGATATGTACATATATAAAGTTCCGGAATATGGGAAATTAGGAAGAAACTAATTTATTTCTAAACCGATTCGATAAACACGACATGAGGTCGATTAAGAAATAACCAAGTTCCTAGCTTATTGGCCTTATCCTAAAGTTCCATGTAAAACTATATAACATGCCGTATTTTATCATAATCAGTTAAAAAATAGCCAAGTTTCTTCCTAATTGGCCATATTGTGGAGAACTTCATCTAAAACTCATTTTAGAATCCCATTTCCATCGTGCATGCTGAATTTCAACGTAATCGGTTATGAAATAGCCATGTTCCTTTCTAATTGGCTAAATTCCAGAACTTCTTCTAATTATCATTTTAGAATCCCATTTCTATCGTACAAATCGATTTTCATAAAAATCGATTGATAAATAACAAAGTTCCTTCTTATTGATTCTATTCCAGAACTTCATCGAAAAATCGGTTATGGAATAGCTAAGCTCCTTCCTAATAGGCCTGAATTTGCCTTGATAAAGCCATTTATTGACCTATGCCAGATATTTAAATTTTCTAAGCAACATACAAAAAACTAAAAAAATCGAAAACCGGGATTTCCCGGTTACACTTTTAAAACAAAAACGTGATCCCGTTATGAGAAACCCTAGTTTGTACCACCGAAAAATGGAAACAAGCAATAATTAGGATAAAATAAGGCGAAATAGGTAAAACAAAGAAAGAACAATACATTTTTGACCTGACCTCTTTATGGATTGATTACGTGGTTAACTCCCAACAATTTGCCATCCTCCCCACAATTGCGTAATTTACATTACAAATCCGGCGTCTCACTGAGGCCTTTTTTAATGTGGTTGCAAATTGTGCACAGAGATACGCAAGCAGGTGCGGACTTTATAATCTCAAACAGGTAAAGTATTTCGTTTTTAATGAAATGGACAATTTTCGTTGCCACCCCTTTATGGAGAAGGTTGAAAAACTCGAATTTTGTCAATTTGTCCATAACTATGAGGTTCACGATATTTCCAGCTTTGAAATGGGGGCCCTAACAACTCTCATGGGAGCGGAACCCAAACCGCACAAAGAAGACATAATTGTTACCATTGAAATGTACCAAATTCGTATCGTCGATGATGTACCGAAATGTGCCGAGGAGATCGACCGATTCAGTTAGTGTTCAGTACGTAATGCTTTAGAAAGAGTATCGGGAACGATTTTAAGAGCTAAAATTATCATACATCTATTTAATGCATGTCCTTCTCCCTCCTGTCTCGGTACTCGCATCACAACGAACTTGGAATGGCTTAGAGTAGTCAGGTTTCACAAGAAAAGGAGTGCCTGTTATTAGTAGTTTATGTTGTTAGAAGGTAACTTCACTTGAACTTCTTAGATTTTTTTTAAAAGGTTTGAATGGGGGCGATGATATTGGAGAAATTTGGTATGAATCTTCTATACATCCCAGTCATCCCTAACAATCGTCGAGCTTGTTTTACTAAAGTTGGAACCGGACATTCGCAAATTGCGTCGAATTTGCTGGTATCGGCTGGTAAAGCCTATAGGTTTGAGATCTCGCACATCACATCGTTTGCGGCCTAACCCGCTATTATTCAGAAACTTAGAGCTTGTGGTGGTTATTATGTTGTGGATTAGTATGTAGAAAACCTAGAAGCCTATGCCTAAATAGTGCGCATTTTCCAAGGTGGAACTATACGTAAAGTTTCATAAGGTGTGAGATACTATTAGAAAGACATATCTAATAATAGCGTCACATCTACGATCAGCCATCTTAAATATACTGATTGATGCCCCACTATCTAGTAAACCTATTATTGATGTTTCCTTTATTTGAATTCCAAAATGAGGTTTGGGGCTATCATGAATATACAGATTTTATTGAAACATTAAGTGTATGCAATCTGTGTAGTTCCCATTGCCTGCGTATTGAGCGTTTTATCATTAATAGCTGCTGAATATTCTGAGACGGTTTGTCCAACTTTAAGTAAACTGAGCTGCATGGTGTCGCATCCGCTGCAGTTTTTTTAATACAGCCGTTAGGCTTTGTACTGCTGCATCAATTTCAGGTTTTGCTTTTAGCGGGATGTTTAAAGAACATTCTTTGTTTATCGTATAGACTTGAATTGGGTCCAATTAGTATGTTGATTTGTCAGGAATCTAGGTGGCGATAGTTTTAGAACTTGCATGTTCAGTGTTATTAATATCGGTGAGTGATTAGAAGATATAGATCATAACAGGTTTCGGCCATTATAAGAGGTCTATAGCTACACCCTTTGTTACACAAAAATCCAGTAAATCGGGAATTTTTCGTCTCTCAGTTGACCAATAAGTTGGGTGTACAGTAGATATGTGACCTAATTTTCATTTTGCATACATTCCCACAATTGTTTTCCTTTCGAAAACTTACGGGATATTGTAGTCACCTCCCGCAAGGAACTTATCTCCCAGAGTTTTGAAGTAGTTTGCAAACTGATGTCTTTTCACTGAATGTTTCGGTGAACAATAAACTGCAGATATGGTGCATTTTCCTGACCATTCATTCAGATAGATGCTAGTTGCTTGTATATGCTCCTCACTATATGACTGGAGAAATGAGAAAACAATCCGTTTCGTAAATCGTCCCATGAATCATTCGGGTGGTTCCTAATGAAAGTCCAAAATTATTTTTCCGACTCGAAATTATGAATTAGCAACAGAAATCGATGGGTTGGATAACCGTCAGTGAGGCCATACAACACCCAATTATGAAATGTTTCGAAATTAGGCGGATTTATAGGAAACAACCTCGATAATTCGACACGATGATATAAATTATGGTTATTTACTGATTAAATATGGCACCTTATCTATCAAACATGTCTTCACCAACTACATATAATACTCGTTACCTCTAAATTTGTCAGTTCAATGATTAAATTGCAATAAAATTGTGCATTAGCTAAATTTATATTGCTGCTGTATACATACCATCCATACCAAACATATTTCTGATGTGTGAATTGGATTCTTCATAAATATGTTTGCGAGTTACTACTCTGCAAGGTGAAATATTCTGTTAGACAATTTCATAATAGTCTATTAACGAGTATGTGTATACATCGAATGCATTTCACTTTCAATCAAAAAATCATAAACAACTAATAATTAATTTTCATGCGGCTTAGTTAAAAAAATTTCGATCATTAGATTTAAACTTTAAATTATCGTTAATTATAATTGCCAAATCACTCAAGGCTGGAGATTTTGTTAATCCATCCTTAACTGTATACAGCATGTATCTTAAATTAAGACTGCACATGGTTACATTTTTAATTGTTTATTATTAATTAATTTAAACTATTTATTGCTTTTAATGAAATTAGCATTTTTTATGAGAACAAAAGTATTTATTTAATGATCGTTTGCAATAAAAATGTAAAACAACTTGTTTTAGATCAGTAGAAACGCGGAACATATTCATGTCGAAGGGGACAAAGTTTTTACTCGCCTTTAAGCATATTGCTTGTTATTGGTTCAAGGTTTTTTTTGCAAGCAGCTTAGCACACAACAAGGAAGTCCAGTTTTCTGCGCACAGTATATGCATTCCTATTAAATAATCTACACTTGACTCAAATGCCTTAGAATTTTTAAAGTAAACTAATCGATTTATTTCATAATTGCGCTTAATTTAATTAACCTGTTGAGTTACATAACAAAAATGGCAAAAGTGAGAAGAAGAAGGCGTTTAAAATAAAACCACATAAATCGTTAAAGAATGAACGATAAAATTCGTTTTACTACTTAGCTATATAAAAGTAACAATTGTAAAGAAACATTTTGTGAATGAAGGCTTATTGTTTTTTAAAGACATTATAATGCGACACAATTTGGTAATAAGGAATGATATTAACTTTTTCAAATAAAATTACCTTGTAAATTGCTTTCAAATGTAATACACCTTCCCATAAGAGACAATTGAAATTTAAAAATTAAGTTGGACTAGCGACTCGAAAAAGAACTCGCATGAATAAAAAATAATTGTGCTACCCATATACTGTCTGTCGTCTATTGTCTGGCAATAATTTTAATTTCGATGTTAACGCTATACTCCAATTAAACCCATCTGCACCCTATATTAGTATAATTAATCATCACAGAAGCTAATGTAATCTGCATTGATTGTAGGCAGGTGCATTGCAATACGCTACTATTGGTCTAATCGGAATGCCTTCTTTATGGATTTTAGGTAAACCATAAAGAATTGGAGCAGATAGATTCATAACTGTGTACCTCCAACCAGTGCCATCAAAAAAGGCATTCCGATTAGATCAATAAAGAAGGCATTCCGATTAGACCAATAGTAGCGTATTGCAATGCACCTGCCTACAAGCTATGCAAGGGTTTCATAAACTTTTTCAACAGTCATACTAATTTCGTTTTGGCTTTCTCGGTTAAGAGCTCGGTAGAATTGATTAGCAAAATTCAGGATGTTGATATTCCACTACACTCAAAACTTGTTTCGTTTGACGTTGCTAGTCTTTTCACTTCTATTCCAATTAACATTTTGTCTCAGATAGTTTATACTTACTTAGATAGGGATATTGTAGATGGGAGCCTACACAATGAACTGAAGCTGATATTTGAAACTTGTATTAAACAAAATTATTTTTGCTTTGATAATAAGTATTTCAGATTCACTGATGGTCTACCGATGGGCTCCCGTCTGTCACCTTTGTTAGCAGAAATTTTCATGAATTTCTTCGAACAAACGATTGTATCAAGCAACAATCCTTATTTCCGTCATGTGATCTTTTGGTACAGATATGTTGATGACATATTATGTCTATGGAATGAAACTGATAGGCTATTAACCCCTTTTCTCACTTGGTTAAATTCTCAATATCCCACCATTAATTTTACGGTAGAAAAAGAAGAAAACAAATCTATTAACTTTCTAGACATAACAATAACCAGAATTAATTCTTCATTAGAGTTCACAATTTACCGAAAACCCACGTATACAGACGCCATTATACCTAACTCTTCAAACCATCCCCATAATATTAAAATGTCAGCTTTCCACTCATTCTTAGATAGATTAATAAACATTCCTTTGACCAAATCCAATTATAACAAAGAGCTTAATATAATTTTAGAAATAGCAGCGAATAACAGTTATGCAGCTAAGACTATATTAAAGCTATTAAACAGAAAACTGAAACATAAAGCTTTAGCTAACATTTATCCACCTGATAGCCCAATTCCGAAAAATTGGCGCCGCTTAGAGTATCTAGGAAAAACTAGCCAACGGATTAGTAACATTGTGACACAATACACAGATATTAGCTTTGCTTTTTATAACAATAATACAATTAAGAAAATGATTTTTAACAACAAACCAAGAATTGATCGCCTTTGCAAGTCTGGCGTTTATAAGCTCAATTGCAGTGATTGTAGTTCCTCCTATATTGGACAGACTGGGCGCAATTTTGAACTTAGAGTTAAAGAACATTTATCTGGTAGCCATGAATTATCCCTTTATAATCATTTAACGTTAGAAAATCACACATCCAGTTTAAACAATTTAGAAATATTACATATACAACCAAACAGCAGATGTTTAGACAACTTAGAATCTTACGAAATCCGAAAAGCTATGATATATTTCTTAACCAAAATATCCTCAACGAACGGAGAGAAATCCGTTTCTCACCAATTACCGACTCCGCACTGTTTTATTCCCATACTCATAAAATCCCATAAAATGACTAATACGTCGGGTTATAATAAAATAAATAAAAAAATTTAAAAAAAAACAACAACAACATCTGAAATTTTGTTATTCGGCCGTTGACTAATCAATAATCAATATACCTGTGTTTAACTCACCCGGCACCCCCTTTTAATTTTTAATGTTCATTGCTCTCACCATTTTTATTGTTTACCACTCCCACATTTTTTATTTGTATATTTTTGTTTCATTTTTTGCTTTTTCCAACTATATATAAACTACATTTTTATTTTTACAGTTTAGTAGATACTCCTGATGATGGCCTAATAAGCCGAAATCGATCGAGTGATTTTTTAAACCTTTTGTAATTTTGCGAAATATTTAACAAGTGTTTTAAAAAAATTTAAAAATGTGTGCAAAATTAACTTATTGAACTTTAAGCTAACCTAAAAGTCGTGCAAAAACTTTATCGATTTTAGACATGGTCCTTCGAGCCTTAATTTTAATTTTTTTTTTTTTTTTTTCGTTTTGTTCTATGCAATCTTTTTCTGGGGCTCAAGGCACTCCCAACTCTTTCGCATTTAACTTTTACCGTCCTGGACGTACGGCTATAGACCCGATTTGTATAAACCACCTGCACATTGCATTGCTTCATGCCAGCCTATAGTGCCGACATGAAAGGTGGGTCGGCCCATGAATTCTGTACTCTCAACAGGGGGTCATAGTTGTATTCATCGTCATCACCGATCGTAATCAGATGATGAAAAATCCCTTTTGCATCCCGCCCCTATCGTGATTCGAACCCGGTACCTCCCGATCCAAACGCCACAGCTTTAACCACTGAGCCGTTTGGTTTGAAAATTTGAAGAGAAAAGTAATGCACATAATAACTCAAAGTGTGAATCAGTGCAAAACAATAATTGTGAAAGAAGTCCGAAGTAATTGGAATTAGTAGTGCAAATTTGTCAAACCAGTTCTTATCACAAAAACTAAAATGACGGATGACTTGAAGAGAAAACGAGAGTATCAAAATGCCACATTGACCAGAATAGAGAAGAATGCAGCGAATAGAGCCTTTACCGATACAGCTACCGCTATAGACCTTACGATACAGTTAGAATATTTGGAGAAAACGTTTAATAACTTTCGAGAACTGGACGAAGAAATTGGCAAGGCCGATAATAATGAAGGTTTAACCGATATGATAGATTTCGAGAAGCGGTATCTGACGGTAAAATCAAAGTTGCGCGCTCTGTTAAAATCAAAAACTGAAGACGACGTAAGTGAGAAAGTTAATGCATCTATAAGGCGGTTATCCGATCAGCAGGGCGAACTCAAAGCAAGCATCCAAAATATGTCGCTCGTTCAAAAGGATGAAATTAAGCTTCCGCCAGTGCAGGTGTCAGTATTTTCTGGAAATTACGCGGAATTTCCAACGTTTCGTGATTTTTTTGAGACGTCCATTCACAATGTTGCTAACCTTTCGAAAGTTCACAAATTCAAATACTTGAAAAGTTTATTAAAGGGACCAGCCTTTGACCTCATTCGATACATTAATGTGACCGATGGAAATTTCGAAGAAGCATGGGAGAAGAACGCAGAACAATACAATGCGAGAGACCAGATTTGCAGCGCGCTTATTCAACACTTCTTGGAGCAACCGAACTCAAATGGTTCACCTAAATTCGTAAGACAGTTAGCAAATAAAGCTGACGAAGTTGTAAGAGGACTCAAATCACTGGGAGAGGAAGCTGAGACACGAGATGTTTGGATCATTTGCCATTTGCTGCAGAAATGTGACAAGGAAACAAGGCGAGCATGGATGTTGAAAAATGAAGAGACATTTCCAAAACTGCAAACATTAATAAACTTTTTGGTAAAGCAGCGTAATGCATTTGAACGTGCTGAAAAAAATCCAATTAAACGAAATGTGCAGAAAATTCCTGTACACAACATCAACGTTAATATAGAACGGCAGTCTCTAACAAATCAGTTGTCCTGTCCAAAGTGTGGTGATCAACATTATTTATTTAACTGTGATGAGTTTCAATAAAACGAGTGTAACAGAAAGAAGAGGATTTATAGCGGATCAGTCGACGTCACAACACATTACTGCATATGGAAGAAGCTACTAATGCTCATGTAGAAATCAAATCTTTAACTACTGAACTGGCAACTACGAATCTATCGGTGTCTATCTTACCAACGACGCTACTGAAGATAAAGGATGGATTAGGAAATTGTTCCTATTGCAAAGCGATGTTAGACTCCGGGTCACAAGCAACATTCGTGGATGAGAAACTGTCGAACAAGTTGCTGTTGAAAAGGAAAACTGCGCGTATTGCCATAAACGGTTAGCGACGAACAATTTAATTACTAAAGGCGTAATAAATCTTGAAACGTGCTCTAGAATTAACGAAACAAACAAAATTAACGTAGAAGCGCTAATTTTAAGGAAAAATTCCGTTAATTATTCCATCAACAAAACCCGGCGAAATAAATTTAGCACATTTAAAATCTTTGAATCTTGCTGATCCTGGCTTCGACACACCGGCAAAAATCGACCTCTTATTGGGCGCTGACGCATTTTTTACAATTTTAAGAACTGGAAAGGAAATAATTAGCGACACTTTAATTGCATAAAATACACTTTTTGGTTATGTCATTTCAGGAGTTAATCAAACTGCTAACAGCAAATAATCTATCTCTCCATCTCAATGTTGATGAAACACTTGCGCGATTTTGGCAGATCGAAGAGATATCACCAAATCAACAGTCACAAGAAGAGGAACACATTTCAAGGAAACATTTAAACGAAACCAAGACGGCAGATTTATTGTTCGTCTTCCTTTTAAAGTTAAAGATGCTCGGCTCGGGAATTCATACGACATAGCTAGAAACAGATTTTAAGCAGTGGAACGAAAATTGAAGAGAAATGCTTCGTTCAAGGTCGTCTACAATACATTTATGCGAGAATATGTGTACTTGTACTATTCAACCCACATTGTGGAGCATTTTGCTTCAATTCAGAGCTTACAGATACGTCTGAACAGCTGACCTACAAAAAACGTATCGTCAGATTTTAATTGATTCCTGCGATGTCGACTACCAACGCATTTTATGGCGAGGGAATGAAGCAGAGAGCCTAAAACATTTTCAACTTCTTACGGTAACTTTTGGCACGGCTTCAGCTCCGTTTTAAATCAAAACAATTATTCAAAACCATTTCTATGTTGATGATTTGGTTACTGGAGCTCAAACCACTAGTGAATTGCAAAGCATCAAAACTAAACTCTCTACAACATTAGCATCAGATCCGCTTCATAATGGGTGTCGAATATTCCAGAGATATCGGACAAAGATCAACCAATTCAAGATGCCGTGTGACAAGACAATGCAACATCCATAAAGATACTTGGGCTACAATGGTTGCCTTCATCAGACAAGTTTACATTTAAAGTTCAAGAACCATCACAAAGGAAACAAACTAAGCACATTATGCTTTCTGAAGCTTCACGTGTGTTTGATCCAATTGGGTGGGTTTCTTCAGCTATCGTCGTTTGTAAAATGCTATTTCAGCAACTGAGGCTAAGAAAACTCGAGTGGGACGATGAGATATTAGCAGTCGATGGGTTTTCAGACGATAGTCAAAATCCATATGGTGCAGTGGTTTATTGCCGAATTCAGTACACCAACAATGAAGTCAAAATATCGCTAGTGACGTAGTGACATTTAAAACGAAGGTTGCACCTCTAAAGTCTATATCTATTCCTAGGCTAGAATTATGCGCAGCTCAACTTCTTGCGGAACTCATCAACAGCGTAACAGTCGAGTGTAACGTATCAAGGGACAATTTATTTGCATGGACTGACTCCATGGTAGTTTTGGGGTGGTTGAATACTCATCCCAGTAAATGGAAACAGTTCGTGAGCAATCGCACGGCAAATATTTTGGATCTTCTACCAAGAAAACACTGGAGATATGTGCCCTCAGAGAGCAACTCGGCAGACCAAGCATCCAGAGGTGTTTACCCATCCAAACTGATAGATTCAAGTTTATGGTGGAATGGACCAACTTGGCTTACAGAATATCCATTGATGCGGCCGTCAGCCAGTAATGTGGGCACTTCTCCAATTCAAACACAGGAAGAGTCTAGACATGGTGGGAGAGAAATCATCAATTTGGCGGTTAACCAGGATGAGCATTTTATTGAAAACTTGTGCACCAAAACAAACAATTATATGAAATTGATGCGAATTATTGTTTACATCATGAAACTTGTTAAACTAATCAAAACTAAGCAGTACACAAAATTGATTAACGCTGAAGAAATCATAGCTGCCGAGAAGATCTGCTTAAAACACATTCAACTATAATAACCTATCGAACCGAAATCATGTGTATTAAAAATCAACGGCAAGTTAAAAAATGTATCTCCATTTTTAGACGAGGGTGAAATTTTGAGAGTCGGAGGCAGAATGGAGAATGCGGAACTTACCTTTGATGAAAAATATCCCATGATATTACCAAGTTCCCATCCAATCAGTACCATTCTTATTCGTCATATCGATGAATCTAACCATCATCCTGGTCCAACATTAACTTCCTTCTTACTTCAACAACGCTACTGGGTTGTCAATCGTCGTAATACCGTGAAAAAACTAATTTATAATTGTCTCATTTGTAGAAGATATGCAGCAACAATTAGAGCAAAAAATAGCAGGACTTCTAAAGGTGCGAGTGACAAGAGTCGGGACATTCGAAAATGTTGGCATAGATTACGCAAGATCAATCTCTATAGCTAAACTCTTGAAAGCATATATAGCCGTATTCGTTTGCTACTTTACCAAGGCCATACATTTGGAATTGGTGTCATCTTATATGGCAGATTCATTCATTGGCACATTAAAAAGGTTGGTGTCAAGAAGAGGTATACCAGCCAACATATACTGCGACAACGGTATAAACTTTTGTAATATGCGGAAATCGGCCACACATCTCTATGATGATATCAAAAAAGCCATCCAGAGTTCATGGGTGAAGTATTACAGTACTGGACGAAGAATAAGACAATGTTCCATTTTAATCCACCTTTAGCACCAAATTTTGGCGGACTTTACGAATCAGTCGTCAAAAGGAGTCCCGTCTCGGGAGAGACCAATTTAACCGCAGAAGAAACAGCCACCTTATTGTGTGAAATTGAAGTAATTCTTAATTCTCGTCCGCTATGCCAAGTACCAAGTGATGACAGCACGTATTATTCATTAACCCCGGGTCACTTTTTAATTGGAACATCGCTGAAACACATTCCTGAAACATCCAAGGATACAACCACAAATCTTGGAACTAAATGGGTGGATATTCAACGACGAGTAGAAATAATGTTGGCATCGCTTCCAACTGGAATATTTACATTCTCTACAGCAGCGTCAAAAATAGTTTACTATAGGCTGGCATGAAGCAATGCAATGTGCAGGTGGTTTATACAAAACGGGTCTATAGCCGTACGTCCTCGATTTGGCAACTACTGCTTTTCAACTACTATTGACGGTTACCGAATTGAATATACGTCAAGAAAGACTGAGACGGCATTTCGAATTATTTGAAAAATGAGTCCTGCGGAATCGACAAGGCAACATATTGGTCACGAGCGGTGTTCACATTGAATTAGATGGAAGATTTATGTGTGCAATGGTCAAAATCTAGGATGGTGTAAGGAAGCAAGTTAGTATTAGGCAAAGTAGTAGTTCATCGACAGAAAAAGACTCCGGAGGTCGATTACTCGCGATGATTAGGATGGAACCTGGTAGGTCACGAAAAGGATAGGGAAGTTTGACGGGAACCCGGCGGAATGCCAGGCATTTCAGAATTTGTTCGTTAAATGATGGGAAGGTCGTTAAATGATGTACAGCTCACAATACCGTGTCTTCAAAGGGATTTGCTAGATATTATCATGAAATTTCGAACCGGTAGAATTGCGGTTTCTGACGGTATTATGTAGGTAGTATATTATGGAGAAACGAGCCAAAGGAACCAATTCGTGATTATTGGCTGACCAATTGAACCAATGTGCTCTTGATGGTAGAGCGAGGATGCCAGCAGCAAGCCAAGTAGTATTAAATGATTTTTACATGGATGACATGTTGACATCAGTAGAATCAGTGCCTCAAGCAGTCAGTTTAAAGCAAAAATTATTAGCAAAAATTGTTAGCGAAATGGAGATCAAAAAGTTCCCAAATTATGGAAGAAGAGATGTCGGTAAAGACTGTAGAATTGGAAAATAATACCAGTATGCTGGAAATTTTTTGGGATTTTTCAAAAGATAAATTTCAGTTTCACGTTCAGGTTATCAATAAACGATTCATTACTAGTGAAGCAGCAAAGATTTTGACCCACATGGATGGGTGCCACCAGTAACCATTAGGGCAAAGTTGTTCATTCAGCAGTTGTGGCGTACGTGTAGTGGTTGGGACGAACCATTGCTGGCATCCATACAGCAGGAGTGGAAGGGTTTATATAGTGAATTAAAATTAATTAATAAATTGAGAATACCACGATGGCTTCAGACATTCAGTGATCAAAGGATACAAATTCACATTTTTGCTAATGCTTTAACCAAGGCATATGGTGTTGCAGTTTATGTGCGAGCTTGTTCTGAGGGTCAATGGACGGTGAGTTTGTTATGTGCCAGGAGTAGAGTAACACCCATTAAATTAGTCACAATACCAAGAGTGGAATTATGTGCAGTAGAGCTCGGTTGTAAACTGATGTTCAAGGTTAAAGGAATACCAAAATTTGAAACAGCGCCAATTAGCATTTGGACCGATTCAGAGATAGTGTTGCAATGGTTAAGGAAACCGATTAATGAGTTGAGACCGTTTGTAGCTAACAGAGTTAGTAAAATCTTAAGAGAAACAACATTGGAACAATTCCGATATATAAAGTCTAGCCGATTTTATACCTCGTGGTATAAAGGCTGAAAACATGTTAAATAACAAATTATGGTGGAGACTTGTTATGGGGGAATGTTGAAAGTTGGCCAATAAGGACCCCTAAGATATTTGGAAAAGAGGTAGTTGCGCAGGTTCAGTCAGAATGTAAGGATCCACCATATAAATGCTGAGCAAAAAATGCTGAGAATAAGAGGAAGATTGAACAACACGCACAGTTACCATTCAGTGAACGGAAACCAATTATTTTGGATCATAAAAGCTCACGAAGATTTATGTTATGGGAGTGTGCAACTTTGTACGGAGTATTTAAGGAACAAGTACTGGATTGTGCAATGTCGTATTCTACTATGCAGCGTCGCACATCAGTGTGTGAGGTGTTGCCGACATAGACAAGAAGCGGCTCAACAGATGATGGCAGAATTGCCGGCATATCAACTGGAGCCGACATCAGCGTTTTACCATTGTGGCGTTGATTATGCTGGCCCCGTACAATTAAAGCAAGGTCGTAATGTAACAATAAAGGGGTATATAGCCGTATTTGTTTATATGGTGTACATGGCGGTTCATTTGTGACTCGGTTTGTGAATTTGAGAGCTGGATCAATCCATCATATGTATAGCGACAACGGTAGTAATTTTGTTGATGCTGATCGAATCCTTCATGAGGCGGGCGAATTATGGGAAAACGCAGCAGTGATGAATTATCTGCAGGCACACTCTATTCAGTGGCACTATAATGCACCGAGAGCCCCGCACCAAGTAGGTCTTTGGGAAGCCGCAGTTAAATCAGTCAAGAATCACTTAAAAAGAGTACGTGGAGCACAGTTGTATACCTTCGAGGAATTGGCCACGTTGCTAATAAAAATCGCGGCGTGCTTGAATTCAAGACCTTTGACGCCGATATGTAATGATCCAACAGATTTATCAACATTGAAGATGGTCGAAGGAATATATCACTGAACAGCAACGTGGCAACAAATGGGCTAACGAAGATAGGTCGTTGAAGGTAGGAGATCTGGTGTTTGTTAAAGATGAAATAACGCCACCTAGTCAGTGGATGATGGCCAAAATTATCGAAATATTTAGTGGACAAGATGACAAGGTGAGAATATGCAAGATAAAAACGGAGAAAGGCGAATTATTACGGCCCATAACTCAATTATGTTAATTACCAATGGAGAAAGGAGCAGTCCCATCTGATGCTCTGTTTCTTAATGCAAGTTTTCCCGAAGGGTTTCTCAGTGTCTTAGAGTAAATGCTGGATGTTGATTATGAGATTTTGTATATGAGAAGGGCATGCTTGTACCGCGCTATTTGTATGGGAATAGTAGGAGGGAATTATCTGATAGACTCATCCAACATGACGATGGGAGCCATTATGGGGTCATCTTGTTCGTTAAGCCGGCCAGGATATTACGGCCATCGTTATTACGGCCATCTGTGCTCCTAAATCATTGTCCAAAATATTGTTTCTTCTTAGTATTACTAATGCCATCTATAGATGGGAATTGATTACTATAAGCAAACCGAACGCATTTAATTATGTCAAATGCAAGAGGTGTTTGTTATCATCTGCAGCACCTAAAAATATAAGAAAACCACAAGAATAGTTTGGGACATAATTACTTACAACTTTCCAGCGATAACGAAAATCAACATTTTTGATGGTCAAGCATAAACCAATAATTTTGTTTGTTTGATTTTTTCACAGTTTGACACTTAGTTATTTGCTATGATTACTAGTACCAATCTTAAAATGAATTGTAAATAATTATAGCAAAACAAGTATACCAACTTGATTATAACAGTTAAATATGTAAAATCATAGATGGCGGTATAATTGGCTTGTATAACACTTTTTTTTTGTATAAAAGGCCGTTCAATAATATGTAAAATTTATTATAGAAAGAGGTGCGTCCGAAATGGAAAATGTGCATTTAGCGAGGACACATTTAAAAAACTACATGCGATGTAGTTTTTATGTGCATTTTTAGTACATTTGTTTGATGTCAATTAATGTTTTAATTAACCATATTTATCGATTTATTAATTTGGTGTTGTCCAATTTTAATTAATTTAATGATTTTAATGAAATTTTATTTAATCAAAAAATGCACATTTTAAAAAATGTGCATTTAAATTTACATTTCGGACTCACGTAGGTAAGTTACAATAATAAAAAATAAGTAAAATATAAAATTGTGAAGATAGGGTGTTTTTTATTTAATAAAACTGCGATATAAAGAAGCCCCCTTCAAATCGCGATCATTGGTCCTTCGAGCCGGATCTCCAAAGATATTACACGGCGATTTTGGATTTCCGGCAAAAAGTTTAATTTTTTTTTTTTTTTTGGGAATTATTAGCGTCATTTTGGCATATTTAATTGTGCCTATTTGCTTTCCATTTTTGAATTTAATACGTTTAATCAAAACCCAATGTCTACCGCAAGAGCGCTTAAGCGCATTCAAACTCGGTGCGAGGATATTAAAACATCTGCCGCGAAATTCAGCCAAGACACGATATTGGAAGAGATCGAAACTAATATTAAATTATTCGAGGACGAATGGCAGGAGTACCGTGAGCTGGAAAAGCTTATTGATGAGTCGAATAAATATGAGGTGCAACAAAACTCTTTAGAAGCGTTATTTTTTAAGCTTAAGCAAGTGTTGGTGCGAGCGAGAAAGGAACGGGGAGCTGAAACATCTAAACATTTTCATAATGCTCCTATGGATGAGCTAATGGTCAATCAAAAATCGTTTCTGCAAGAAGTTTCGGTTTTAAATAAAAGAGAAAGTGAAGTTAGGCTTCCTAGAATTAACATTCTTACCTTTTCTGGAAAGTATTCTGAATTCCCCTCTTTTAAAGATCTTTTTGAAGCCTCAATCGACAGTAATGCCAAAATATTGACAGTACATAAATTTCAATACCTAAAAGGTCTTTTAACGGGTGAAGCTGCCGCATTAGTTCGGCATATTGCTGTAACTGAAGCAAATTACTTTGAGGCATGGGATAAAATAAAGCAGAGGTATGACAAAAAGAGGCTTGTGATTTCTACGCTGATTCAGCAATTTGTAGATCAACCAGCAATCTCTAAATTATCAGCGAAAGCCTTTATCAGATGTCTGATTTATCCGATGAAGTTTTAAGAGGATTAAAGGTATATTAGGTGCCGAAGCAGAGAGAAGAGATCCATGGCTAATCCATATTTTGGTAAATAAGTTGGACGGGGTTACTAAACAAGCTTGGGCAACTGAGACTGCTGAGGAGGATTTTCCCTCTTTGGAAGTGATTCTTTGGATACGGTCGACTCAAATAAATTGGCACAACCAGCAAATAATCGTGTTAAAAGCCTTCATTCCGCTCCAATAGAACTCATGTGCGTCAATTGATCTAAAGACCACTATCTTAGCAAATGTGACCAGTTCCTTTCGTTAATCATACATGAGAGGAGGGGTTTCGTGTCGGATAAAAAGTTATGTTTTAACTGTCTATCTCCAACCCACCAGGCAGTTATATGCAGATCAAAATTCAGATGCGGTAAATGCCAAGGAAGCACCATTTGACTTTACACCCAGAAGATGTGCAGCCAACAGAAACAAATGAAACCTTAAACGGCAACGCAATAAACATTTCTTAGGTGAATTTTATCAATAAGGTCCAAAATCACAACGCTATTTTACCGAGTTTTCAATCATTACTTCCAACGGCGATGGTTCAAGTTGCGGATCGATTCGGGAATTTGCTAAAATGTCGAGTATTGCTCGACTCCGGATCACAGGAATCATTTATAACAGAGGCATGCTTGCAGCGATTGAAACTCCCTAGATCAAAGGCAAACATTTTAATATCTGGATTAACATCAGGAAAAATAGCTACCAGAGGAACAGCTTCAGTTAATGTACATTCACTGCACAATTCAGAAGATGAAGTTATAATAGATGCCCTGATAATCATTCAACTGCCCACTAAGCTACCTAGTTTTGATTTCAAGTTGCAAGATTGCAGTTTTTTAAATAATTTGAAACTAGCTGATCCTGATTATAACAAAGTTGGGCCAGTTGATATTTTAATCGGAGCCGATAGATTCTTTCATGTTATCAGGAATGGGCGAGTCACTAATCTGAATGGCGCTTTAATTACTCAAAATACAATTTTTGGTTGGGTTGTTTCTGGGATAACACACAGTAGCAACATCGAGAGAAGCGAGACAGTTCATACCAGTGTTTGCATTTTTAATCTTCATTTGGATGTCGACATTGATACCACCCTGAAACGGTTTTCCGAGCAAGAAGAAATTCCAAGTCCCAAGATGTTGAGCCCAGAGGAAGCTGAGTGCGAGGAACATTACAGGTTAACACACAATCGAACCAAAGAAGGAAGATATATGGTGGAGATTCCGTTTAAAAAAACAGCAGGTCTGCTTGGTAATTCAGTGAACGCAGCCAAACGGAGATTTCTAGCATTGGAAAGGAAGTTGCAAGCAAATCCTTCGATCAGAGAAGAATACACTAAGGTCGTAAACGAATATCTAGATTTGGGATATTTACCGCCGATTAAAACTGGCGAAAGCTTTGAAGATTCAAAATGTTTTTATTTACCGCATCATTGTGTATTCAAGGCCTCCAGCGAGACCACTAAGTTAAGAGTGGTGTTCGACGGATCTGAGAAATCGTCGACTGGAGTTTCTCTCAATGAAACCATGGTGGTGGGGCCAACAATTCAGCCCACACTATGGTCTATTTTAATGAGATTTAGATATTACAAGGTAGCATTGATCGGCGACATTGAGAAAATGTACAACCAAGTTGCAGTTGCGGAGCCAGATACGAATTTTCAAAGCATGCTTTGGAGAAGTGAACCATCAAACGAACTAAAGCATTACAAGCTTAGCAGAGTCACTTTCGGTTTAGCTAGTTCATCATTTTTAGCGATATGGACCTTACAGCAAGTAGGTTACGATAACCAGCAAGACCATCCAAACATCGTTTCGCATATACCGGAAGATTTTTACGTTGATGATTTCATCTCAGGAGCAGATACGATGGAGGAAGCTCAACATCTGCAAAAGGAGATTATTCATGTATTGCGAACAGGAGGATTTCATATAAGAAAGTGGAAGTCAAATCTATCTGACATTATGGCGATTGAAGATATAGATCCGATTTCAAGATTTCAGAGCCCTATCGAAGCAAAAATATTAGGACTTCAATGGAACACCACTGAGGACGCTTTTTCATTTAGACTGGTTTTGGATGATGACAAAAGAACCACGAATCGTCAAATCATATCTGAATACTCAAGAGTTTTTGATCCTTTGGGTTGGTTGTCTGCATCGATCATCCTGATGAAAATAGTGTTCCAAAATCTGTGGCTGATGAAGTTGGGCTGGGATGATGAAGTACCAGGCGAGATTTCCAAAATTTACAAAAAAATCCGAGATGAGTTAAAGCTACTGGAAAACCTAAAAATTAAACGAGTTATTCCGTAAAACGAGCAAATTGAGATACACGGTTTTTCGGATGCAAGCGAAAAGGCGTACGGTGCAGTGGTATATTGTAGAACTATTGATGAGAATGGCGGAGAGGCGCTAAATTGATAAAGGGTTATATCGCCATATTTGTCTGTATGGCGACAAAGGCTGTCCATATAGAAGCTGTGAGCGACCTGTCAACTGATGCCTTTATTGCCGCTTTGAAAAGATTAGTTTCGAGAAGAGGAGCACCCGCTCATATTTACAGCGATAACGGTTCGTATTTCATTGGAGCAAAACGGCAGATGAATGAGGTATACGAAATAATTTCTAGTAATAATCATAATTGTCTCGTTGCAGAATATTTGTCTAAATCAGAGATACAATGGCATTTAAATCCACCTGCTTCACCACATTTTGGAGGCTTATGGGAGGCAGCCGTCAAATGCGTCAAGACGCATCTTATCAGGTGTACATCTAATACTTACCTAATTTTTGAAGAGATGACTACCTTATTGAGTCAAATCGAGGCAATTTTGAATTCTAGGCCACTTTATGCAGCTGTAGATGACGACGTGTTTGAAGTTTTAACCCCAGCGCATTTTTTAATTGGCTCTTCGAATTTTTACTTGCCAGAAGAAGAAATAAATGAAGAAATACCTGCAGGTAGACTTACAAGAAGGCAATTTGTGCAACAACACGTTCAGTCGTTTTGGAGAAAATTCAGCACAGAATATGTTCACAATCTACAACACAGAGCAAAGTGGCGCAAAGCACAGGAAAATTTTAACATCGGCGATGTTGTTTTGATAAAAGAGGATAATTTGCCCTCTTACAAATAAGCGCTAGGCAAAATTATTCAATTACATCGTGGTGATCAGGGAATTGTTCGAGTCGTAACGCTAAAAACATCAAAATCGACTTTCAAGCGACCCATTGTCAAACTATGTAAGCTGCCAGCACAAGGTAATAGTTAACGATGTTGATCGTTAACGGGGCGGAGAATGTTTGTTATCATCTGCAGCACCTAAAAATATAAGAAAACCACAAGAATAGTTTGGGACATAATTACTTACAACTTTCCAGCGATAACGAAAATTAACATTTTTGATGGTCAAGCATAAACCAGTAATTTTGTTTGTTTGATTTTTTCACAGTTTGACACTTAGGGCGTGTTTTTTTTTAATGTCGGAGAAATAAGAGAGAACAGATAGATAATATATCGGAGAAATCCAATAAATGTTTCCTCTGATGTATCCGAGAAAAATAAATGATAATTTTGTTAGCGTCGTAGAAATTAAACGTCAGTTTAAGGTCGCCAAATAAATATTATCGTGTTCGTTTTATTTAAAATAAATGTCTGTCAAACAGCAATCTGAACTTTTTTTCAGAGAAAAAAGATTTAATTTTAAAATTATCCGAGCGTAAAAAAAAACGACACGGAGAAATACATTTTTCCTCGGATAGTAAAAAAAAACGCGTATTTGTATTTTGACAGTTAAATTATTTCTCAGATTACTTCGATATCAAAAAAAACATGCCCTTAGTTATTTGCTATGATTACTAGTACCAATCTTAAAATGAATTGTAAATAATTATAGCAAAACAAGTATACCAACTTGATTATAACAGTTAAATATGTAAAATCATAGATGGCGGTATAATTGGCTTGTATAACACTTTTTTTTGTATAAAAGGCCGTTCAATAATATGTAAAATTTATTATAGAAAGAGATATTGTAAAGTAAGTTACAATAATAAAAAATAAGTAAAATATCAAATTGTGAAGATAGGGTGTTTTTTATTTAATAAAACTGCGATATAAAGAAGCCCTCTTCAAATCGCGATCAAGAGGAACGAAATACAATTTTTAATCGCAATAAAAGTTTGAAGAACAACACACGTGTATATTTGAGTTTAATTTCTTTTGTGCTGAAGCGCAAACACTAATGTCAAGTTCTTTCAGACTAAAAAAAACTGAACTCGAGCAAAAAAAACTGAACTGAATCATTTTCTACTATGGCGAGTTCCGTTTTTCTTGCTCAAGATCAGTTTTTTTTAGCCTGAAAGAATTCGACATTACTAATCTGTTATTTTGGTAGTTTCGAAACAAAATTTTGCATCCTTGCCAATCGTTCTCCGGCCTCTCAGTCTCACGTTATCGATTATAAATCACTTGTAATAGCATGACAACAATTTAAATTTGAATATTTACCGATGAAGCCGCATTCATGGTTATAGATTTGTATGTATGCTTATTTATAAGTATGTAAGATGCTGATTTACCATCAGCCATCTACTTTACCACAACCAGGAACGTAAACCTTCCCTTAATGCAATGACTTGTAATATTCTTGCTATTAAAATACTATAAATTATTATTAAATTTAATTGGTTTTTTACAACGTCCACAAACAACAAAGGTAGAAATGTGAAATATCATCGTCATTAAATATAAGTAAAACGTCATAATTCGAATGCGGAAATTTGTATATAATTGGCAACATATACTACTATTGGATGCATTCAGGTATCCCATCATGTTGGCTTAAAAATCAACCGATGGTGATCAAATTAGGCGTTGCTTTGACTTAACATGTGGTCAACAATTGGCAGTGTTTGTAAAATCTTGAATGGTGAGACAACATTTTTCACAAAATTCTGTAAAAATGTTAAACCTTTATTATTCAAAAAATTGATAAGCATATACAACAAATACTTTCATTTTCTGTACAAAGTTCATCGCACCTGAAGTACCTGTGCGCGCGCGCTCCAAAGATTAATTTATTTTTATTTTTTATCGCGCGCGAAAGATCACTAAAGTCGAATTAGCTTATGAAATACAAATTATTTGATTGTTTCTAAAGCTGCTATTTAACTTTTGATATTTTCCAAACCATTTACTTTATGTAAATCTGATTACTTTCAAATTTGAAGGAAACATTTAGAATTTGATTTTGATAAATTGGTGTGTTGAAATATTTACTTTCCTTATAGACACACACACGTTTGTAAATGAGTTTAATAATCTTTATGAGATCGCCTTACCTGGGGTTACACAATTTTGCTATATAGTTTGTGTCTCTTAATTGGTCTAGTAAAGATCGCGACAAGTGTACCATGCGCTGTGTTTATATGTTAATCACTGAAATATAGGCCAATCTTTAATGATCGATGTTATATTTTGTGTAGATACACGCGTATAATTATCAACAAAATAACATTATAAAACATTAATTTATTCTGCTTAATTTGTGCGATCATTAAAAATAAAATGAGAAGAAAATTTTGAGAAGTAAACTTGACCGCGATAAGTTTTTTTTTGCTTTTTTTGTTCAGTTTATGTTATTACGTTATTGATCATGTGAAAGTGTTATTGAACTGTTTAAATCAAAATTCAAATTCATAAACGACCTTCATTTTTATTTGGTAAATCGGAATATGCTTAGGCCTCTCTCAAAATAATCAATAAAATTATTAATTATGTAACGTTTGAACTTTCATAATATGTATGTGCGACTTTGAATAAGAGATCATGAATGTTATATATTCACTATTCAGTTTTTTTTTTCGCTACCAGTTGGCTATTAAAGGCAGAAAACGATTAGAAAATTATGCACGCCAAACATCTCAGAAGAGTTAACATTCAAATAATCGTCACGGATCATTACTCATCAATCATAATGATCACAATGCGATTAAAATCACAAGTATATTTATGTATATACATTTAATGACATGAATTAACATAATTACAAGAGAGCTAATGAATTTAAAATTTGGTTACGAAAATTTTGTGGTGTAATCTGGTGGCGATTGGAAAATTGGTTTCACAAGGTATGTATGTGTGGAAATTTGGGAATTTGTGATTATGACTCAACAGTTTTAAATTTTATTTCTGTGATATCTTTATGTAAAAGATACCGAAACCAATTAGGTTTTTCGAGAAAGTAGTTACTAATGCAATTATATTTCGGGGTAATTCAAGGTGCAATAATATGAAAACGTTGGTAAATCTATAAAATAATTTTAATTATGTATGATCGCGCTTGGAAGGAATTTCCGTTTGCGGTGATCAAATTGGGTCAATATAATTTGTTGAGTGAAGCAATTTTGGATAATATCTACTTAGGTTATAGTTCAAGGCTCAGCTGGTGTTATGTGAGGCTATGTTGTTGCATCATAAAATTGTTCTCCATATAAGCAATAATACAAAACCAATATTACCCTGTTAAGTCATATAGCCCACTACCGGTACTAAGAAACGGGGAGGAGGGGGGGGGAGGAATGCGACAATGCGACAACTCACAGGCTTGAGGGCAAGCTTTCTGTTGCTGCTGCTGTATTCCATTGCACTTGACCGTTCGAAAAGAAAGGTGTTTTCAGACCTTATTCAACGACCAAACGACCTAGTGATCCTCTTCGTTGGATGGGTGGTCTCCTTTCAGTTAACCGTTCTCTTTTACAACAGCGGGAATACAGTTTGCAAAAATATTAGTCGGGTGCAATACGAATATTTCATTTTTTCAATTTTTAAGAATGTTTCTAAAACTTGGACAACATTTATTAATTTTTGATTTATTTGTTGATTAAGCTTTTGGTACATTCTGTTTTGAGCATGAGCTCATTTATAACAGAGATGCACTAAAAGAGTTGGATAACATATTATCAAAATTACTCCGTCGTTTAACGCCGGAATCACAGCACCAGCCATTCAGTTTGATTAGGCAGCCCCCATCTTAATCTCGAATTCTTGCATCAGGATTTTTCACATTTGAATCTCTGCATTCTCCGATTAGACCGCAATTCCCGAGTCTTGCTGGGTTTTCCTTATCAATAAACCACAACGGTAATTGCGAATTAGAACTTAAAAAATATACAATAGATTTACAAAAATTAATTTAACAAAAAAAAAACGGATTCAAGTTGACTCGAAAATCAAAGACAGCTTATACTCCAGCTTATACATGTTTAAAAACTCCCTATTTTGGACAACATTTTTAGTCCTTTGAGTGTCCTGTGTATATTACAGGTTTCACTGTAATTAAAAACTATGAATAGCACTTAGTTTACACTTTTTAAAATTCGGGAAATAAAACCTTTGGAAAATTGCAAAAATTTTAAAATGTAGGTTACGTTTAGCAAATTTATCACTAATTATAATTTTCTCAATTAGAAGGTTTAAAAATTTGCAAATAATTAATTGAAAACTATGAAATCGACCTAGTTTACAATTTTCAAAATTCGGGTAATAAAAATTCCGTTAAAAATTTATAACTAATAATAATTTCCTCAATTAGAAAGTTTAAAAATTTGCAAATAATTAGCTAATTGCAAACTACCCACCTAGTTTGTAATTTTCAAAATTCAGAAAATTAATTGTTGGAAAATTGTACAACTTTTAAAATTTACGTTATGTTTCTGCAAATTTACGACCAAATATAAATTACCCAATTCTAGAAAATGTAAAAATTTGCAAATAATTAATTGAAAATTACAAAATCCATTTAGTTAACAATTTTCAAAATTGAGGAAATAAAATGTTGGACAATTGTAAAACTTTTAGAATTAACATTGTGTTCCGCAAATTTATGACTAAAACTGAATTTTCTAATCCAAGATAATTTAAAAATTTGCAAATCCTTAAAAACTATAAATTCCACCTAGCTTACAATTTTCAAAATTCGGGAAATAAAAATGATGGGAAAATCGTAAAACTTTTAAAATGTAGGTATGTTTTTGCAAATGTAGAACCAATAATAATTTCCTTAATTAAAAAGTTTAAAAATTTGCAAATAATTAATTGAAACATACAAAATCCACCTAGTTTGTAATTTTCAAAATTCAGAAAATTAAATGTTAGAAAATTGTACGACTTTTAAAATTTTCGTTATGTTTCTGCAAATTGATGACCAAAAATAATTTCTCCAATTCAAGAAAGTTTAACAATTTGCAAATAATTGATTAAAAACTACAAAATCCATAATATAGTTAACAATTTTCAAAATTCAGGAAATAAAATGTTATAAAACTTTTAGAATTAACTTTGTGTTCCACAAATTAATGACTAAAACAGAATTTTCTGATCCAAGGTAATTTAAAAATTTGAAAACTATAAATTCCACCTACCTCACAATTTTCAAAATTCGGTAATAAAGTGTTGGAAAATTCTAAAATGTTCGTTATGGTTCTACAAATTTACGACTAAAAATGAATTCCCCAATCCACAAGTTTAAAAAATTTCAAAATTTCTTGAGCACTCTATTCAAAATTTAGGAGATAAGTCAATATTTAATTAATAATTAATTACGAAATCCTTCTATGTGCAATATGCGATATCCGCTAAAAACTTAGAAATTTCCGCTGACATTCAACCAATCCAATTCAATTAATTGAAAAATACGAAATCCACCTAGTTTGCAATTTTCAAAATTTAGAAAATTAAATGTTGGAAAATTTTCCAATTACAAAGTTTAAAAATTTGCAAATAATTAATTGAAAACTACGAAATTAACCTAGTTTACATGTTTCAAAATTCCGGCAATAAAACATTAAATAAAAAAAAAAACGGATTCAAGTTGACTCGAAAATCAAAGACAGCTTATACTCCAGCTTATACATGTTTAAAAACTCCCTATTTTGGACAACATTTTTAGTCCTTTGAGTGTCCTGTGTATATTACAGGTTTCACTGTAATTAAAAACTATGAATAGCACTTAGTTTACACTTTTTAAAATTCGGGAAATAAAACCTTTGGAAAATTGCAAAAATTTTAAAATGTAGGTTACGTTTAGCAAATTTATCACTAATTATAATTTTCTCAATTAGAAGGTTTAAAAATTTGCAAATAATTAATTGAAAACTATGAAATCGACCTAGTTTACAATTTTCAAAATTCGGGTAATAAAAATTCCGTTAAAAATTTATAACTAATAATAATTTCCTCAATTAGAAAGTTTAAAAATTTGCAAATAATTAGCTAATTGCAAACTACCCACCTAGTTTGTAATTTTCAAAATTCAGAAAATTAATTGTTGGAAAATTGTACAACTTTTAAAATTTACGTTATGTTTCTGCAAATTTACGACCAAATATAAATTACCCAATTCTAGAAAATGTAAAAATTTGCAAATAATTAATTGAAAATTACAAAATCCATTTAGTTAACAATTTTCAAAATTGAGGAAATAAAATGTTGGACAATTGTAAAACTTTTAGAATTAACATTGTGTTCCGCAAATTTATGACTAAAACTGAATTTTCTAATCCAAGATAATTTAAAAATTTGCAAATCCTTAAAAACTATAAATTCCACCTAGCTTACAATTTTCAAAATTCGGGAAATAAAAATGATGGGAAAATCGTAAAACTTTTAAAATGTAGGTATGTTTTTGCAAATGTAGAACCAATAATAATTTCCTTAATTAAAAAGTTTAAAAATTTGCAAATAATTAATTGAAACATACAAAATCCACCTAGTTTGTAATTTTCAAAATTCAGAAAATTAAATGTTAGAAAATTGTACGACTTTTAAAATTTTCGTTATGTTTCTGCAAATTGATGACCAAAAATAATTTCTCCAATTCAAGAAAGTTTAACAATTTGCAAATAATTGATTAAAAACTACAAAATCCATAATATAGTTAACAATTTTCAAAATTCAGGAAATAAAATGTTATAAAACTTTTAGAATTAACTTTGTGTTCCACAAATTAATGACTAAAACAGAATTTTCTGATCCAAGGTAATTTAAAAATTTGAAAACTATAAATTCCACCTACCTCACAATTTTCAAAATTCGGTAATAAAGTGTTGGAAAATTCTAAAATGTTCGTTATGGTTCTACAAATTTACGACTAAAAATGAATTCCCCAATCCACAAGTTTAAAAAATTTCAAAATTTCTTGAGCACTCTATTCAAAATTTAGGAGATAAGTCAATATTTAATTATTATTATTATTATTATTATTACTATCTTTATTTCAATAAAATAAATACAAAATTAAAATCTAGTTGAAAACATTATAAAATATGAAATAAAGTACAGCTCCTATAGACATTATGTCTGTAGTGGAGCAATTTAAAACAAATTTTAATTAAAATTTATATAATATTCTTTGTTTACATAATTAACAATAATCTTCAACAAAATACAAGCTCAGTTATTAAAATAGATATATTTAACTACACGACGGCACAATAGAACATAATGTATGATAATTTAACATTTATACTAAAAATATTGCTCGATATCATCGATGTCAAGTAACCAAGTCCGAATTTCCCTGTTAAATTTATGTTTCTGCGCAGATGGAAGCATTTTGACATTTTTAGGTAAAAGATGGAACCAATAAGGTGCCATATATAAATAAAATCTTCTAAACCTTTCACTATTACAACGAAGACCGACAAAATTGTTTGGATTTCTCATATTATACACGTGGTATATTCGACTATGATAACTATTGCTACGAACAAAAAACATTTTCAATACTTTAAAAACATACAAATACCTTAGAGGCAACAAGTTTAACTCGCGAAAAAGCGGAATAGTGGGTGTATTCCTTGGACAAGCATAAATTAATTTGATAATTCTTTTTTGCGCTACAAAAAGATCTGCAATATTAGCAAAGTAAATTCCACCCCAACTAGTTATACCATACATTAAGATAGATTCAACAAGAGCATGATATAACCTTCTTAAAATAAAAGAAGGGCACAAAGGTCGAAGATTATAAAATTTATGCACTGCAGTAATAACAATTTTCCTGATATTAGTTAGGTGGGAGGTCCAATTTAGCTGTGAGTCAATTGTTACACCTAAGTATTTAAACTCATTTATGCAGGGCAAATCAAAACATTGCCCAAAACATGGATTCTTATCACACGGGTATACGTGATACTTGAAAAAGTTTTGATCAACTGTTATGTCGGGCCGTCTAAAATGCATAATTCTAGATTTTTCACTAGCAACAAGCCGATGATAAAAAAACCATTTACTTAGAGTGCATAAATCAATATAGATAAACCGTTGAATATCAACGTAATCATTAGACGCATATGTCAAAGCCAAATCATCTGCAAACGCTGTAGCACACCCTCTAAGATTAATTTCAAAGATAGAATTGAAATAAATTAAAAACAATAAGGGCCCCAAAACTGAGCCCTGAGGAACACCACATTTTAAAAGACCTGGAGGACTATTCACATTATTAATTTTTACAATTTGACTACGCTTACGAAGGTAACTTATAAACCAATCTAATATTTTGCCTCTAACACCAATACTTGACAATTTCATTATGAGTATGTCATGGTTAACAGTATCAAATGCTTTTGAAATGTCCAAAAATACTGCTGAGCATTTCTGAGAGTTGTTAATTGCTAAATAAATATTGCTCAGAAAATTTAAAAGAGCTTCTTCCGTAGATTTTCCTTCTATGAATCCAAATTGGTGATCACTAAAAAATTTTATTTTACCAAGGTAAGAGACTAATCGTCGTTTAATTAATTTCTCAAATAATTTGGAAAAAGTACTCAATAGTGAGATCGGTCGGTAATTGTTTAATTGCAGAGCATCACCCTTTTTAAAAACTGGAATAACAACAGCTATTTTTAGGGCGTCTGGAAAAATTCCGCTCTTTAGACTTAAATTAAATAAAAATTTTAATACATCAACCAAATACCAGGCACAATTTTTAACAATGATATTATCTACTCCATCAAATCCTTTAGAATGTTTGTTTTTTAACTTCTGAATTTCAGAAATAATCTCCAAAGAATTAATTTCATCGAAATAACAAGAAGTACAGTAACTATCTCGGTTTCCAAAAATAAATTGTTTCTGCTCTCCACTGTTAGTACTATTAGGAAAAATATTGGAAGTTATATCGGATGAAACATTTATAAAAAATTTATTAAATTCATTACATATATTCTGATCATCAGTAAGAAGAACATTTGATTGATATTCATAAATTTGTGTTATTTGGTTTTTGTTTTGGGACGTATTTCTACCCAAAATATCATCAATTTCCTTCCACATAAGCTTAGGATTATTCCCTATTAAACCAAATTTATCTTTGTAATATACTCTTTTGACCCGTTTAACAGTCATATTTACATGCTTAGAGAGTTTTCTTACATAATTTTCTAACCGAGTGTTATTTGGATACCTTCTTAATTTTTTAGAAAATTTTTTAAGTTTATTAATTTTACACAAAAGATAATAATTCATCCAGGGCTTTAACTTCTTGCTACTGCGATAAGTAATTGTTTCTTTTGAAAGTTCAATATGGGAAATTAATTTATTTAAGAAAATATCGAATGCTGTATTACAATTTTTTTCATGGTAAACAAGATCCCAGTTTTCAACTAGAAGACGATCTCTAAGTTTGTCATAATTAACTTTTGAACTCTTTCCACTATAACATATCACAGGTCTATTCGATTCTGCCCAAATATTGAGGGTAATTAAATTATGATCGGAAAAATGTATTGGTAAATTATCAATACTAAAAGTATATGTACTACTGGATTTAACAAAAACATGGTCTAAACATGATAGATTCCTAGTTGGATTGTTAGATACACTGAGGAATCCATATGATGCAAGCATTGCTTGGTAGTTAAAACAGCTTACGTTATTCAATAGATTTATATTAATATCACCTAAGATCACTATGTTATTATTGTTAATTGTTCCCAGCAAATTATCTAAATTATTGCAAAAATCATTAAGATCACTATTACAAAAACGGTAAAAACACAGAAAAATCCAAACATTTTTACCTAGTTGAATGTCCAATCTAAGAACATCAGCTGAAATCCAATTACAAGTACAGCATGATATAACTGTTAGATTTTTATGTATAAAGACACCAACTCCACCGGCGCGGTAATTATCGTTACAGCAAGCTTTAAAGCTGTAATTAGGCAAATTGAATTCTGTTGTTTCGTTCGAATAAATCCAAATTTCAGAAACAAAAATTAAATCAGGTAGAGTATTCAGACTGGCTACAAACGTACTAAACATATCAAAATTTGCTCTTAAACTTCGAATATTTTGGTGCAGTATACTATATTTACTACTCATAAAAGATGCAAATCAAAAATAACTTACAAACAATGATAATAATAAATTGAGCAAAAATATAATATAGAGCAATAATCATAGAATATCGCGTTGAATTTAAAATTCGCTTAATGATAAGAAAAAATATGTTTACGTAAAAATTAAAAATATTAGAAAAAACAAAAAACGAGTAAAACGACCAAAAATAACTTATATCGTGCTTTACATTCATAGCATTAATATTCAATAGTGCCAACGTAAAAGAAATTAAACACAAAAAAATTTGAATAATTAAATCTGTTAAGGAAATGTAAATAGACAAAACAATTGATAGTGGCGATGAAATCGACATAAAATAAAATAAAAACACAAGAAAAAATAAAAACTGAGCTAGTACAGGTAAATAAATCACAATACTTAACAATCTATAAATTTCCAGGTTCCCAGATAGTTCAATCAGATGTATTGCCTTCAATTTTCTTGTGAATGTTTTTAATCCGAAAAATATCGTTGACCGAAGCAATTCGATGAACATCAGACCCTGCAGATTTCCGTAAATATATTTGTCCAGCTTTGCACCATAAATAATTATACTTATATAATGTTTTTATATTTTTAGCCTCACGGTATAAATTTGACTGGAACGCTGTTAAGTGATGCATAATGTAGATACGCTGGACTGGATGGTTTACTGGTAGAAATACATCCAAATCTTGAGTAGACAGTGATTTGTGTTTTCGCATTTGCATTAAAATATTGTTTTTAAGTTCAGTTGAGTTTAGTTTCACAATAAAGAAATCTCTTAACAATGGCTTGAAGTGGTTTCTATTTGCAGCAGCGTTGACAGTAATTTTTTTATCGATCTTCTCAACTGAGACTATTTGATCACCATTTATATTCACCCCTATTTTTTTGATAACACAAGTTATTAAACTACGAATGTCTTCATGGTTAGATGGTAAGCCACTGATAATAATGTTGGATACATTTTGCTGTTGAATTGGTTTATCGATTTCAGCTTCCAAATGACGTAATTTGTTGTCTTGCACAAGCAATTTTTCCTCTAAAACACAAACTTTCGACTTGATTTCCTCATATTCAAATTTTAACGATGTAACAATGGTTTTTAAATCTTCAAGTGCTGATAGCTTACTTTCCATGCGTTTAAGCTGGGTCATAACATCGGATAAACTAACGTTCATATTTGCCGAGTCCGACGCAACCTGATCATCATCCATAATTGATTGGTTTGACGTTGCACGACAGTCTTCACATAACCAATTCACAGATCGATTTTTGATGCCTTGTAGAAGATCATCAGATATGCGAGCGCATTTGATATGGAATGGTTTCATACAAGGTCCACCACATTTGACACCAGGAAATCTTCCCTTTGTAATATTGGAAGAGCAAGTGTTACAGGTTTCAGACATAGTACAAATACAGTTTAAAAATTATCTGTGGTAAGTGTACACAGCAATCAAAATAAACCAAAAATGATTTCCGAAATTGAATTTAACAATAAACAGTTTGTACACTATAACGGATTTGAAAGAAACAAATTGTATATACCAATAACGTTTTCACAAAATGAATGAAATCATAAACAGTTGCACTAAAACGGATTTTATTGTAACACAAGAAATATTTCCAATATTTAAATAATTGATTAATTAATTGAATTATTACGATAATTTTATTAATTTAGAGTTCTAATATTTATATGGTTATTATGATTAAAAATGTATTTAATTGGAACTATTATATTTTGATTTATATATTTTTCACTGCACAATTATTTTTTTTTTTTTTTTTTTTTTAGGTGTTGCTCGTTTAAAAGTTGAGTTTCGAATTAGTTATTAATTAATTAATAATTAATTACGAAATCCTTCTATGTGCAATATGCGATATCCGCTAAAAACTTAGAAATTTCCGCTGACATTCAACCAATCCAATTCAATTAATTGAAAAATACGAAATCCACCTAGTTTGCAATTTTCAAAATTTAGAAAATTAAATGTTGGAAAATTTTCCAATTACAAAGTTTAAAAATTTGCAAATAATTAATTGAAAACTACGAAATTAACCTAGTTTACATGTTTCAAAATTCCGGCAATAAAACATTAAATAAAAAAAAAAACGGATTCAAGTTGACTCGAAAATCAAAGACAGCTTATACTCCAGCTTATACATGTTTAAAAACTCCCTATTTTGGACAACATTTTTAGTCCTTTGAGTGTCCTGTGTATATTACAGGTTTCACTGTAATTAAAAACTATGAATAGCACTTAGTTTACACTTTTTAAAATTCGGGAAATAAAACCTTTGGAAAATTGCAAAAATTTTAAAATGTAGGTTACGTTTAGCAAATTTATCACTAATTATAATTTTCTCAATTAGAAGGTTTAAAAATTTGCAAATAATTAATTGAAAACTATGAAATCGACCTAGTTTACAATTTTCAAAATTCGGGTAATAAAAATTCCGTTAAAAATTTATAACTAATAATAATTTCCTCAATTAGAAAGTTTAAAAATTTGCAAATAATTAGCTAATTGCAAACTACCCACCTAGTTTGTAATTTTCAAAATTCAGAAAATTAATTGTTGGAAAATTGTACAACTTTTAAAATTTACGTTATGTTTCTGCAAATTTACGACCAAATATAAATTACCCAATTCTAGAAAATGTAAAAATTTGCAAATAATTAATTGAAAATTACAAAATCCATTTAGTTAACAATTTTCAAAATTGAGGAAATAAAATGTTGGACAATTGTAAAACTTTTAGAATTAACATTGTGTTCCGCAAATTTATGACTAAAACTGAATTTTCTAATCCAAGATAATTTAAAAATTTGCAAATCCTTAAAAACTATAAATTCCACCTAGCTTACAATTTTCAAAATTCGGGAAATAAAAATGATGGGAAAATCGTAAAACTTTTAAAATGTAGGTATGTTTTTGCAAATGTAGAACCAATAATAATTTCCTTAATTAAAAAGTTTAAAAATTTGCAAATAATTAATTGAAACATACAAAATCCACCTAGTTTGTAATTTTCAAAATTCAGAAAATTAAATGTTAGAAAATTGTACGACTTTTAAAATTTTCGTTATGTTTCTGCAAATTGATGACCAAAAATAATTTCTCCAATTCAAGAAAGTTTAACAATTTGCAAATAATTGATTAAAAACTACAAAATCCATAATATAGTTAACAATTTTCAAAATTCAGGAAATAAAATGTTATAAAACTTTTAGAATTAACTTTGTGTTCCACAAATTAATGACTAAAACAGAATTTTCTGATCCAAGGTAATTTAAAAATTTGAAAACTATAAATTCCACCTACCTCACAATTTTCAAAATTCGGTAATAAAGTGTTGGAAAATTCTAAAATGTTCGTTATGGTTCTACAAATTTACGACTAAAAATGAATTCCCCAATCCACAAGTTTAAAAAATTTCAAAATTTCTTGAGCACTCTATTCAAAATTTAGGAGATAAGTCAATATTTAATTAATAATTAATTACGAAATCCTTCTATGTGCAATATGCGATATCCGCTAAAAACTTAGAAATTTCCGCTGACATTCAACCAATCCAATTCAATTAATTGAAAAATACGAAATCCACCTAGTTTGCAATTTTCAAAATTTAGAAAATTAAATGTTGGAAAATTTTCCAATTACAAAGTTTAAAAATTTGCAAATAATTAATTGAAAACTACGAAATTAACCTAGTTTACATGTTTCAAAATTCCGGCAATAAAACATTTGTAAAATTGTAAAATTTTTAAATTGTAGGACCAATAATAATTTCCTCAATTATAAAGTTTAAAAATTTGCAAATAATTGATTGAAAATTACAAAATTCATTTAGTTAACAATTTTCAAAATTTAGAAAATAAAATGTTTAAAAGTTATAAAACTTTTAGAATTAACATTGTGTTTCGCAAATTTATGACTAAAACTGAATTTCCTAATCCAAGATAGTTTAAAAATTCACCATACCAATTGCTGGTACCAATGAAATGTAGTAATTATTAATTATTCTAAGCTGCCACAACCGAGCCATAATTTGTAGCGCAGTTAGTTTAATATGACGCCTTTAATTTAGCTATTGGTCATCAAATAAAGAAAGCACACGATAACATCTGGGGAATCGAACGATTGGAATTTCGACCTAAATATAATAAAAGATCGAAAATGTTGAAGCCCGAACTAATTAAGCATTTTTTTTGTCTACAAAACTATGTGGATCTGCTATTGTTTATATTTAAGATTCGTAGATAAAATATAAAAATCATAAACCAACACAAGTTTAACGAAAATAATTGCTGGTCCATGACCATCAGTGGTGGATCTGAAATTGCATTTATTTATTCATTAATTCGAGTGTACGATCAAGACTAAGCAAGATTCCCGGTGTGATCCCCGGGCCTATTGTACACCCTTTTTACACATAACAAAACTGAAGGAAAAGAAAGGTATGTTAGTATAACAAGGAATCGACCCGGTTCGAGATACCTAAATAATCGATAGTTAGTATGTTTATGTTAGTAATATTTATGATAAAGTAGTTAGCACAAGACAATACAACTTCTAGACTAAATGTTCGCTGGATGCTTGAAGTTTCCGGAAGCTAAGTGAGGTTTTTCTGGTATTTCTGAAAATTCAAATCAAACATAATTACTTATCGCTACTACTTTAAAATAAACTAAAGAATTATTTAAACTCTGAAACCCTCATGTTTTAGTTTGCTGAATCAGATTTCCAGGCCCTATTAATAAATATACATAATTAGTATCTGCTGTTTATTCACGTAATTTCCACCATACTGGTCACTGCCACAACTTAAAACTACAATTCAGCTCAAACTTCTATTATAACTTAATTTGGTGACCAGGCCTAAAATAAGTTTCCCGGATTACGCCAGGTCCACCGTACACCCTTTTATGAATAACAAAACAGAGGGTACCGTAAAAGAAAGACCGTTAAGAGTCCGCAACTCCGCCCCAATCCGCGAAAAACAAATCACCCATAAATCATCCCACCACGCTACACCCATAGCGAATTCCGCACTCCCACCCAAAAACCCCCAACAATTTCAATCCTTATTGCATTTAACGCATACATGTATGGGTACTAATTCAAAGATTAAGTTATTCTGGTTTATTCCAGATATATAAATATTTTACAAAGAGGAGAAACCGTTAAGAGTACGTAACCCAGCCCCGATCCGCGGGCACCGCGCAAAATAAACCACCTCTTAATAAAAACTGACACTAACAAATCTCCCAATAGGAACCGTAAAACTCGCCAACAGAACAAGTGTACGGACGACCCTACACACAGGAAAAAATCAGGGCAATAGTCAGCAATCTAAACGACCAATGAGACGACCCAGAAGCGAACCACCGCTCGCAACGCTCAGAGACCGAAATCGAGCCGCAGACGTCCAACAACCTCCCCTCCGCGGAAAATTACAAATTAAAATAAAATTAAATAAAAAACACACCTCTCACAAAGGATTTTCCATAAATTTCCATAAATCCTGCTTGCTCACACTGCTCTTTTAATTGAAATACGCAATTAGCCAAAGCTTCATTTTCAGTCATACCTTGAAAGTCTTCGAGAAGATTGTTATTAAAATCATTAAAAAGTTGAATTGGATCTGATGGATTGCAATAACACAGTATAGTAACAAATAATGCTCGCAACGATTTTGGCAACATATGAGTGTTAGCTTCTGATAAGCAATTATGCCACTCAACGCTATCATAAATTAGGCCTCGTGCCTTAGCTGCTTCTTTAAACGTTGGGAATACACAATTATTAAAAGTTTTTAAAGTATTGAAAGATGTAGCCTCAGAGCCCTTCAGTTTACGAAGTAGTAGCCGTAAATGATACAACTCAACATTTTTTGGAGAAACTGAAATGATTCTACCGATAGCTTTCTCCCCAAAAGTGTGAATTTGGAGAGCGTTTTTTGCCATTTATTGTTTTTATATATGTACATAATGCATCGGAATATCGTGATACAATATGTTATGAGCGAAAAGGTCTGTAGAATTTAATTTAAAGAATGCGGTTAAAGTTGTGACCCTAACAGACTCTCTTCTTAAAGCATTTTCAATATTATCTTCGGTGAAAAATATTGATTGACCATCTTGTAAATGAACAGATAGTGTAACAACATTATATGAATTGGAAGCTCCTGGATATGCCAAGCAGCTTCCTGCATCTATAACATTGCTTGTATTGTTAGCAGAATCAACCGCAACTCCAATTCTTGCGCAGTCTTGACCCTGGGTTATGTATTTCTGTATATACTTTATTGCTTTGACTGTTGAGCAAAGTCCAACATTTATATGCGCGTTATATTTAAAACTCAGGAAAGGATTATAAGGAACAACAAACCGGTTATCAATTACAATGTTTGATCGTGATCTGTGTTGATTTTCTAAATTAGTAGGAGGACGTCGCCTATATTTTGGATAATTATCTACGGAAATGTCAGCCTCACTGCAGTAACTTTTTGGGAATTGTTTTGAACATTTTCCATTAACAAACACAATTTCTGTTCAATTCTCCACATGGACCATGAATATTTTGTTTTATAATTATTTCATAAAGTCGCGGTTGTTCATTCTGATGTTCTAAATTTATCCTCATTTTTAAGCGTGAATAGATAATGTGCGTGGGGTAATCCACGTTTTGGATGTTTAATTGTATAAAACGTAAGAAACAACAGTTCCAAATATCTGCTTTTTAACAATATCATCTAAAAATACTTTTAGCTTTAAATTGAAAACTCGTGCAACTATATCCGGGCGGTCTGGAGGATTTCGAAAAGTTTTAAGTTCTTCTTTAATTTCTGTCCACGGTGGATTACACGTGAATGTAATAAATAAATCAGGACGACCAAATTTGCGAACCATTGCCATATTAACTTGATATAATTTTGCCATAAACCGTGGCCCGCCAGTAAATGAAGAGGGCAGTATATACAAATTACCTACACTAACATTTCTATTTTGAGCTAAGTTATTGACATAATCTAAAAGACCTTGATAAGATTCCACACGAAGAGATCGCTGATTGGTTCGTATAAAATTTAATCTATTAGCTTCAACACTAGCGTAGCAATAAACTTAGTATTGCTGAAATAGTTTCCCCCCATAATGCAAATGGATTAAAAACGTTGAAACGGACTGCAATTTTATGGGAATAAAATTCTAGTGCTGTAATTTGGTTCGGATTGTAGTGGCATTTTCCGAAGAATGATTCATATTAGTTATCTGAATTTACTAAACCATCTTCGATACCTTGTCCGGAAATAAAACTAATCACAGAATGTACATCATGCTCCATTCTTGACTTATGCAAATATCGGAAAGATTCTCTTGGAGCTAAGGGGGCTAGATATGATGAAAATCACCCCAAGTTTAAATTGAACGGCTAACTTTTAATATTATAATTTACTGAACCATCTGAAGGTTTATTAAATTCAAATATTGAAGGTTAGCCGTACAAATTAAACTTGGGGTGATTTTCATCATATCTAACCCCCTTAGCTCCAAGAGAATCTTTCCAATATTTGCATAAGTCAAGAATGGAGCATGATGTACATTCTGTGATTAGTTTTATTTCCGGACAAGGTATCGAAGATGGTTTAGTAAATTCAAATTTTGAAGGTTAGCCGCTCAATTTAAACTTGGGGTGATTTTCATCATATCTAACCCCCTTAGCTCCAAAAGAATGTTTCTTACATATTTGCATAAGCCAAGAATGGAGCATGATCTACATTTTGTGCTTAGTTTTGTTTCCGGACAAGGTATCGAGGATGGTTTAGTAAATTCAAATGTTGGAGGTTAGCCGTTCAAATTAAACTTGGAGTGATGTTTGCCATATCTAACCCCCTTAGCTCCAAGAAAATCTCTCTAATATTTGCATAAGTCAAGAATGGACTATGGTCTACATTTTTATCTTTGTTTTATTTCCAGACAAGATTTTGCATTTATAATATTAATATTTTAGCTATAAATTATTATCTTTGATTAATATTCAATTTTCCATTTGATTGTTTCAATAAAGTTTATTGATTAAAATTAATTGATTGGTTTACTAATACAATAAAATGTTTTTAAAATTTAGGAATGTTGTAGGAAATAATTCACTATCGTAGAAGTTTGTTGTCTGTATTAAATCAATAAGATTCTTTCTTAAGATTCTTAATAATGGCATTCACAACGTTTTCGACTTGTTAATCAGAAAAATGAAGAGGCCCGTCATTTATAATATATCTACCAAAAAAGTAGAAATATCAAAATCCCCCCGTACTTTAACCCGAGAGTTAATCAAAAATGTATTGACTCTAAAAATGAAAAACTTTTCCTTGAGTTTTCTGTGTGGTAGTTTGGTTTCGTACTGATAATCTCAAAACAAAAAGTTCGATCTACTCATCAGGTAGCTACGACCAAACTACAAAAATACAATTCCAACTTCATACATTAAGTATGAGGCAAGAACGTAGTGACTTAGCGAATTATAAATTCACTAAATCAAAAAAACTCAAGGAAAACTTTTCATTTCTGTGTGTTTCATGCCCACACGAATAATAGAAAGAGGGTAGATGTAACAAGTCGAAAATGTTGTGAATGCCATTATTATTAATATATTGTGTGCATCAGTGGCTGAAACAGGGTCGAGTGTCTAATATTAACATTCCTTTCCTATCCCTCGGCTTTGTTATGTGTAAAAAGGCGCATTCAGGAATCTTGCTAAGGCTAGCTCTTACACTAATATCAATCAATCAATTTGTTTGTTTGTTTCTTCATTTTGAATCGCTGGCCCCTCCTATATCCTGATCCAACCACCGTAACTCTAACCATTGTGACTTAATAAAATAAAGTGTATTGTGACAATGTTATATTACAGAATTCTGGTTTTTTGTTGGATTTTCGTTTTTGTTGTTGAGTCAGAAAAAAAAACTTTTAAAGTGGTGCCTGCTTAAGTTTGTCAGTCTGGCAATAAGTTTAACATCTACAACACTAATGGGATAAAGGTAAGAATTAATTTTCAATTTATTTTTGGATCAGAAATACAATGGTATACATCATTTACGTATATACGTAAATGATGTATACCAAAATAAGCCGAAAATGTATTAATAGATTTTTCCTTTCTCGACACGTTCTAATTAAATATATTGAGGCTTATGACGGTCCGTTATATTTGCGAATTTCGAAAATAACTTTATTATGTTTTAAGTAGACAAATACAATTTAACCTTGAATGATCTCACTGCATTACTCGCAAAAAATACGCACCTCTAACATTATAACCAAACAACCAAGGATTGAATATTGATTCATTCAATTATTTGTCATTTGTACACTTGAATTTATACTCCATGTCGCTACAAAACGTCTTTAACTATATAATGTTGTGATGAGAAGTCTTCCAAAAGTTAATTGGATAAATATTTACCGAATTAATTACACTTAATTTTAGTTAAACATATTTTTTTATTTAGCATCTCAGTAAATACGTTATAGGGCCATATTTTACTAAAACTATTTGTTCAATGAAATAGGTGTGTAATAAACAATTAAATGTATGTATATAAACTGAATTTATTAGAATATATCGTAGTGAGAGTGTTTGCCTAGTGAGACTAGATACAGACTATCTATACTAAATATTAAATAAAACCGTAGTCAAGTTAAGAAAATAAATAGAAATGACCGCACGTTTGAGCCAGACTTATTTTCAAAAACATCAAAACCTCATCAAACTCCACCATTTAGTCACTTCGAAAGGTCATGTGAACAACTAAATTATTCTCCGATGTAGCCCAAACAAATAATTCCATTAACTCCGCAACAACTTCCATATCTACATCTTAAAATAACGAAGGATTTACCACTGCCAACAAAAATGAGTCCAATATCACCTAACACCAAATGTAAGCAAATGCAGATAAATGATTACTGGTTAGCGCAACCGGCAGCGCCCTTATCTACACGATTTAATAGTGTCGCCCGTAGAAGTAGAAGATCTGCCACAACCAAAAAAAAAAAAATAATAATAATGGCGCCACCAATATTTGAGAGAGGCGTAGAAACAATCATTCCTTATCTGATTGTTTATCGTGACCATCGTGACCGTGCTGTCAATGAAGGTTGTTTGATTCCTTATTATTGACAATAGTTCGTGTTCGTTTGCTATTGAGCTTCTCAAACTGAGCCTCATATTCACTGGCTTCCCGTTGAGTGAGAATTCCGAACATGTCCCCCAGAACGATGCCCGTTAATCTTCAAAACCCCGTTTTCACGCGTTGTTTTTCCTTGTTGCTGATAGTAGATCCATACGCAGACTGCTTTTAGTTCATTGTAAGCTACCTTGTAGTTTTTAATTTCTTCCTTATAGCTGCTCATGTTATATTGAATTGCCAGAGTCCATTTCATAGCGACAATTTCTAATTTGTCTCTCTTCTCGAAGTATATGCCAGTAGACTGGTTGAAAGGTTTGATTTCGGCGTTGGCATTAACGAATCCGAATAGACAACATACTGAGAGAACGACTATCGCTAGGTGGTTCATCCTTCCTCTAGTTTTGGTTCGGCGGTGCGATTGTTATCTAGTTGATAGCTTGTTGTTCTCAGTAGGAGTTGTACTGGCATCCTTGGTTGCTACGTCCTGCATCGGTGAGATTGGTTCCATAGGTAGTATCTCCTTGGAATCACCATAGGTAGCTTGCATAGTTTTGTTATTGGTCGTTTGAATGTCGCGTCTTTGCATTTAACTGTCGCAATTCGCATCAAGTTATCCTTTCCGGCATGAGTGCCAAGAACCCGCCCCAATTTCCAACGTGATGCCGGTCGTCCTTTAATAACACTAGCTCATTTACCGCTAGATTTGGTTGTACGGTTCTCCATTTGGTCCGTTGCTGAAGATATTTGTTAAATCCGAGGCATCGTTGGTCAGTGAATTAGTGGCCGAGGAATTAGTGGCAACCGCCAGTTGCCAGATTTGAGTTCTGAAGACGTCTCATCACATGTAGCAGTTCTTGTTCATCTTGGGATGGGTTTAATGAAGCTAGCTTACTATCCTTATCTAGCATTCGATCATTGACTATTCATGCTATTTCCCTTACGAAATTCGGCTCTTGGGTTAATTTTATGATTGTTCTTTCTGTAACCTGGAGTTCATTCCCGGTTAGCCAGCCTTTTCTAACACTTTTTTGTCTGCTACCTCAATATGGGACTGTGCGCTTAATTCCGTTGTATGCAGAGACCTTGTTGAATAGATCTGAGAATATGTGTGCTCCCGTTATCATCGTCATCAGTACTACATTTTCTTCTAGCTTCGCTTGTAAGTTTAATGGTAAGACTGGAGTAACGTCCTCAGTATTCCATGGGGTGGCATAGTTCTCAGGAAGGATCGTCCATACCACCATAAGTTGTTGTAGGTGATTTTAGCCGCTACAGGATGTGTAATGGATCCATCCTTGGCTAGCTGAATTAACGTTCTTACAGCGCCAGCGGTAGTTCCGTACGTTGTAGCCTTTAGTCTTAGTCTATATGTCTTTATGGGCTCGGATGTATGTCGGCTAAATCTTCTTGCAGTTTGGGGCCATTCAAAATAATGCGGTTGAGTGAGACTCCAGTAGATTTTTTTTTTTTCTGATGCATTAAACACCACACGAAGCTTGGTTATTGTGCTGCCTGGTTTGATAACACCATGGTGAGGTATGTAGTATATTTTTTCGGCAGTTTCAACTTCTGGTTTTTCTTGTGTTAACTCCATGTGGCTTAGATTGATGTATTCTTGCATGAATTCTTGATATAATTGCTTATATAACATGTCTTATATAAATCTTTTCTCAATTTGCAAAAGTCTGGCTGAGGCTCTTCTCCGGGATTCTCCAAGTTTGATGTGATCGTCCTTAAATGGAATTTTTACTGTATATCGTCCATCAGCATACCGTTTCAATGTTGTTTGAAATGTCTTTTCAACCTGATTTTCTTCTGCCGTGCGGCTTCCTTCCTCAGAAATATTGTCAATCTCCACAAATAACTTCAGTTGGGCCTCGATTAATTTGGATATCGCCATTGTTGTTCTTGCTTGGTTGTTCATGTTACTCAGGCTGCCGATTATGATCCATCCGAACTCTGTGTTTTGTGCCATTGGTTCTCGATGCTATTAGCTATTATCAATACATAGTAATCTGCTCCAAGTATGAGATCAATCGGTTGAGATGGGTCCATGATCTAGTGTCAATATCAATTTTAGGTAGTTGTTGAGTTAGCCTGTTGAATATTAAAGCTTCGATATCTAAGCTAAAGTCTCCACCGAATCTTGGCACTAGCTTTATGTTGATTGTGTGTCTACAGATTCCTGCCTCATTTTCACCTATGCCTGAAATGTTACATGTGTTTTTCCTTCATCATGTTCAATATATTGGCAGCTTTCGAGGATATTAGTGTTACCTTTTACTCTGAATCAATTATTGCCTTCATTGTGATGAGTTGTATAATGCCTGTAGCAACTCTGACTACTCCTGTTGGTATAGTAGCACTGGAGATTGTTGGTTAACTATGAAGGTTTGTGTTGTACCTTTGTTGGTTGAAGCCATGTTGTTTCGTGGACGAGCATGAATTGATTTTTGATGTATTTTGATGTCTTCCTTGACATTATTTTACTAGACACTGACTGTTTACCGTTGCAGCATATATCTCTAGTGATTGAAATCTCCTTTCTATAAAGTCAAAAAATTCCTTAATTTGCGGAATTTCGCTTGGTTTTCCTAACGTTGTTTCGTATAGCGTGCCCTAGTGGATTCAGCGTATAGTTTTTTCCCTAGAAAGAACATTAGTAGTGCTTCAAAAGGCGAGGTCATCTCTAGCTTGTTAATGTTGTGTAGCATTTCGGTTGCAGTATCATGCAAGGATCGAATTGCTCCCGCTAATGCAGTATTTATTGGTGGTATAGCGGCAACAATGAGTTGAAGTACTTATTTGCCAGTAACCTGGCGTTGTTGTACCTTTCTTGTAGTATTTCCCAGGCTCCCTTATAATTGTCACCAGTTGTTGAGAGATGACTGCTTAACTGGGCTGCTCCATTTTGTAAACTTGACATCAATGTGGATACCTGGTTGTTGTTGTGGACGAGCCCTGTGAATATGTCGCTCATAATCACCATTAAACATTGGTATTTGTATTTTGGGTAGGTTAACCCTCGCTTCTCCAGAAGGTTTCGCTGTCTCTTCCTTCTAGTTGTGCTGCAATCGTAATATTACTGAGTCCACTCTATCCTTGAGAGTCTCATAGTAATTATTTTGGAAGTAGGGAGCTGTTTCCTGTTCTTCTTCTATTTCTACTATGACATCTATGTGTAATGTATCAATTACCCTTATTTCTTGTGATAATTGTTCCATTTTTAGTTTGATATATTCCATTGGACTGTCGTTGTTGCCTAATGCTTCTTCAATGGAGTTTGAACGAAACAACGATGATAAAAGCTGGGTGGCTTATATAGTTTGCAATCTGATACTTCGTCAATCTCTTATTTTTGCTAATTCAATATAATTTATTTATCAGTGAATAAAGTAATAAAAAAGAAACTTGTTTTGTGCTAACCACAACATTTTAAATATTCTATTCTTATCGGCATAAGTCACGCACAATAATAAAATATTATGATGTTTAAACATAAATTTACAAAGATCTGCGACCAACCTTGAACTTTCTTAAAGAAAGAACTATTCAAAAGCGTAATTCCTTCCTATACTAAAACCGTAATAACATAAAATAAAATCACAATGCAGAATAATTTCCCTTTCTTAATGAACCGTGTAAATAAAGTGCGACTCATAATAATAAAGAAATAACATAAACAAATCAATTATATTTACCTTCTTAATTATATACCAACATTTCTTACTTACTTCGAAACATTGTTGTTTTTGTTGTGTTGTTTTTTTTTTTTTAATTTTAAATCTCGAGCGCGCATAGCAAATTTTTCTTTCCTCAATCTTTCGTCGTCGTTTTCTTAATAAAAAATTTTCACATTACATATTTACGTTTCTTTGAAGGTTGTCATGTTTTCGCTCACACATTTTGAATTGTGGGGATATACAGTAATTCAACATAAATTAATCATCCAACTTTATTTAATAATTATATAATATAATATTATATCACTCGATATTTCTTGGATACAATTTCATAACACATCATAATCTGGTCCAATGTTACACGAAATTTGGTAAATTATTTAATACTAAACTCGTCTCATTAAAATGATCGTTCATTGCCATTGTACACTTTCAGCAAAAAATGTTTTGATACAAATTGCAATTCAAACATAAATACTTAAAGTGCCTCGTCATATGCACGTGTATAAAATAAAAATAATAAATGTTTGGCAGATGAGTATGCCAAATTAACATCCTGGTTTTAACCAAAAAAAAATCTAAATGCATCGCTTGTTTTTAAACCAAATCCATCTTTTTTTTTTGTATTAGAAACAATTAATTACAATTTAAAATATTTTTTTATTTTGTTGAAAATATTTATATATCGATAAAACGGGTTCGTCGCTTGAATTGAAGTCTTTAGTTTTATTTGAATGTGTAGGGTTGTACGATACCGTGATGGTCGACTCAGGAACCGGATGATGCACGGAGCCCTATATGTATCTGTACCCCTTGTGGGGCCGTGAAACGTAATTTATTCCAAAGAAAACACGACATTTGTATGATTTAATTATTCATATAAAATGCAATGTTTATTAAAACTGAATCTACACAACTTCAGGTGCACAATTGGCCCATATAATTCACCATAAAAATTACAAGTTAATTCACGTAAGAAAAATACAATTCACTGAATTTATATAATTTACCACCAAGCAAAGTAGATTAGAAAACGTAAAAAAATGTGTAATAAGCGAGTACCAAAAAAATGTGTAATGGCTGTCGCGAAAGAAAAGTTTTATGTTTAATTATTACACGTTCATGCCACGGTATATATTGTATCCAAGAGAAAATCCAACTCACTAAATTTTTGACATGACGAAAATCGTGACGCTGAGTTTAAGCGTAATTTATTTTTATTTATTCAAAGATGTTTCTTTGTCAAAGTCTCAACATGAACAGATCAATATATTTCATTTCATTGTATTACAATTACTGTTAATTATTAATCGATGCAAGTACTGACTTGAACATAATTTAGAAGTTTACAAAATTGTTAATTCATCTTCATTATATAACATTTCCTTCCTTAAGAAAATTTAATTCTAAATCAATTATACAAACATTTTTAAATTTTAATTTACTTATCACTACTACTTAAAAATTACTTCAAATTTTATTTTTTTATTTTTATTTTTTTTTTTTTTTTTACATGTTTTTCTTAACCTATTTACATTGGGAACCTCTTTGGTACTTTAATCTCTCTTTTAGGTCGTTGCATCCTTGGTTCACTCAATTTTTGCTCTTGTTCTAAATTTAATTCCAAAGATGTTGTTGCGCTTGGATCAACTTTGATTTTAACACCTCCATATTCTACTTTACTGCTCATTCTTTCCTCTGGAAAAATTATTCTTTCTCGCTGTGTAAATCTCTTCTTTATTTGATCAATATGAGCAAACCTTACTGCTTTATTTTCTAATTCTATTACGTACGTTAATTTACTAATTCTTTTTATTATTTTTGCTGCTAACCATTTAACATAACTATTTAGATTTGTTTTGTACCAAACTTTTGTTCCAATTGTATAATCTATATTTCTATTACTTAATCTAATCTTATAATCTTCAATAAGTTTTTCGTTAAATTGTGAAATATTTTCAAAGTCTGGTCTTAATTTATCCAATTCAACTCGTGGGTTATATTTAAAAATTAACTCGGCTGGTGTAGTTTGGATTGCCGTACTAAAACTATTTCTGTTGCTAAAAAGAAATTTGTTTATTAATTCATCAATATTTTTGTTTGAATATTTAACATCTACACAAAATTTTCTTAAACATCGTTTCACTGTTTGTACTGCTCTCTCTGCTAAACCATTTGATTCCGGATGGTACGGTGGCGAATGAATAATTTTTATTCCGAATTTACTTCCATATTTCTGAAACTCAAACCCGTTGAATGGAGGTCCGTTATCCGATACTATAATGCTTGGTCTTCCAAACACACAAAATATATTTTCTAAAGTATTTATTAATTTAAATGCATTAGTACCTGTCATTTTTTTTATTTCTATCCATTTTGTATAACTATCTACTAAAATTAAAAATACTTTCGCACCAAAATAAAAAAAATCTAAATGAATTCTTTGGAAAGGGTAACTAGTCTTTGGCCAGTTTTCTAAAATCTTCGGTTTATTATTCGCCGTTTGTGAACATGCATTACATCCTTGAACAAATGTTTCTATATCGCTATTAATCCCCTGCCAATAGACATATTTTCTTGCTAGTTGCTTCATTTTTACTACGTTCTCATGACTACTATGTAACATTCGCAATATACAGGTTTTTAATCTTTCCGGAATTACTAAACGATTTAAATATAAAATTGCTCTACCCTGTAAAGACAAAAGCTTATTGTTCTGAAAATAATATTTAAATGCCTTGTCAATTCGATTTTCCTTCCATCCAAATTTTATAAAATCATACAATTTATTTAAAAACGTATCTCTTTGAGTCTCTTCTTCCACATTTTTAAAATCTATATTTAATTCTTCCGTTAGTACATTAATATCGATTTCTTCTTCGAAATTAATTTTTGTTTCTTCTTTTATAGGCAACCTAGATAAGAAATCGGCAGTAACATTTTTTTTCCCATCCCGAAACTTTATCTCATAATCATAATTTGAAAGAATGTAGGCATACTTTTGAAGCCTAGCCGAAATTAATGGTGGTACGCCTTTTTTCATTTGAAAAATACTGCATAAAGGCTTATTATCACAAAATATTGTAAACTTATTACCGTATATATATTTGTGAAATTTTTTAATTGCAAACACTATTGCTAAAGCTTCTCGATGCAGATTAGGATAATTTTGTTCTGGTTGAGAGAGAGTGCTCGATACAAAAAATACGGGTCTCTCTTCGTTATTTTCTACTACACATAGGGCTGCTCCTATTCCATATGAACTTGCATCCACTAAAATAACTAAAGGTTTATTTGCATCATAATGTGCCAAAATATTATTGTTTAATAACAATTGTTTTGACTCTTCGAAAACCCTCGAATGCTCCTTTGTCCAAATAAATCTACTATTTTTCTTCAACAGTTCATATAAAGAATGTAATTTTGGTGACAAATTTGGAACAAATTTTGAGTAGTAATTTAACATACCCAAGTAAGCTTTCAGTTGTGTAACATTATTTGGTTGCGGCGCTTGAATAATCGCTTCTATTTTCTTTGTTGATGGTTCAATGCCTTTTTCACTTATTACATGCCCAAGATATTCAATTTTCGTAACAAAAAACTCACATTTCTCAAAATTCACTTTTACCCGGTAGGCTTGTAACTTATCTAATACTTGTTTTAATTTCATTTTTACATCCTCCAAACTTGATCCACCTACCAGTATATCATCTAAAAAACAATTTACTTTGGATATATCCCCTAAAATATTATCCATTACACCTTGAAAAATACTAGCTGAGTTTGAAATTCCGAAAGGTAATCTTAAAAAAGTAAATAACCCTTTATGGGTGTTTACCGTGACAAACTTTTGTGATTCTTCAGAAATTTTTAATTGTTGGTACGCTCCTGTTAAATCTAATTTACAAAAATATTTACAATCTCCTACACTTGCTAACAAGTCATTAATATTGGGAAGTGGATAATGCTCTGTCTTGATCACTTTATTAATGGATACTTTGCAATCGATACACAATCTAATCGAACCATCTTTTTTTGGTACTACAACCATTGGTGAAGCCCATTCACTAAACTTCGCAGGTCTAATAATATTTTCATCTGTTAATCTTTGCAACTCTTGTTCTACTTTTTCTCTTAATTTAAATGGCACTTGATACGCCTTACAAAATATTGGCCTTGCATCTTCCTTAATATGTATCTCGGCCACGAAATCCCTAATTGGTTCTTCTAAATTCTTTTTAAAAATATCTTTGAAACTTTCCCGTACATTTTCTAATTCTTTTTCTTTCAACATTTTCACTAGATCACTTTCTTTTTCAACCTTTTTACTAAAATCATTTATTTTATTTAAACTTTGAACAAAACTATTTCGCCAGTGAGGAAACAGTATATCCAACCAAACTCTTCCTAACAAAGGAATAAACTTTTTTTTTGTATCTATTACAATTATTTCTAAACCATATACCTTATCACCGCTAGCTATCTGTACATTAACCTTAAATTTCCCCAAAATGCTTATAATTTCCCCCGAGATAACTGATAATTTATTACTCACTGCATTTAAAATATAATTTTTGAAAAAGTTGTTATACTCACAACAGGATATTATTGTGTATTTGGATCCAGTATCGATTTCAAATTTCATTCTCCTACCATCCAGTCACAAATCCGTTAATTCTGCAGAAGAGCTTTCATCGTGAACATTTTTTAGCAAACTGTTATTTTTCTGCTTTTCATTGGATATATTAAGGCCAGCAGTTATTTTACAATTTCTCGCATAATGCCCTAATTTTTTACAATTGTAACATACAATATTATTAAATTTCCTAAAATTAAAATTATTATTATTATTAAAATTATTTCTATAATTTCTATTTGCAGGAACGTATCTTATTCTATTATAGCTGTTATTATTCCACCTTCCACGTGTTGATTGAAATGTCCCGGTTCTGTTCTGCGTGTTATAACCGTTATTCCTCATCGCATGTTGTTGCTCTATCTGCTTTTTATTTAAAGATAGCTTGTTTATACTGTGTTCTAGTTTCTCGATTTTTTCAGTTTTAATAAATTCCACATTTTTCTTTGTTATTTCTTGATTTATCGCCATCGTGATCGCTCTTTCAAAAGTTAACTCCTTTTCACTTAACAATTCGCTCTGAATTTTCCCGTTAATCATACCCGCAACAAATCGATCTCGTAAAGCTGTGCCTCTAAATTCACCAAAATCACACTTCTCCGCCATTGATTGTAACTCAATTGCATAATCTTTTGCAGTTTCTCCCATTTGTTGATTTCTTTTATTAAATTTGTAATGTTCCACAATACTTTGTTTCTTTGGACTGAAATAATCCAATAACTTTTCTTTAATTACCTCGTAAGTAATCTCTACTGGTTTCTTCGGATTAACTATTTTCTTTAGTAAGTTGAATGTTTCTTGTCCCATTACGTGAACGAACATCTTTTGTTGTTGAGCCTTATCTTCTATTGCGTTTATTGCCAAAAAATTTTCAAAACGCTCAATATAATCCTCAAAATTGTCGCCGAAAACGTAATTTTCAAACGTGCCAAAATACTTTGCCATTTTTTTTTTATTTCACCGTTTCCGTAATATAACGTGTATATGGTTTCACAAATAATTATTATTGTTTTAACGGAATTATTTGCAATACCACTCGATACAATTTTTATAATTTAAATTTAAAGTATAACTCACTTATGATATATTCTTTCAAAATTCTTAAATTAATTTCATTATTTTATTTTCCAAACTTATTATTATTTTTTTTTTTAATTTGTTTATTCTCGTCGCCAATTTTATTTATTCAAAGATGTTTCTTTGTCAAAGTCTCAACATGAACAGATCAATATATTTCATTTCATTGTATTACAATTACTGTTAATTATTAATCGATGCAAGTACTGACTTGAACATAATTTAGAAGTTTACAAAATTGTTAATTCATCTTCATTATATAACATTTATGTATCTATTTATATTTGTTGTAGCGAAACCGAGATGGAGTAACACAGAATAATATCAAGTCAAAAATAGAAAATGAGACAGCTAGTGACAACGAGATGGAGCAAATATCACAAAATATAATTTAGAGATCAATTATATTTTATGTCCATATCATTTACGCTAGGTGGGAAATGCAAATAGTTACGCAAAGAGAGATCTTGTGCGCAACCCAATGTGAATGTAGTGGCGAACATAAATCGATTTATAAAATTAATTATTTATTTTCATAAATCGATTCAAGTCGCTACAGGACTCCGCCGCAAGTGAGTCCTCCTCCCTAAGGAAAAGTTTCCTCGGCAACGAAATGAACATGTTTATGTGAGCGATAAACTGAGTTTGCATCAGTGGAACACAGTATGCCGTAAGCCGGTTTTAGCCGATCAATTGAAATGGTTTGATTCTTTCCATTAATTGAGACACGGTGATTTGTTTCCGAAGGCGTCTGATAACTTTAAACGGGCCTTCATAGGGAGTGGATAAGCCTGTGCGAACCTTATCTGTTCTTACGAATACAAAATCACAATCGACAAGTGCCTTGGGAACAAAAATGTCGTCTTGTTTGGCTTGGCGTGTTGGGGTAAAAGAGGATTTTCGACGAAGAACTCACCTAGTAGCTTGATGGTTTGTCCATAAACCATTTCAGCTGGTGAGCACTTCAGATCTTCTTTTACTGTTGCTCGGATCCCCAGTAATACGATGGGTATTTCCGAACTCCAATTGATTGTGTTTCCTCTGGCCATTAACGCAGCTTTGAGTTGCCGGTGGAAGCGTTCGACCATGCCATTAGCTTGAGGGTGGTAAGCCGTTGTACGAATCCGATGTGAGCCAAGGAGTTTTGTTAACTCTGCGAAAAGCTTGGACTCAAACTGCGTTCCTTGATCAGTATTTATATTAAGGGGCACGCGGCACGCCTAATCATGAAACGTAATTGTTGACAAAAGTCAAAGCAATGGTTGCAGCTGACATATTGGTTATGCAGTATGATTTGGGCCAGCGAGTGAATCGATCGACACAGGCGAGGAAATAAGTATATCCATTAGATGGAGGAAGTGGTCCTACTATGTTTATATGGATATGTTCAAAACGACCTGATGGTATTTGGAATTGTCCATGGGTAGATTTAGTATGACGTTGTACTTTGGCACGATTGCAAATAGCTGTAAGATTGCAATAGTTTCAATCAAGGATGCTGTGGAAATCAACCATAAGTTCAGAGCACTACTTGACTCTGGATCTCAATGCTCTTTATATTATCGGAATCATGCGTCAGTCAGCTGCGATTCAAACGAATACACGCCAAAATATTTGTGGATGGATTGGCAACTAAGCAGCTCAAGTAGTGTTGCAAAAATTTTACGTTGACGATCTGCTCATTGGTGTCAAAAGTCGATTGGAGGCGACTGATTTAAAATTAAAATTAGTAAATATGTTTATGTCAGCTTTGACTTCCGAATAAAGACTACTTTACTTTTAAGGTAGCAGTTGTGGCGATTGAAAATCGAATGAAAAGATGCACTTCCGAAGGACGTTCTGATGGTTTGGGGAGGAATAAAGGCAGAATTGTCAAGCGTCGAATTTATTCAAATTCAAACAGACAGAAATTCATAGTTTCTGTGACGCCAGCAATATATTGTCGCAATCAAGACAATACAGGGAACATAGGAGTATGGTTGATCACCACTAAAACAAAGGAAGCCCATGCAAGAACAGTATCTCTACGGATATTTGTATATCAACCATTGCAATTAGACTCATGAATTGTTTTAGCATGGCTCTCAATACTTGCTATTATTTCACGTGAATACTGGAATCATGTTCTATCTATGGGCAACCCTGCAGATTGCGCAACTCAAGACTGATCTAGTTAAGTTTAATCTTTGGTGGTATAAACGAAAATAGATGAACGCCGTAAAACCTGGGCAAAATCTGATTCAAAACATGACAAGCTGGCTAGTTTTCAAAGAAGCCAAGCCTAACAAAACGGTCGTTTTTTAACAAATTAACGTAACGTCTGTTTTCACAATTTTAATGAGCAAAATCTCAAGTTGGCGCACAATTCGGCGGGCAGTGGCCATTTGTCAAAGAAGAAAACTAGTAAACGACAAGAGTTTCTAACTAGCGACGAAATACAAGAAGCAGAGAACAAATTATTGATTTCGGCAAAAGAGGATATATTATTGTAAACTAAATAAACGCAATATTGACGCAAAAGGTAGTATTTTATCATTTAAGGACACGTTGGCACCTTTGGCTCCTTTTGTTGATTCAGCTGGGATCATGCGAGTGGGTGGCATACTGCATAGTTCATCTCTGCCTTACAACACAGAACATCCAATCATTTTACACGCAACCCATAACCTGAGTAAAATGATTTGCAATTATTATACCTGGATCTTCCTTACTGTTTAATCTTCTTCGGCAAAGGTTTTGGATCTTGGGCGCTTCTAACAATGGGTAATTCACCACCATCAAGATTTACAGTCACGGGAGATCGGGGTAGATTTTGCAGGACCCATTATACTCACAGTATTCGTTTGTCTAGCTACTAAAGCGGTCCATTTGGAAGTATTGTCGAACTTTACAACAGACACGCCTTTATTGCAGTTTTCAAACTTTTTATTGGCAGACGACGCTATAGAAATAATGCTGGACCACGCAATTTGCCGGAATCAAAAATAAGATAATCGGTTTGTACAAAAACTTGCCTAATAATTTCAATGAGCAGCCATCGCTATAGGACTATATATCAATCTAAGATGAGTAAGTATTTTTGTTTTATTGAGTGCTAGTTAGAATTAGAACATAACTCGACTGCAACTTTTCCACTAAGTCCGTTACTCTGTATTCGTTCGCCTTTTATCCATTCTCGCGTTTAAAATTAAAACGCTTAATTAATAAAGTAATAAGCAAACACAATTGTATGTCAATGGCATGTGTAAACAATTGTTTTTGTAAAGCTTAAGTACTTCCTTTTGAATATTTCTTTTAATTGTAATACAAAAATATTTTGCTTTAGTTTTTATTTTTTTTTTTTTAATTAGCAGAGTGTTCCGGTGACAATCGATATTTTCATGACCTAATTTTATTTTACTCGAAATTTAATTAATTTTAAAAGGGATTGAGCAATTCTTGATGAAACCAAGTGAAAATAAAAATTTATTACGAAATTTAAACCAAATTTGCAATTCAAGATCCCGGTTTTCTAAATAGTAATAGCCAAAAGCAAAAATGTGATTAACACAAACTACTATATTTCAGAGACAATGTTTTGGTCAATTAACTACATCGAAAACTATTTTATAATACTTTACTCTAATTTTATGTATACCAGACACTCTTGTTGTTATTGTCGCGTTCGGTTACATAAAATATTTAGCAATAAAAATTTTTAGGTCTAGTAATTTACACTAGAAAGATTTAGTTAATTAAACAAAAAACTATTAAGTTTATTGTGTTGTACATTCATTGCTTACATATTATTGATTGGCTAAGAAATGGAACATTTAGTTTTCTGCGGTTGGGTAATTTTTTATTTGTTTTTAATAATCAGCCGATTTGGTCACATAAAAAGTAAAAGTATCATGCAGAGCTTTAGGCTTACATTATTTTAATTAATACAATAATAATTTGTGTGTTTGATCACACCGTTTATTAAATTATCCATTTTATGATTATCGATGGTCACGACTCCGCGGAGCTGAAGGTTTTTGCAAATGTTTTTTCGCGAAATCATTTTTTTATTGTTGAGCAAGGGTTATACTTAAATACAGATTCATTAATCATGCGTCTCGTCGCAAAAGGGAAATTTTGATATCAACATGATGAGGTTTATTGTTCTTCTACTTCCTGCTACATAAATATCGTATTTCAAATGTCAATGTCTTAAATACCGTAGAGTACAAATTAAATTTTTTTTTTTTTGTTTTTTCTGTTTATGAGACAATACATATTTTGCGTAATTGAATGGTTTTGTAATTATACATTAATTGAATGATTTCGAATGCGCAAACCTTTATAAAATATGTACAAGGAAACATTTTTTTTTTGTGAGAAAATATCCTTAAACTTTAAACAAAATGTAATCTTAATCGACTCCGGATATTAAGATTTTAATGGTATATACTTTGAAATTTTTTTATCTCAATCAACATCATTTCTCTTAAATGCCACGACAATCCAGCTTTTAAGAATTTTACAAGTCGTTTAAAATTGGTTGGTCTGAATTGGTGGTGGGATGCTAATAAAAATTCTTTGCATTGATAACAAAAATAAAATTCAAGGTTATCAATATTTCAAAATATTGAAATAGCGGTTTAATTTTGTTAAATGTCAAGTATATAATTTATGTGAAATGATTCATTCATTTGTTTTTAAATCAAACATTTCACTGAAGAATTCATGCTTAAGTAAATTCTAAACCATAGCACTGCAATTTCGTATCATTGTATAAAGCAAAGTTTTATTTTGTACATGCGAAATTGAATTATCGGGAATATTCAAATTCTTGTTTTCAGTCTTTTCGAGTTTCTCGAAATCATGGCTTTGTCATTTGATTTAACTTAGAATACGTAATAATTCAAACCTTTAAGCTCTTAATCAAACATAACATTAACTACTTTTCAAATTCTTCCGGAGCAAGTACATACGAGTAGTGGAGAATTAGGATGTAGTCAGCAGTTAAACTGAGGATTTGTGATTTATTTTTATAAAAATTTTGTTGGGATTCTATATTTTATACGTTCTGATGAAATTCAGTATTTCCAATGGAAATGCGATTCTCAAATTATTTTTAGATGAAGTTCTAGAATATGGCCAAATATGGTAAAACTTGTCTATTTTCGAAGAGGTTCTCGAATATAGCTAATAGAGGTGGAATTTGGCTACTTCTTAACCGGTTTTAGTGAAATATAACATCCGCGATGAAAATGGGATTCAAAAATAATTTTCGAATAAAGTTTTGGAATACGGCCAAGTATGGTAGAACTTGTCTATTCCTTAATCGATTACTATGAAATTTGATATATGCTTTGGAAATGGGATTTTAAAATGATTTATAGATAGAATTTTGGAATATGGCCAAGTATGATGGAACTTCAATATTTCTTAACCGATTTGGAGGAAATTCGACAAATGCTTTGGAAACTGCATTAGTGAATGATTTTAAGATTAAATTTTGGAATATGGGCAACTAGAATTAACCTTAGCTATTTTGAACTGATGACGATGAATTTTGACGTTTCCAACTAATAGAAGGGAATGTGACACAAAAATTATTTTTGGATGAGGTTGTGAGAATATGTTAATATAGCTATGAAATTTTTGTTTGATGAGGTTTGTTTCTATAAATCATGCAGCTATTGAAGTCTCTTTGAGGCAGCGTAAACGTCGATCGAGATTATCTTCGAAATAATGCATATAACTTTTCTCGCCAATCGTTAGTTTGGCAATGCTTAAAAAAATGAAGTGTGTAGCGGACACGCGCTGACAAATTAAAACTGCTAACGGTAGTGTAGAGTCTCAGCATTTGCAGCATAATTTTAAAATCACCTTTCCATCGCAAATCTTGAATTTTATCATAATCGATTAATGAATAGCCAAGTTCTATCCTAATTAGGCATATTCCAGAATTTCATCCAAAATTTTAGAATTCTATTTCCAACATACATGTTGAATTTCATCATAATCGGATGAGAAATGAGCAAGTTTTATCATACTTGGCCGGATTCCAGAGATTCATCCAAAAACCATTTTAGAATTTCATTTCCAACGCATATGCCAAATTTCATAACAATCGGTAGAGAAATAGGCAAGTTCCATCCCACTTGGCCATATTAAGTTTATCGAGAAAAGTCATTTTAGGATCCCATTTCTTAAATCAGTCACCTCCAATCGACTTTTGACACCAATGAGCAGATCGTCAACGTAAAAGTCTTGCAACACTATACTTGAGCTGCTTGGGGATAGTTCTAACTTTCATCATGTGCTAACAGCTGTAAGGTTCCAGTAGCTAAAAATGACGCTGCAGAAGTTGCGCAGGTTACCGTGGTTAACATATAATCTTCCAGAGGTAGACTGAAATCTTCTCTCCACAAGATTCTCTGATAATTGGTATCGTCGAACTCGAAACTCACTAAAATCTGCCGATACATTTTCTCAATTTCTGCAACTAGAGCAATTTTATTGTTTCGAAAACGGATACAAATTTTCCGGATGAGTGGCTCCTTTAAGGATTTTATTAGATCGGCCATTAATATTTGAAAAAAGTAGTCTGCTCCAATTATACTGCTAATTTTACCAGGTTGGTCAAATAATGGATTAGCTATAGTTCTAATCTAGAAATGAACTTCAAATTTCGAATTATGAATACTTGATACGGTAAGTTCCAATCGTCCGTTATAGTGATCAATCCCTTAGTTGATAATCCACCCACAAATATTTTGGCGTATTTTCGTTTGAATCGCAGCTGCCTGATGCATGATTTCGATATAAAAGAGCATTGCTATCTTGAGTCCAGTAGTGCTCTGAACTTATGGTTGATTCCCATAGCATCCATGATTAAAACTATTGCAGTTGGAAGAATTAACTGCTCCTGAGTGATATTTGATAACAAACTGGTGGTTTGAAACAATATCCGATGAATTATGATTAGTGGTCGATTTTGAAATGGGAGTATCCTTCATACAAGCACTACTATTAGTTAGCCTTTCTTCATGAAGCAGAGTGTGATGTTTTCGCTTGCATTTGGAGTATTTGAATTTAGATCTACATACAAGTTTGTCTTGAGTTTTAACACCTGCGTCTGGCATTCACTTTCACGTTCACACAAAATGTTTTATTACTTCGGGCCAAAGTATTGAAATCCTGTCAGAAATGGCGAAAAATTTGGTTAGTACAAAACCACTTTTCTCGACGTTTTGAAAGTCCCTGCGTCTGAAAAGCAACAACAATAAAAATGTCCGGCCATCTGTCTGGATGTCTGGACGTCTGGATGTCTGTTTGTCTGGATGTCTGTACTCCCATGGTATCTCCGTAAGGCGGAGATTTGTAAAGCTTTTGGAGACTGTACGTGAAGAGGGTGGGGTATCTGCTATAAGAATTGACCCTAAACACCTGGTTATATAAATGTTTACGATTTTTTTATATGTGCTTTATATGTGGTTTAATTATTCAATTGGTCATTGAATTTGAGTTGATTTGAAAGTTAAGTTAGGAGCCAATTTGCGGGTTGAGTTGAGTTGGGGTTGGATTAGGAGGTAGTGAGTAGTTAACCAAATGTTTATATTATGCTGGTTTGAGGTTTGAGTTTGGCGTAGAGTTTGCGGTTGAGTTGAGAGTTGAGTTGGGTTGGGAATTAGGGTAAAGTTCGAGTTGGATTAAGGTTTAGTGAGCAGGTAAACTTGATTTGTGATTTTATTTATAAAAATTTTATTGGGATTCTATATCTTACCGATTTTAACGAAATTCAGTATTTCCAATGGAAATGGGATTCTCAAATTATTTTTAGATAAAATTCTGGAATATGGCCAAGTAGGATGTAACTTGCCTATTTCTCAAACGATTATTATGAAATTTGACATCTACGATGGACATGGGATTCTAAGATGATTTTTGGATATAGTTCTGGAATATGGCCAAGTAAGATGAAACTTGGCTATTTCTCCACGGATTATGATGAAATTTGACATTTGCGTTGGAAATGGGATTCTAAAATGATGTTTAGCTAAAGTTCTGGAATATGGCCAAATAAGATGGAACTTGGCTATTTCGTAACGTGTATTGGAAATGGGATTTTAAAATGATTTTTAGATGAAATTCTTGAATAAAAGCATGAGATTAATCCTTTAAGACGTTCCATCCATCAATATCTCACTACAGGTAAGTTCTAAATGTCAATAATTTAACACAGTAATTTTTTATATTAATAAACCTTTTTCTTTATTTTTAGACGTGTTCGCGCTCCAAATCGACGAGATCTCCCAAGTGACATATTAATTCCCATTATGGTCGAGGATTTTAAAACCAAAAACCCCATCGACATAGTCTCATATGAATCATATCGCTTACGTGTAAAACCAAAAACTATTTCATTTGCAATTCTGGGGCACGAAGAATGTGAACAATGTGAAGTATTCAAATTCCACTATCACAACAAGTAAAATTTGGACGATACTTGTGAAATATGTACCTCTTGGAAATCTCATAAAATACGTGCTAATCATTCAAGAGAACTTTATCAGGCGCAATCTAGCGCCAAGTTTGAAGATGGGGTTGTCATTTTTTCAGCAGATTTGCAGAAAATGATTATGTTGCTAAGAATGGCTAGCTATAAAAAGTAATTTTTATTAAAAGACTTTAAATCGGATTAAAATCGCAGCATAAACAATACGCCGTTCTGTGGCACGAGGGTATTTCAGGCAGAGACAAAGAAGGTATCGTCAGCTGCTTCTATTCATTTATAAAACGGCATAGAGACGCCCAAAAAATCAATTTATGGTTAGACAACTGTTTCAGCGAAAACAAAAATTGGTGTTTACTATGTAGCATTTTTAGTTCGAATAATTAATAGTGATGAGATATCTGTGAAGGACATATTTCTCAATTATTTTGAATCAGGCCACACTTTTATGTCGTCGGATAGTTTCCACCATCGGGTGGAACCATCTCTAAAAAAAACAGAAAAAACCTTCGATTTTGACGATTTTTTGATGCGGTTGCAAAAGACCAAAAATCAAAGATTGAAATTAGAAAAATGGAACACTATGACTTTTATCAGTGTAAGGACTACAAATCAGAAGTCACTCTCAAGAGAAATGGTACCAGACCATGTTTAGCTGATATGGCCCAAATTAAAGTTTGTCGTGGCAGCTTCTTGAAACATTACAAGACTTCGTATAACGAAGATTTCAAGAAGCTTGATTATCTTTGCAAAAAAGCTGAAAAAAGGTGTTTTACTAGCAACTATTGACACATTAAGTAAGCCGCGGGGATTCCCTAAATCCAAAATAGAAGCGCTGCTAAAAATCATTAGGAGCATACTTCCGGAAAACCGAAAGGCGTTTTGGAGAAATTTGCCGAAAATTCAATTGGTTGTGTTTAAATTTTATTATTTTATATACGGCCAATATATTCGATATATACGGGGACTTTTTGTATAATTAATTTCAATGTGGATTCTAAGGTGAGGCCAAACTCGAAGCGTCTTGTTTTGATTTTTTAGTGGGAAGATACTTTTTAGTTTAAATTTAACATTTCTATTATATTTTTCACACAAATTTACCTAAAAGATCGCCTTTATTAGATAGAAAACAATTCAATTTATAAAGGGCTGCTACCAAAACTTTAAAGGCTAATTTCTCAATTTCATGTCAACAATAGATACTACGTTTGAGACTAGGACGGCAGTGCGATGGAAGTGTGTTCCTAAAATAATTGTTAGATCTAGTTCTTAAATATGACCAAGTAAAACGAATCTTGGCTATTTTTTAACCGGTTATGATGAAATTTGACATGTGTGTTGAAAATGGGATCCTAAAATGGTTTGTGGATAAAGTTCTGGAATATGGCCAAGTAGGATGAAGCTTGCCTATTTCTCAACCAATTATGATGAAATTTGACATTAAAAATGTACAAATATCTCAAAGGTAAAATTCTCAACAACCGAAACAGCGATAGGGTCGAGGTCAGGCGATTTCGTTTCATCATAATTCGAATTGACGTGTTTTGCGCGACAACCGACAACCAAGGGTCGCAACGAACAAGCATATATACCTCCCCAAATAACCATACTGCAGCTTGGACTGTACCAGACCATAATAAAATTTTAATAAAATAGAAAGAGAACAAAGGAACCTAAGTATGTATAACTTAACTTCCTATTACAGGCATAAATGTAATATTGAAGATGAAGATCCTTTATAGTCTAAAACTACACCCAAATATTTGAAATTGTCTACTAAAGTAAGAAAAGTGTAGCTTTTAGTGCAGCCTGCAATTTTAGCCGATACATTTCCAGAAACAAAATTAGAACAAGTTGTAGAATGGTAAATTAGGTCGCACTCCACACTTAAAAGACCATATAACTTGAGAAACATTACTTTCGATTTGTTGCTAAGGATCACGAAGTGTAAATCCAACCATTTGCGTAGAAATACAAGATCATAGTTTATTTGATGTGCAACCGGCCTCTATATGCAATTGCAAGATCATCAGCAAATCCTACAACATTTCCTCTTAGCTTCAAGTGGAAGATTGAGTTAAGATAAACTATAAATAAAATGGGACCTAAAACCGATCCCTATGGAACTCCACACCGGATGTCTAATAGAGCGCTATATACATCTCCAATTTTCACTGTTTGCGTTCTTTTGCTGAGGTAGGATTCAAACCAGGTACAAGCAACCCCACGAATACCAGCGCAATGTAGCTTGTATAAAAGCACGTTATGATCAATGGTATCAAAAGCCTTCACTTTCATTCAAAGAGCTCACAATGTTATTAACAAAATCATTAAGTGTGAGCTCAGTACTTTTGCCTTCTCTTAAACCATACTGCCGATCGGAGAAAAAGGAAATATCATTTTAAAAGAAAATTAACCTAGCTTTGACACATTTTTCAAAAAATTTTGAGAACACCGAGAGCAAAATATAGGCCTATAATTAGACGAATCCTTCTGATCGCCTTTTTTAAATATGGGAATGACTGTGGCAGTTTTCAGGCAATTAGGAAAAATTCCTAGTTCCAGGCTGAGATTGAAAATATTCGCCAAAATATACATAATAGAGTGGGCAATTCTTTTAATTAAATAATTGCTTATATTATCAACTCCGCAAGAATTAGAATTATCTAAACTGGTAATACATAACAGAATTTCACATGGAGAAATAGTTGAGAAAGAAAACGACTTTAATTCAATTCTACCAGTGCTGTTGGCAATGGTGCATTTCAACTTCTCTGCTACACTAGTGAAATGGGCATTAGGTAAGTACCTCCGTAATATTCGATGAATGAGAAACTAGATTACCATTATTATCTATAATCTCAGCGATAACAGGTTTTGGTTTTAGTTTACCGAGAATATCATTAACAGCCGCCATTGACCACTCGGATTTTTATTAGAATCATCAAATTTTATAGGATAATAGTGTTCTTTTGTGCTTGGTATTAAATTATTAATTTTAAATTGAGGTGATTTTACTCTTTTCTGTAATTTCGTGTTATTTGGGTTTTCGTGCAAATTATTCAGCAATCTGTTTTTGAATTGAATTAATTTCAATAAGTCGTAGCTCATCCATGGCTTTATGTTTTTTTTTTCTTTGAATGATTAGATTCTTTTTTTTTTGTTTTTGTCTCTATCTCTGCAATCTTTTCTGGGGCTCAAGATACTCCCAACTCTTTCGCAGTTCCCTTTTAACATCCTACCTTACGCCGTTGCCTGCCAACTCGAGGACGCACTGCTATCGACCCGCTTTTGTTTAAACCACCTGCACATTGCATTGCTTCATACCAGCCTATAGTACTGACATGAAAGGTGGGTCGGCCCATGGATTCCGCACTCTCAACAGGGGGTCATAGATGTATTCATCGTCATCACCGATCATAATCAGATGATGAAAAATTCCTTTTGCATCCCGCCCCTATCTGAGGGATTCTATATCTTATCCGATTTTGATGAAATTCCGCATTTTCAATGGAAATGGGATTCTAAATGATTTTTACACGAAGGTCTGTAATATAGCGGATGGAACTTGGATATTTCTTAACCGAATATGGTAAAATTTGACATGTTCATTGAAAATGAGATTCTAAAATGATTTTTATATGGCGTTCTGGAATATGGCCTTGGATTTTTGAATACAGTTCTGGAACCTGCCTATTTCTCAACCGATTATGATAAAAATCATAATTCTGAAATGGTTTGTAGATAAAGTTTTGGAATATGGTCAATTAGGTTGGAACTTGGCTATTTCTTAATCGACTATGATGAAATTTGACAAGTCTAAAATGATTTTTGGATAAAGTACTGAAATATAGTATGATGGTACGATGGCATGATGGTATGATAATATGGTAATATTATGTGGTAGTATGATGGTGTGATGGTTTGACGGTATGGTGGATTGATGGTAAGATATACAGCATGGTGTAATGGTTCAATTTTACTATGCTACGATGGTATGGGTGTATGGTGGTTTAATGGTATAGTCTCATGATGGTATGATATTATGGAATAATACAATAATATGGTGGAATGATTGTTTAAGGTTATGACGTATGCCGAGGGTAGAGAATTTAGATTTGGTTCGAGCTAAGTTGATTTGAAGTAGAGTTAGGATTTAGTTAGCTTGCGTTGTGGTTAAGTGTGTTGTTCGGTTGGGGGATTATTTAAGGTTTGATTTGAAGTTAGGTTAACGGTTAATATGGTGATTGAGTTGAGGGTTGGTTTGGCGGTTAATTTGGTGATTGCGTTTAGCATTGTGTTGCGATTGAGATGGAGCATAGTATAAATACATATAGTACTATAGTCTATGGTACTACCATCAAACGAAAAAAATATTTAATCGGTGAAGTTCCAGATATCGCATCGATCGCATTTAAACATTACATCCAGGTTTGATCAGATATGGTGCAAAACTTTGGTAATCGCCTAAATGAATGCAAGGTTCCCGGCCTACTCGTCTCTAACACATTACGTATTATTGTAGTACAAATATACAAAATGTGCATAATTATATAATAATGTATTTTTGCAAAATATTATTTATGATACATACAATCAAATATCAAGTTTTATTATTTTAAATTCTGAAAGGTCATTTCTGAAATTTTAAAACTTTTCTTTAAACCATACAAAGTAGAAACTATACGCAAAAAATAAAATAATATAATTAAACAATGAAGATTTGTACTGTTTGTGCTTTTTAAAAGGAATCTATCTTAGAACATTTCGTGTTTTCATTCCAAAGGAGAAATGCGGAAAATAAAATATTGGTCTCGCGACTTTGCAATATTATGCAACACCAACATTTAATGTATGAGGAAAGAAAGCCACACCATCCACCACACAACTTGGATGCTGTGGCAAAAAAAAAGAATCTAAAAAACCAATCTACTAGAAAGTCCAATTTCTCTCAACTTGTAGGTGGTGGTCTAAATGGTTGGGGTTCTTTCAGCATCAGAAAAAATGGATTATTATTTGTAGCATCTTAGAAAGGACTTTCTAAGGCTTAAGCGGCTTTTATGCCCTTTCTGCGCACAGAATGAACATAAGCTATTTTCCGGATCACAGTCGAACAGAATAAATAAAAGTTTAGACAAAGATTTGTAGTCTTAGCAAATTTGAGCTCCTTGGGCTAATAAAAAATTGCCTCTTTTCATGATCAATATTTTCCAAGAAATCGGACTAGCAAACACATTTTTCCCACAGTACATTCACGAACTATGACAATAATCCTCAAATTATACATAAAATTAACACTAGATTGCCCAAACAAGTTATTTTAACTGCTTTGGAAATTTAATTATTTAAATGAATTTTATTATTGAATTTCGTAAATTTTAATAATTTTGTAATATTTCATTTTTCAAATCCCCGTTGCAAATGTCTACAAACATTTAGATTTCAATACGCTTTAGATAAGTTGGTTTGCTCAGTAATCAGCTAGTAGTAAACAGAGTCGAAAAACAGATGTGCATAATTTCTGCAATGCAGTGATGCACTCAAAACACATGTGCTGCATGCAGTTCTATACTTTTTAACATTTATTAGCCTACCGATACCGATGCGCAGCAAAATTAGAAATAGAGACAACTTGCATAATTATGCAAGCCATGCAGAATACATGTAAATCATTTCTTAAAAACTAGTGCATTCCAATTTTGATGAATGTACTAATTATGCACATCTGTTAATACGTACATCACATAATAAATGAAAAAATCTTATTTCATTTTGCCGATTCTCGTTACAAATTAGATAAGTTGTATTTGCTTAGTAAGCAGCCAGTAGAACTCTTTATTATTATGTCTATGGATTGAAAATTATTCTAACAAGTTAAAAAATTGTTCATTCTATATTATTTGAGCCCTAAATTCATAAAAGGCATGTCGAATAGAAATGATTTCACATTCAAAATGTGGCATCTAAAATTGAAGATGGCGATCAAGAATCCAGGGCCGATGATGAAAATGAAAACATCATCAATATGCCCAGAAAAAGACAACAATATGATAAAGCATACAAGAATATGCATAGAAGCAGAAAGTCGCAGAGTTTTGAAGAATGAGTGGACAACAACATTATCGGAAATGCTTTGGAAGAAATATTATGACCGATAACTTTTTTACTACTTAGTATGACTGGCTTATTTGTAAAATTTTTAATTAACGTCTTAATTTTTAAAATAACCTGATGATGAGCAGTTGGATGCTCGAACTAGTAGTTGTTTGTAATTTTTATAATAAAATAATAAAATTCACATATTAAGAAAGTTATAATTTTAAAAATTTGTTGTTTTAAAAAATTGAAATTTATTTTTATTAATTACAATGTTGGCAAGTTTACAATTATGTTTTTGGCTCCTGGAAGAAAACTAGCCGGATGATTTATTAAATCTCTCCGAATTTAAATTCAGAGAGCATAGCGGAAGGCGGCTATGAGCCGCTTGTTCGTAGGTTGTGGCTTGTGGGATACCCTATATATGATGAGCAAGCTTAAAATGCATACATTATTTAAATTACCTTATTCTAGATCATCTGGGTGTTCAGCATATAATATTGCCGCTTGAAGGCATTTAGAGTTTTCCATAGAAAATCGGCGCCTCCAAAAGCGGTGGCGCCCTAGGGCTTAGTTCTTTTAGAGCAATGGTCAAGAAGTTCTGTCGGGACTAGTTGATTTGTTGGCATCAATAACTTAGCAACAGCTCTAGCATTAAATCTTATGCTACGCATCAATGAGCTAGCTTTCGAAATATTAGATGGTGTAAGAGAAGGGTAAGTACCACGTAAGCGGCAAATAATTAAAGGAATTATTTATTTTTGATTTTAATCAAAAATTTTAACGAAAACTTCACTCAATTTTTCGCCCTATGCTTCCAAAAGTGTTTCGATGTGGTTTTGTCGACACATACATAAATTGAGCTTCAATGTTCATTCACGAAATGTGTACTGGCCACAAATTTGGGTAATACAAATTTTATACGTTTTTACGTTACTTAAACTGTGTTTCTGCACGGAAAAAGGTAGATGGATTTTAAGGGACAGTGGCATGTAATCGTACTGGGGTCTAGGAAATGCTGATTTTGGGATTACTCAAAATGTTATTTACGAATTATTTTTATAGTTTAGAAATTTTCCGGTATTTAGATTTCTTTTAGAATCCTGTATTTTAAGGCTAGCCAACAAAGATTAAACATTTTTTAATATTCCTTTGGGTGACTTTGGTTTACTATATGTTAAAATTTTTCTAACAGGAGAACATTTTCCGGAACTTTCAAGACGTTTCGAAATTACCAAATTATTTGAGTCTTATTGAGATTTTTGGGAGTGACGGTTTTATTTGTTACCTTAGAGCATACAAGTGCTATCTCCTTAATTTGAGTGTCCACAAGAATGTCTCTAAATTCAAAAATATTGAGAATATTCATTCAATGCCTTAGAAATAGTGCTATAAATGATTGTATAGTACCAAATAACAGAACAATAAATGATAAAGAATGCCTTTCTGAAAGCCTAATTTCTATTTACCACAAATTGTGGCAATATACATATTCCAGTTTTAAAGTGGAGGTGCTTGCTTGACGTTACATATATTATGCACGTTTCAAAATTATTAGAGAACTTAGTTTGTGTTGCATAATGTTCCGTGGTGATTAGTGCTTGACGCTGAGTTGCATGTTGTTAAGTATTACTCAGGCTTCCCGTAGGTATTTGCAAGGCCTTCAGAAAATGGGTTCTTGATTTTACGAAATTCCTCTAATCCAAAAAAAAAATTGTAGATGAGATTTTGAAGGACAATCACAAAAAAAGTTGAAAACTTTATGTGGGGATATTCTTGATTTATAAGTCGGTTACGCCCTAAAAATTTGCCATTAGCGGGGCTCATGGGCGGATCTAGCTTTTAAGTTTGGGAGGGGTGGTAATTTTTAACTAATGTGTAACTATTATATACCTAAACAGAAATATCTTATTTACAAAACCCGTTTTTAATTATTTATAAAATATATTGTATTTAAGAAGGACTTGGTCGCACGGAGTTTATGATTATTTCTTCCTTAGCCCTCAATCCATGAACCAGGGTCGTTTTCATCCTGGCCAAAACTACTTTTTCTAATTTTTCCGAAAGTTGCTCCATATGCAATTTAAAAAAAAATATTAGTTTTTTTGCGTGCAAAAAAATGATTGTTTCTTGAATAAGGTGCCTAAAGATAATCCGTGAATTATTTAAGATTTTTTTATTGATAATTGTTGATTTTATAGCGCAAAGAGGAAAACGACCCTGATTCATGGAATTAAGGTGCTTAAAATACCTGTATGGACTGAGGATTAGTGTTAGTAGTTTGCTGCTTTCAATTAGGATATGAGATATGCGTAAATACTAAAGTTTTTGTTTACATTTTATGTTAAATTGACTGGTAAATGTAATCAAGATTTTTTTCATGCGTACATTATTTAATCCATTTTTTTAGCATTATTTCTGTAAAATATCGAGTTTTAACCTCTCTGAATTTAACAAGTGCTTATATACACTTAGTCAGTTAATATCATGCACATAGTTGAATTATTTGCGTTGATTTTAATGATTGAAATGTATATTTTAAGAGGTTTTTGTTTCATTTTGGGAGGGGTAATTACCCCCTCTACCCCTCCCTTGTATCCGCGCCTGGCGGGGCTATTTACAGATAATCACAGAGGTATTTAGAATTAGAGCATATCTTCATGTTGTACGGATGGCGATTTATGAGCAAAATGAAATATTCAAGTGGCACTCTGTATCAAAATAGGAGTGACTTTGTTTCAAATCCATTATTGAAAACTATTACATTTTGTAGAACAGGAATAAAATTGACTGATGTACATCACAAATGAAAAATTGAAAAAATTTCATTTCAAGAATATTTTTAAAAATCGAATATTCTTAAGGCGGATTCAGTGTTACATTCCTTCATTTCTTCCTTCCTTCTGAAATTGTTTTAAATCAATTTCATTGGTTAAAAATTACGTTTTTTTCTTCTGAATTTTTTTCGCCAATTTGGTGTTTAACTTTAACTTTTGTACTGAACGAACATGGCGAAAAAGAGATAGCATGATATTTAAATGAAAAAGACGAAAAGAAAATCCATAGTCAAATCTAATATCAAACAACCATATTATGTATTATTGTTTTTTCTCCATGTGCAAATTTGATGTTCTGATAAGTTTAAAAAATGTAAATCATTAACAAAACTGTCAATCAAATATCACCATCAGTATCACCATCTAACATTTCACCGATGAACTTCACATGGAAGTACTATATGTATTTATACTATGGATGGAGGTTGAGTTGTAAATTGAGTTGGAGGTTGAGGTGAAGATTGACGTAAGAGGTTTATTCCGGGATTGATGTGGGAATTTAATTAATCTAGAGCGAAGTTCTGCTCCCTTCATAAGGTTTCAGCCATTTATATTTAATTATTTGTTTTGGGCAAATTAGATGGATGGTAGCTTCGGCCAATTTTGCTGGCCTACAAAAAAAAATCTAACAGACGTCAGCGTCATATGTCCGTAAAGTAATAAATTTTAACTACGATGCGTATTTCTTTTATAAACTATAGGGTTCCGCAAATAAGTATGAATCAAAAAATAATTCATATATTTAATACGCATGTACGTATGCTAATTTAAGTAACAAGGGCAAATGTAATCTTCCGGTAAAATTATCACGGACATTTTTTTGAAAACCGTAAATAGTGTTTACCTCATTTTAAAATTATGATCCATTATATATTCCATTTACATTTGAATCTAACTCGCAAAATTTTCTTGTTATTTTAATTTCACGGCCACCATACTCTAAAACAAATCAACCTTGAATATCATGATGCTACGATCTAATCAAATTACGCTTGCTGCTTCAAAATGTACCAATACATATGACACTGACTTTTAATCACACATTCATGATGTTGTTAACAATAGTTATCGAAAATAGATTTTGTTGTCGCAATAACGATCACAGAAAATCATAAATATTAAATAATAAAAAATATTAAAAAATTACTTAAACTAATTTAAATAAATTAATAATTAAGTTTTGCAAGAAAGTTTTTCTTTTCATAAAATGTTATTGTAGGTCCTTATGCTACAAAATTTCTATGTACCATATGTGACAACTAAAAATTTAGCACGAAATTTTTAAAATCGTATGTTATAAATGTGCATATGTACGAATAGTACATTTACTTTCTTAGGTAGTTAAATAAATAAGAAAATTATTTAATATTTATTTTTTTGTTAACGGTTTACAAAAAGAGAAGAAAACTAACAACAAATCAACGATATATAAGTCGGTCATGGTCTTTCTGATTGAATGAAATTGAATGGTACAAGCAGTATATAGTAATACGTACGTATGTATCTCATGCATAGTCGTATATAGGTTTGGTTTCGTTATGCTTTACGTTCAGCATAATATGTGAATGTTTACCGCTGCTGTTTACAATAATTTACGTTCGCTTAAGAATATTTGTATATCCCGTTATTCCACCATACCACCAATTAATTGATTATCGTAACATTTACATTTTGTTTGTGCTAAGTGTTTACGCGAAAAAACATTAACTGGAAGAAATGTTGAAAGACAATGAACGTCCTTGCATATATGTATATCGATTAGAAAAATGTTTTCTTATTAATGTTTATAAACATTACGATATTGCATAAAATGAAAGTCGATTTTGATATGTATATGTACAAAATAATGAATGTTGCATTGCAATAAATACAAGTTTAGAAAATCGTGTACATATAGAAAACTATCTAAATATTATGCTTTTTAATAAAATATTTGACGTTTGACAATGGTAACACTAAAAAATCATAAAATGTTGAGAACATTATTGTTATGTGGACATCTTTCAATATTTTTTGTCGTCATGGGTATTTTGCTGTTTCTACAAACTTTGCCCTTTCAGAACCAGTCTCAAGATTGTATGAGATGTTTTAATTCAGGTTATGATGTTTTCGATTTTAATCTGACAAAAAATTCGCTTAGAAATAAATTGTTTACATTCTTTTCTTATTTTTGTGCTTTTGCTTACCGATTGTATATTTACAGCATGTAATAAATAGATGAAGAACTAATACATATGCAAATTTGATAGTTTTATAATGGCGCATCATATATTCGGTATGCTAAAATTTAACTTTGAGAATATTTCGCGGTTTATTGTTATTTCAAATTTTGTGAATGCCTTGAGAGTTGGTTGTCCTAAAAAAATGTATTTGGCATTGAAGATATTAGTTATTATAAAATATATGAATCAGGTAGTTATGATACTGATTGTCGGTTTTTCCTCAACTAACATACAAACAACTAATATCTATAAGTTTTTGGAGTCGCTGATTACGATCCCGTTGTACTTACGCCCCCATCATGGATAGCTGAAGGTCAAACACTTTAGTTCGAATGATATAATTTTATTGACCCCGGACTCTAAGAGAAAAGGAAATTTTACGTCCAAGTACGCTTTGAACTTTTAGTCAAAGTTACCTCTGGAGGCTATTTGGAGGTCATCTGTAGGTCAAATTCTCTCAGCTGATATCTAAGAAGCGAGATATCGTATATATTATCTCTATGGAAGTTCATGAGGATTAGTCTCTTACGAAAAAATCATTAAGGGGCAATTCACTAAATACACTAATTTCATTACGACGAAAGGTAAAGCCGTCTTTATAGAAGAATTAGAAATAAGATTGTCGAAAACCCATGAGTTATACAATCAATTTATCGAAGTTGAAGACCAAATATTCAACATTGATGATAACATGGTATCGGAGATATAGTAATAGACGATATGTATTTTCCAATAGTGGTAGCAATCCAACAATTGATTAGGGAAACAACATTAAACCCAGTGACAAATTTAGGCTAAGATGATACGGCTAATATCTCAGCGAATATGGGCTTTCGATTCGATTTCAAGTTACCACGCCTTAATCCCCCAATATTTGATGGAAATGTAAAACAGTGGCAATCAGTTTACGACATTTTCATATCCACTGTACACGAGAACATCAACACGTCTCCCACGCAAAAGTTCAAATATCTGCTGGGCCAATTACGGAGTGCTACCTATTTGTCCACATGTCATTTTCGAGTGGATTACGCTAATTATCTGTAAGCGATTAGCGGTTGACCAAGCCTATAATCGAAACCTACGTTCGTGATTTTTTCGCAGTGACAAAATGTAATAAAGCCCCTTCCACTAATATTATGAAGTTACACGATGTAGTTGATGAAACTTTGCACGGCTTAAAATCACTTGGCCCAAAAGCGACGGAACGAGATCCATGGATATTTTTATTAGCCAACGATAAGTTGAATGAAGAAACGAAACGTATGTGGAAGTATGAAACTGCAGAAGACGACAACCCTACAATTCAGCAATCCCTTGACTTCCTATGGAGACGGCTCTCGAACGCGTAAACCCCAGAGATAATTATAATCATGCGATCCAAACCACAGTGAAAACGTTTCACTCAAATGCTCAGTTACCTAGTTGTCCAATTTGCCACATAAACCGTAGATCGTTTGATTGCCCAAACTTCGAAAGCACATCGTGTCGGTGTGTATTGATCACCTAATTACCAATTGCAAAAGTCCCAAACACTGCTGGAAGTGTTGAAAACATCATAACACTCTCCTGCATCTTATACCAAATAGTGACATCCCAAGTGGTAACCAAGGTTCCTCATTACCAACCGAAGCCAATACCAATGAAGCTGTTGCCCAATTTGCAGTAAGTTTACATCAGGCAAACCTACTACATAGTAGATTATGAGAATACCAACTCCAATGTCAATGCAGCCAAGGATTCCAATTTTACCAACAGCCTCCATTGAAGTACACGATAGATTCGGTAATTGGATCTGATGTCGAGCGTTTATTAGATTCTGGTCCAACACATTCATTTGTTTCGGAAGATTTGTTTCGGGAGATTTTCATATAAAAATCTCGTGTCACGGTGTTTGTGGTCGCACTACTCCGAAACGGCTCGACCGATTTTTATGAAATTTTTTATGTATGTATATTTGGTAGGTATGAGAATAGGTCGTAAAGTATATTTCATACCGCTAGGTGATTAGGGTGTCCCCCTTATCCCCAAAATTATTTTATATATCTAACAAAAAATTTTTTTCGTATTTTTTTTTGATGTGGCATCAAAAAATATAGGTATTTAATATAGGTACCCCAAATTTTCACCCTCCTACCCCACTCTCCCATTTTTTAATCGCGATTTTAGTATTTTTGTATGAACAATATCCAAATAATTTAACTGTAGTTCGTATTTCAAACATAACGAAATAATTTATGTTGTTGTATGGCAGTAGGCGCTGCGTCAGCCTCATCGAACTTTCAGCCACATATGCGCAAGTCATTCACGAAAAGCGTTGCATCGTTTTGACTTTTCATTCTGCATTTGTTATGTATCACAACGCAGGGTGTGCAAAATTTTGTTCGATTTATTTTAATTTATAAGAAATATAACGTGTTTTATGATTGTAAAAAGGTAAATACTAAAACAACAAATTACATTATCGGTATACCGTTTTTCATCAGTAAGTACAACAATTTTGTCTCTTTGTGTGTGTGTATTATAGTGAACAATGCCAGCAAGACGCAAATGGGCCCATTTGGGTCGTCGAACGATTAAAGTAACAAACATACGAAATAATAGAGCAGAAAGAACAAACGAACAAATCCAACAAGATAACGAAAATGTGCGTGTGAGCACGTCGCAATTGCGTGGATCTCAATCACAAGAGGCATGAGCTGAACCTTATCAACAACGAGAATTGGAACGGAGACAAGCGCGCCGGTTCGTAGTTAACACACGCAGAGTAAATGACCGACAACGCCAACAAGTACATCGAGCATTTACATCCGCTTCATTCCTTCGTCTCGCATTCGAGTACGAGCCAGATATTCAATATTCCACTCATCCGAAAGTGCTGATTGGTGCTATGGACAAAGAATGTCCCCATTGTCATGCGCTCAAATTCAAACATGAGTCAGCCGGGACGTGTTGCGCATCAGGAAAAGTGCAACTACCAAAAATTAAGACACCACCAGAACCATTGAACGGCTTGCTCATCGGCACGGATCCAGATTCAAACCTATTCCTTAAGTCCATTCGCACATTTAATTCCTGCTTTCAAATGACTTCGTTCGGAGCAACAGAAATAGTTCATAATACTGCAGCAAATGGTCAAAAATTCAATTCAACGTTCAAAATCAAAGGCCAAGTTTACCACAAAGTAGGCTCATTGCTGCCAATGCCAAACGAACCACATAAATTTTTACAAATCTACTTCATGGGCGCGAGGACATCAATCATGTGGATGCACGTTGCGGCTACAATAACCTCAATTCGCCTAATACTAGGCGCATCGTCGGCGAACTGGACGCCATATTGAATGAGCACAATGAACTATTGAAAATGTTCAAATCACACATTCACGAATTGCAAAGTGACAATAACGCTATTGCCATAAATCCTGATAAAACACCAGCTGGAGAGCACGTGCGTAGATTCAATGCACCTGTTGTTGACGACGTTGCTGGAATCATGATTGGTGACCGCACATCGACACGAGAAATCGTGATTCGAAGAAGAACCAATAATCTGGAGTTCATCGCCGACACACACCGTTCATACGATGCTCTCCAATATAATTCCTTCATTAGGAATATCATTACTCATTTGGAATTAATATTTATGAATATGTTGTTACAGGAGCCGAAACAAACAAGAAAGTGAGCTCGATGGATTTTTACGCGTATCGTATGTTGATTCGACGCGGTCAGGACAGCGTCATTCTGCGATGTCATGAGCTGTGCCAACAATTCATGGTCGATATGTACGCGAAGGTAGAGAGCGAACGACTGCGATTCCTACTACATAATCAACAGAAGCTGCGTGCGGAAGAATACATTCACTTGCGAGACGCTATCATGAGTGACACCGACATCGCCGAAATTGGTAACTCTATCATTCTACCATCATCGTACGTAGGCAGTCCACGTCATATGCATAAGAATAAATACAGGATGCTATGACCTTCGTGCGCGAGTACGGACGACCGTGTTTATTTATCACGTTTACATGTAATCCAAAGTGGCAGGAGATTACATCTTTACTATTGCCAGGCCAAAATGCAATACATCGTCATGACATTACAGCACGTGTATTCAAACAAAAATTGAAGTCTTTAATGAGCTTCATTACCAAATTACACGTATTCGGTCCCACACGTTGCTGGATGTATTCGGTTGAATGGCAAAAGTGAGGATTACCTCATGCACACTTTTTGATTTGGTTAGTCGACAAAATACGCCCTGAGGAAATCGATAGTGTAATTTCCGCGGAAATTCCAGATCCATCTACTGATCAACTACTGTTCGATATTGTTACCACAAACATGATTCATGGCCCATGCGGTGATCTGAATCGTTTATCGCATTGCATGGCAGATGGAAAATGTACAAAGCGTTTTCCTAAAGATTTCACCAACGACACAATCACAAATGTCGACGGATATCCAATATATCGTCGAAGAAATACTGATAATGGCGAACATTCATTTACGCCAAATATCAACAACGCAGACATTGACATTGACAATCGTTGGGTGGTACCATATTCGCCTCTGCTAAGCAAAACATTCAATGTTCATATTAATGTTGAGTTCTGCAGTTCGGTGAAGAGCATCAAATACATTTGCAAGTATGTGAATAAAGGCAGTGATATAGCTGTGTTTCAAATTCAAAATACCGATGTGAATGCTCCTCGATTGAATGACAACGACGAAATAATGCGCTACCAAATTGGCCGATACATCAGCTCCAAAGAAGCTGTCTGGCGTATCGTTGGTTTTCAAATTTATGAACGGGACCCAGCAGTTATACATTTAGCCGTACATCTTGAAAACGGCCAGCGCGTATTTTTCACCAACGAGACAGCAATTGAGCGTGCCATAAATCCACCAAAAACTACACTCACGGAATTTTTCGAATTGTGTAATCGTGCGGATACTTTTGGTGCCTTTGCACGAACACTACTCTATTCCGAAGTACCACGCTATTTCACATGGAATCAAACAAAAAAATGAATGCCGCGCAAGCAAGGCACACCAATTGGTGAGTGCCCGGCCTATTCAAATCAAACACTTTGGGCCGAGTATATACGGTCACTCCAAGACAGATTGAGTGCTTCCATCTGCGACTGTTGTTGGTTAATGTCACCGGCCCATTGTCATTTCAAGATATACGCAAAGTGAATGAACAACAGTATCCAACATATAAAGATGCATGCCTTGCTCTCGGCTTGCTCGAACACGACAATCACTGGGACGATATGCTTGCTGAAGCAGCATTGAGCTGTACAGCAACACAAATTCGTCTACTAATCGCTATAATGTTGACTACATGTTTCCCGGGACGAGCAGATACGTTGTGGGATAAGCACAAATGTTCAATGACTGACGATATATTGCATCGAATTCGTATACGGTGCAACGATTTAACGATTACATTCAGCGACGCTACGTACAATGAAGCATTGATTGCTATCGAGGATCTTTTCGTTTTCATTGCCAATTTACCACTCAGTCATTTCGGTATGAGTTCGCCAAATCGAAGTGCATCTAATTTAATGTACATCGAAATGAATCGTGAACAACAGTACGATACTGAAGAAATGGCAGCGATTGTTACTCGCAATGTCCCACTACTGACTCATGAACAAAAAATCATTTACGATCGCATTATGCTGGCTGTTTCGGCGGGATAAGGTGAATTCTTTTTTTTGTATGCACTCGGTGGAACTGGCAAAACATTTCTCATTTCGCTAATTCTCGCCGAAATACGATCAAATAATGGCATCGCATTGGCCGTTGCATCATCTGGCATTGCGGCAACTTTATTGGATGGAGGCAGAACAGCTCATTCAGCATTTAAGCTGCCACTGAATATTCAAAATAACCCAGACGCAGTGTGCAACATAAAAAAACAATCGTCCAAGGCCACAGTGCTGAAACAATGCAAAATTATCATCTGGGATGAATGCACTATGGCACACAAACATTCTCTGGAGGCGTTGAACAGAACACTCAAAGATATAAAGCACAACGACAAACTATTCGGCGGCACTCTGTTATTCCTTTCAGGTGATTTCAGACAAACATTTCCTGTCATACCACGTTCAACGTACGCTGATTAGATCAACGCTTCCTTGAAATCATCGCCACTGTGGCGTAATGTTGAAAAAGTTCAGCTACAAATAAACATGCGCGTCCAAATGTTACAAGATCCATCCGCTGACACATTCTCGAACCAATTGTTAGATATCGGCAATGGAAAAGTTGCTATTTATGAAAATACTGGATGCATAAAATTGCCCACTAATTTCTGCACAATCGTTGATTCGCAAAATGCTCTCATTGACCGCATATTTTCCGATGTACGCACACAATACATAAATCATGCGTGGCTGGCAGAAAGAGCCATTTTGGCAGCAAAAAATGTGAACGTCCACGATTTAAACTGCAAGATACAGCGAGCTGTAAATTATCCAACAGAGTTTTTGAACTCACTGGATTTGCCAGGCATGCCACCTCACCTTCTACGACTGAAAGTTGAATCTCCTGTTATTTTACTTCGGAATTTGAATCCACCACGGCTGTGCAATGGCACGCGATTGATCATTAAAAAATTGATGAAAAACATTTTCGAAGCCACCATTTTGATTGGCAAATTCCGAGCCGAAAATGTTTTGCTGCCACGAATTCCAATGATTCCCACAGACCTGCCAATTGAATTCAAACGCGTTCAATTTCCTATTAGATTGGCATTCGCAATGACAATCAATAAGTCGCAAGGCCAAACGATGTCTGTTTGCGGCTTAGATTTGGGCACACCATATTTTTCACACGGACAATTATACGTGGCATGTTCTCGCGTGGGCAAACCATCGAGCTTATTTGTGTTGGCTAAAGACGAACTGACAAAAAATATCGTACACTCAATTGCTCTTCGAAATTAATATTGATTTTCTTTATTTCATTTTCCTACTTTAGAATAAAAAATATATTAATTTTTTCACTTTACATTTAACTTTTAAGAGATCAAACAATGAATATGTCCGTTACGTTAATGAAATATGTACATTGAATTGAGAAAAGGAATGATTGGTGTTTTTTGTTTTTATCGGCGTTCATCGTCTATGCGCTCCATTCCTCTTTCTATCATAGATCCCATCCCCACACACTTACAATAAATTCGTTATTTTTTATTTAACAACCAAAATATTCACTAGAAATAATTTATATCGCAGAACAACGTTTGCCGGGTCAGCTAGTTATTAGGTATATATTTAGCTAGCGAGGCTGTAGAACGCTTTGAAATAATTTGAAAAAGAAAAAAAAAATTTTTATGAAATTCTTTTATTTGTGGGTGGAACATAAGGGGTGCGGGGGTAGCTTCCCTCGAAATACAATCAAATTTTATCATTGTATCTGATAAATATGTTAAAATTGAGAAAATGATGATTTAACCGATGTGTAGGTGGAAAATAAGGGATGGAAGGGTGGATTCCCTTAGCGAACACCACCAACTTGTATTGTCACCGAAGTTACACATGCGTGCCAATTTTCATCAATATTGATAAAGTCTAAGCATTAAATTTTGCAATGCAAGATTTGATCACATCCGTGTAAGTTAAATAAAAGAATTTAAAAATAAAACAATTTAACAATGCATATTAAAAGCGGAATGTATAATATAGTTTGTAGCGTAGTGGTTAAACACTGGACTAGAGCGGCAAAGGTTTTCGGTTCGGTTATTTTTTTTTTAGTATTCATGTAATGGCCAAATATTTTACTTTAAATTAAATATTCCGCTATATAGTTATTACAGTAATTATACAAGAAAATACGTAGTACACGTTTATATGCGCCTAAATGTATGCGAACACTACTATAAATTATTTAAAACTTTTATATTATGATTTGTAGTAAGCCATGAGAATTTTTCTGTAAAATTTTTTTTTCCTGTCATAAACTCATAGCATGCTATGTTTGAAACAATATAACAATAAAATTAAATACATTTTCTCAAGTTGGATCGTAGCTTAGTAGTAACGTATTGGATTAGTTAGAGCGGCTGAGCTCTGCGGTTCGATAATGCTCGCGGTATATTTCAGTTTTGTTTTTCCAATTTATATTTTTTGGACGTGATCACGTCTTACCCCGCATATTCAGCAAATTGGCATGAAATTTTGCCCTTGGTCATGAGCAATTACTCATCAACTGTTATCATTATGTTTAACTAAAATGTATGATTTCTTAGGTTGGTCCTTAGGCTTCATGCATCACGCATTATATTTGTGCAACGGTGTGGCAAGCTACGCCGCGAACATCATCCAATCCGACCAATTCTGAAGTCAATTTTTGCATAAAGAAACAGTGGTGGTTAATTTATTTTAAATTAAAGTAATTAACGTCCACATAAATTTTAATTGAAATTAAAATCTGCAAATAGCAATTTACAATAGCTCAGGACACTGTAGGGAGATAATCCCTCATTTATTTGTGCGTAAAAAACTGTAGCAGATAATTTATATTAAATTAAAATAATTAATCTCAACACTTTATAAACGTTATCACGCAAAACACCTACGGCCGTGTAGACGACACAGCCCACCCCAAATTTTGTTTTTTGAAGAAAAGCACAGCTCCCGCTATTTATCGTTCTGTAAGGTTTTTTGTGTGATGCCCCAACGCATTTAAAATCATTCATAAAAACCCTTACTCTTTGGTTTAAGGTACATATATTTAAGGTACAATACTCCTGAAAAGCCTTTAATTTCGAGCTACTCCTACTCAGCTAAATAATAACGGCTAATCAAATAGCAAATGGTCAAATGGTGATCGTAGCAGCGGCCACAGGACATCCCCATTATATATAAATTGTATCCGTCCTATAGGAAGGGCTATACCCCCTAGTATATTTATATTTGGACTCTATATTTCATGAAATCGCAAGAATCAGAAGATGGTCAACACGGAAATTCTCATGGTTTTAATCAAGATGAGCAAGTGACTTGATTCGAGACGCAGGTCATATATAGCTTCTAGATTAAAAGGAAATAATTGTTTAGCTCTAGGTACTCGAGTGAATTTTTATTGTGATCGATATCGCCCATTCCGGAAATTGTTTTCTAAAGCAACGGGCTTGGTTTATTGCAATGATGTTGATCATACGTGTTCTAATTTTTAGTCAGAACAAAAGTTTGGAGCTGGATACGGACACAACACAGGATTAAACCAATGGATGTTAAATACTTTTTTCGTTATTTCCTAATTAAAATACTTTGTACAGCATTTATTTAAATAATTGATATTTCGCCACATTGGCATCATCAGAATATAATAAATATACAATTAACGATTCATTAAATAATTTACTTAAATAAATATTAATAAATAGCAATAAAAATAAAAAACCAGTGTGGTTTTTTAGACCACAAAAGATGTTGGTCTAAAAAACACAAGATTTTTATTTTTATTTTTATTGCTATTTATTAATATTTATTTAAGTAAATTATTTAATGAATCGTTAATTGTATATTTATTATATTCTGATAATGCCAATGTGGCGAAATATCAATTATTTAAATAAATGTAAAGAAAACAAAAGTTGTACAAAGTATTTTAATTACAACTGGCTTAGAACTGGGTACATGACCTAGTTATTGTAGAAAAGAAAGATGGCTCATTAAGAATATGCCTTAATCCATTGGAACTAAATAAGGTGATCAATGGATTAGCTGGTAAAAAAATGTATACAGTGTTAGACATAAAAGGTGGGTTTCATCAAATAGAATATAAGTTTTCCTACATTTGCACATTTAATACGCCATGGGATCGCTATTAGTATAAAATATAACCATTTGGGTTGGCTACTGGAGGGATATGTCAAAGAGAAAATTTAAGGATATTTGGGATCATTCCAGGAGTTGCCATATACTTTGATGATTTAATAATTGCAGCAGAAAATGAAGAGGAGTATGACAAGCTGGTTGATTTAGTATTAAGTAAAGTTAAGCAAAATCGAGTGATATTCAATCCAGGCAAAACACAATACAAAGTTAGTATTGCAAAATATTTAGGGTTTAAATATACGAAAGGTGGAGTTAAACCATATGTTAAGCAAGTTAAGTCAATCTCTAACTTAGCAGTGCCTAAAGATAGAAAATCAGTTCAAAGATTTTTGGGAATGCTTGTATATTTACATAATTTCATTCCCGACTAGAGAGTTGTTCCCGTTAATTCCCGGGACAAAGGACCCTATAGGATAAGCATAGTAAATTGGGCCCAAAACAACGTATTTTCTATTTTCCCCATAGATAAGCTTGGGCCCAGTTGCATGAAATGGAATACATCATTTTTCGATATTTCTAAATATTTTTTGCGACTTTTTAGGATTGGTGGTTCTTTAGTATATTGTTTTATAATTGCAAAAATATTTCGCAACTCCCTCCCACTTGTTTACAGGGTGTTACAGCAGTTTTATGCATTTGTCATTTTTATAATTTTTATATTTTTCTAAATTCAATAAATTGCTTTGTTTTGAATAAAAAAATATTCCAGACAGTAATTATGGTGTATGTTAGCCTAATTATGCGAATTATAATTAATTTGCACACTACAGTGACGCACTTCCGGTTTTGAATGCAAATATTACATAATTGAATATACATCATTTTTCGATATTTCTAAATATTTTTTGCGACTTTTTAGGATTGGTGGTTCTTTAGTATATTGTTTTATAATTGCAAAAATATTTCGCAACTCCCTCCCACTTGTTTACAGGGTGTTACAGCAGTTTTATGCATTTGTCATTTTTATAATTTTTATATTTTTCTAAATTCAATAAATTGCTTTGTTTTGAATAAAAAAATATTCCAAACAGTAATTATGGTGTATGTTAGCCTAATTATGCGAATTATAATTAATTTGCACACTACAGTGACGCACTTCCGGTTTTGAATGCAAATATTACATAATTGAATATACATCATTTTTCGATATTTCTAAATATTTTTTGCGACTTTTTAGGATTGGTGGTTCTTTAGTATATTGTTTTATAATTGCAAAAATATTTCGCAACTCCCTCCCACTTGTTTACAGGGTGTTACAGCAGTTTTATGCATTTGTCATTTTTATAATTTTTATATTTTTCTAAATTCAATAAATTGCTTTGTTTTGAATAAAAAAATATTCCAAACAGTAATTATGGTGTATGTTAGCCTAATTATGCGAATTATAATTAATTTGCACACTACAGTGACGCACTTCCGGTTTTGAATGCAAATATTACATAATTGAATATACATCATTTTTCGATATTTCTAAATATTTTTTGCGACTTTTTAGGATTGGTGGTTCTTTAGTATATTGTTTTATAATTGCAAAAATATTTCGCAACTCCCTCCCACTTGTTTACAGGGTGTTACAGCAGTTTTATGCATTTGTCATTTTTATAATTTTTATATTTTTCTAAATTCAATAAATTGCTTTGTTTTGAATAAAAAAATATTCCAGACAGTAATTATGGTGTATGTTAGCCTAATTATGCGAATTATAATTAATTTGCACACTACAGTGACGCACTTCCGGTTTTGAATGCAAATATTACATAATTGAATATACATCATTTTTCGATATTTCTAAATATTTTTTGCGACTTTTTAGGATTGGTGGTTCTTTAGTATATTGTTTTATAATTGCAAAAATATTTCGCAACTCCCTCCCACTTGTTTACAGGGTGTTACAGCAGTTTTATGCATTTGTCATTTTTATAATTTTTATATTTTTCTAAATTCAATAAATTGCTTTGTTTTGAATAAAAAAATATTCCAAACAGTAATTATGGTGTATGTTAGCCTAATTATGCGAATTATAATTAATTTGCACACTACAGTGACGCACTTCCGGTTTTGAATGCAAATATTACATAATTGAATATACATCATTTTTCGATATTTCTAAATATTTTTTGCGACTTTTTAGGATTGGTGGTTCTTTAGTATATTGTTTTATAATTGCAAAAATATTTCGCAACTCCCTCCCACTTGTTTACAGGGTGTTACAGCAGTTTTATGCATTTGTCATTTTTATAATTTTTATATTTTTCTAAATTCAATAAATTGCTTTGTTTTGAATAAAAAAATATTCCAAACAGTAATTATGGTGTATGTTAGCCTAATTATGCGAATTATAATTAATTTGCACACTACAGTGACGCACTTCCGGTTTTGAATGCAAATATTACATAATTGAATATACATCATTTTTCGATATTTCTAAATATTTTTTGCGACTTTTTAGGATTGGTGGTTCTTTAGTATATTGTTTTATAATTGCAAAAATATTTCGCAACTCCCTCCCACTTGTTTACAGGGTGTTACAGCAGTTTTATGCATTTGTCATTTTTATAATTTTTATATTTTTCTAAATTCAATAAATTGCTTTGTTTTGAATAAAAAAATATTCCAGACAGTAATTATGGTGTATGTTAGCCTAATTATGCGAATTATAATTAATTTGCACACTACAGTGACGCACTTCCGGTTTTGAATGCAAATATTACATAATTGAATATACATCATTTTTCGATATTTCTAAATATTTTTTGCGACTTTTTAGGATTGGTGGTTCTTTAGTATATTGTTTTATAATTGCAAAAATATTTCGCAACTCCCTCCCACTTGTTTACAGGGTGTTACAGCAGTTTTATGCATTTGTCATTTTTATAATTTTTATATTTTTCTAAATTCAATAAATTGCTTTGTTTTGAATAAAAAAATATTCCAGACAGTAATTATGGTGTATGTTAGCCTAATTATGCGAATTATAATTAATTTGCACACTACAGTGACGCACTTCCGGTTTTGAATGCAAATATTACATAATTGAATATACATCATTTTTCGATATTTCTAAATATTTTTTGCGACTTTTTAGGATTGGTGGTTCTTTAGTATATTGTTTTATAATTGCAAAAATATTTCGCAACTCCCTCTCACTTGTTTACAGGGTGTTACAGCAGTTTTATGCATTTGTCATTTTTATAATTTTTATATTTTTCTAAATTCAATAAATTGCTTTGTTTTGAATAAAAAAATATTCCAAACAGTAATTATGGTGTATGTTAGCCTAATTATGCGAATTATAATTAATTTGCACACTACAGTGACGCACTTCCGGTTTTGAATGCAAATATTACATAATTGAATATACATCATTTTTCGATATTTCTAAATATTTTTTGCGACTTTTTAGGATTGGTGGTTCTTTAGTATATTGTTTTATAATTGCAAAAATATTTCGCAACTCCCTCCCACTTGTTTACAGGGTGTTACAGCAGTTTTATGCATTTGTCATTTTTATAATTTTTATATTTTTCTAAATTCAATAAATTGCTTTGTTTTGAATAAAAAAATATTCCAGACAGTAATTATGGTGTATGTTAGCCTAATTATGCGAATTATAATTAATTTGCACACTACAGTGACGCACTTCCGGTTTTGAATGCAAATATTACATAATTGAATATACATCATTTTTCGATATTTCTAAATATTTTTTGCGACTTTTTAGGATTGGTGGTTCTTTAGTATATTGTTTTATAATTGCAAAAATATTTCGCAACTCCCTCTCACTTGTTTACAGGGTGTTACAGCAGTTTTATGCATTTGTCATTTTTATAATTTTTATATTTTTCTAAATTCAATAAATTGCTTTGTTTTGAATAAAAAAATATTCCAAACAGTAATTATGGTGTATGTTAGCCTAATTATGCGAATTATAATTAATTTGCACACTACAGTGACGCACTTCCGGTTTTGAATGCAAATATTACATAATTGAATATACATCATTTTTCGATATTTCTAAATATTTTTTGCGACTTTTTAGGATTGGTGGTTCTTTAGTATATTGTTTTATAATTGCAAAAATATTTCGCAACTCCCTCCCACTTGTTTACAGGGTGTTACAGCAGTTTTATGCATTTGTCATTTTTATAATTTTTATATTTTTCTAAATTCAATAAATTGCTTTGTTTTGAATAAAAAAATATTCCAAACAGTAATTATGGTGTATGTTAGCCTAATTATGCGAATTATAATTAATTTGCACACTACAGTGACGCACTTCCGGTTTTGAATGCAAATATTACATAATTGAATATACATCATTTTTCGATATTTCTAAATATTTTTTGCGACTTTTTAGGATTGGTGGTTCTTTAGTATATTGTTTTATAATTGCAAAAATATTTCGCAACTCCCTCCCACTTGTTTACAGGGTGTTACAGCAGTTTTATGCATTTGTCATTTTTATAATTTTTATATTTTTCTAAATTCAATAAATTGCTTTGTTTTGAATAAAAAAATATTCCAGACAGTAATTATGGTGTATGTTAGCCTAATTATGCGAATTATAATTAATTTGCACACTACAGTGACGCACTTCCGGTTTTGAATGCAAATATTACATAATTGAATATACATTATTTTTCGATATTTCTAAATATTTTTTGCGACTTTTTAGGATTGGTGGTTCTTTAGTATATTGTTTTATAATTGCAAAAATATTTCGCAACTCCCTCTCACTTGTTTACAGGGTGTTACAGCAGTTTTATGCATTTGTCATTTTTATAATTTTTATATTTTTCTAAATTCAATAAATTGCTTTGTTTTGAATAAAAAAATATTCCAAACAGTAATTATGGTGTATGTTAGCCTAATTATGCGAATTATAATTAATTTGCACACTACAGTGACGCACTTCCGGTTTTGAATGCAAATATTACATAATTGAATATACATCATTTTTCGATATTTCTAAATATTTTTTGCGACTTTTTAGGATTGGTGGTTCTTTAGTATATTGTTTTATAATTGCAAAAATATTTCGCAACTCCCTCCCACTTGTTTACAGGGTGTTACAGCAGTTTTATGCATTTGTCATTTTTATAATTTTTATATTTTTCTAAATTCAATAAATTGCTTTGTTTTGAATAAAAAAATATTCCAAACAGTAATTATGGTGTATGTTAGCCTAATTATGCGAATTATAATTAATTTGCACACTACAGTGACGTACAGTCCTGTACTAAATGATAACCGCACCTCTAATTTAAGATTTATTTCATTTCAAATAAATTCATTTAAAATTGTTCCTATATATGCAAAAATAATACTCTTCAGTTTACCAATGCGTGCACAAATACAAATCATTATTTTCTGCGGGATCATGGACAATTGGAGAACCCCCATTTAGTATGGTTATAAAAGATAGCCGCTTAAGTATTATAGCCGTTAAATATTATTCCGATTTTTGTTATTTTTTAAATATGGGTGGAAAAGGTAGTTTGAACGAGTTTGATAAATTGACGTTATTAAGAAAAGTAATATGAGTATCCGTTAATAGCAGAAAATATTAGTTGGAGTGAGAAGGTAGTGCTAAATTATTTAAAAAATTCGCAATTATACGGTTCGCATAAAAGTGCAGGCCGCCGGCCAGTGGAACTTATTGATAGAGAAAAACGGTTAATTTTACGAAACGTCTCTAATTTTATTGGCACCGTGCAACAAATTGCGTTAAAAGCTTGAGATAATACAAAGATTTGTAATGTGAGGAAAGTATTAAGAGAGTCAGATAATATACAAATCAAAAAATTACAAAGAAAACCACAACTGTTATCAAATCATAAAGATGCCAAATTGCGTTTCGCGAAGGAACATATGTCTGTGGAAGAAAAAGTGGCAGCGCGTTATTTTTAGTGACGAAAAAAATTGAATATGGATAGCCTTGATTAATGGCAATATTATTTTCACGACCTTTGAAAAGAACTTCTTGTGCTATCGAGGCGTCAACGAGGTGGAGGATCTCTGATTGTTTGGGGTGCAATTGGCTATGGAGGAAGAATGGATGTGAAGTTTATGTCCGGTCGTCTTAACAGCAACCGGTATAAATCCATGCTATCCCGAAACATTACCAGTTGTTGATGCACAAAATGGCGACCCAAACTTTATTTTCCAGCAGGATAATGCAGCCGTACACACCGCCGGGATAGTAAATTATTGGTTTACGCAGGCTCAGATACCAGTTTTGAAACAGCCAGCAAGGTCACTCGACATTAACAGCATCGAAAACATATGGGGTGTACTCAGCAGAGTTGTATATGCTGAAGGAACACAATACAGCAGCGTTCATGAACTAAAGTCATCAGTACAACGCGAATTGGCTAATATTTCAAATTAATATGCCAAAACTTGTACAAAAGTATGCCAAATCGAATTTTCGAAATAATTAAAAACAATGGCCGAAACACAAAATATTAATTGGAATAAAAAATCATTTTTATAACTGTGCTTTTTATATTTATTTCCTATTAAAAACAATAAAATATTGTGTGCGGCTATCTTTTATTACCATACTAAATGAGGGTTACTCATAAATTTTCCATGACGCCGCAGAGAATAAAGTTGGTAAAGTGAAAAGTATTATTTTTGCAAAGGAAGAATTTTAAAAGAATTTATTTGAAATTAAATAAATCTTAAATTAGGAGTGCGGCTATCATTTAGTACTTGACTGTATAATTAATTTGCACACTACCAAGCCAAACAGAAGTGCGATCATTATTAATAAAAAATCTAAAAATTGTATTCATTGGTATTTCATTTATTATCGTTTTTATTTACCGGAGAATTTTTGGATAAGCGCAGAAATAACCTTATTCCAAAATAAGCAGCATAAAAAATTCACATTATTTTGGAAGGAGCAAAACAAACTTATCCATAGAAACATTCCTTACTAAACTATTGTAACTTTAGAACAAGTTATGTAGAGACTCAATCTGAGATTTGACAACCAGAATTCATAGCATTTATAATATTATCTGCTAGACCTTTGCGGTGCTTTGATAATACATGTGGGTTGTGTCTTGCGTAGCCCAAATACCATATCACTGAAGTTATATGACTGCATGTACCGACAACTCTGCTCCCAGTTTTGCACTTACAGTAATATCCTAAAATTGATTCGGCTCCACTACCATTAGGAAAGAATTCTAACCATAACTGATGAATCCGAGTTGACGAAAAACGAATTCAATTTTGCGTCTTATCAAATTCTTCATTTCGTTATGTATAAAGATCTTGTAACTAGAATCTGCCTTCATGTGTTCATAAGTATATCATTTTCCTTGGTCTAACTGATACATACCTAAAGTGATATTTTTAATTTCTTCTTCTGATAAACATGGAAAGTCTTGAATCTGATTAGTAGCCTCCTCCCAACAAATTCGTTTGTTTTCAAGGCCTAGCTCTTCAATCTTCTTTTGAAGAGAATTGTCATCATTCATTTTGCTCATTGCCTTCTATGCATAACGTGCATGATTTTCGTTTTCTATAAACATAGGAGGACTGTATGCATTCAGTAAGGCACAAGGAATTTTAGTTAAAGATGACAGCTTGGGGAAATAAGTGACTTCAATAGTTGAAGCAAAGAACTTGTATTTTTTGATTCTGCTGTTCACACTTTCCACTATCCATCGATTCATAGTCACAGCTCTGGACTCATTAGCATCTTTTGTGCAAAACTGCTTTTGTCCCTTGGTTAGTAAATGAGGCATTATTGGATTAAGTTTTAGCAATTTCAACTTTTCTATGACATCTCTGAACCCACGATCGAGAAGTAAAACATCATTCTCTAAGAAATATTTTTTAAATCCATAAGGGGTAGAAATCAAGTATTCTAAAATTTTTGAATCGCTATTGTCGTTGTTTGCAAAAACAAACCTTCAACCTCAAGAATGTATCCGTCAGGGAAAACCAAAATCATGGGCTTCAATAAGTTTCTGTATGTATGATTGGAATACGTCAATAATTGTAACTCCTGATCACATGACTTTTGAACATATAGATAAGTACCATCAATGATAACTACAATAGAATTTTCATCTGCACCCAGAAGTTTATGAGCCATTTTAGTTTGATGTTTCATTGCATCTTCTCGTGATAGATGATTATAACCTAAATGAAGATGGACAAAATGCTCATCCAAAGCTTTTCGAACAGATTCAAAGATTGCAGACACTCTTGCTTGACCATCTACATACATTGAATAAATATGCCAAAAATTCCTGTGACAAGTTTACTAGGAATATTCCTAACGCATTTCTCGTAAATCTGTTGCAACTATTTCTGATGTGTGGCTTTACAAAAGCATGAAGGCAATCGAAATTTTTTTGTGAAATCCCAGTGAATTTCTGATAATTATATGGAGTTATTGGAGAGCCGTTGTCGAAATCGATTTTAGAGTATGAGTTGGCCTTACTAAAGTAAACGGCATTGAAAAATTCTTCAATATCTTCAGCGGACAATTATTATTATTATTATTATTAGTTGAGGGCCATGTGGGCGTTCAAGCCACCCCGCACTGCGACCTAAAAGATCTTTTGTGCATGTACCCTACTTAATGAGCCGTCCAGTCAATATTCAGGCTCTTAATGAACCTGACAATACTGCCGGCCGGTATATGGTGCATACCATTCGGGCTCATTACTCTCCCTCCTAGGTGTTGTAACCTTTTGCAGAAAATGGCTGGGCAATGGCACAGAACATGTTCCGCTGATTCCGCTTCCATGTCACAGAAGCGACATCTATCCGTCGAACTTAGGCCCATTTTCTTTAGGTGATACCTTAAGGGGATGTGACCTGTGAGGAAGCCGGTAAGCAGCCTCAACTCAGGTTTCCTAAGTACGAGACATTCCTTGGCCCTGGCCGACGAAGGTGAAATAAATTCCTTCGCCTGTCGCAAACCTGGAATTCCGCGCCAGTAAGAGAACTTTTGCACATCCTCCCAGCGTTTAACTGCTGCCCTATGGTGCCCCTTAGAGACGCCGCAGAAGGGCTCTGGTCCAATTAATGGAAAGGCAGATCCCTCGCGGGCGAGGACATCAGCTGCCTCGTTTCCCACAATTCCAGTGTGGCCTGGCACCCAAACAAGTGTTACCTTATTTGAGCTTGCCAGCAATTTAATAACCTTCAGACAATCCCATACCAGCCTTGACTCAATGGTAAAAGACCTAAGAGCCTTTAAGGCCGATTGGCTGTCTGATACTATATAAACCTTTGCGTCGTTTAGGCCTTTAGAAATGCCTATCCTAGCACAAAGTTCTATAGCATGCACTCCTGCTTGAAAGACGGTTGCATTGGTACCCAAGGACTCCGAGAGTGATACTCCACTCCCATGTATTCCTATCCCCGCCCCATCTTCCGTTTTTGATCCATCTGTAAACCACACCAATGACCCTCGCTCAAAGGATGGTCCCCCTGTACTTCACTCCTCCCGGTTAGGTAATCTAACACAAAATGGTTTGTGGAAATCCAGTTTGGCTGGCATACAGTTGGAAGGCATTCCTATAGTGGGGTCTGTCTGAAACTCCTTAAGGATCTCCAGATGGCCCACCATATTGCCTGGTTTGATGTTACCCTCCGCCTGCATCTTAAGGGCCATAGTAGCAGTATCCTTTTTTACATGCAGATGCAATGGAGTTAGTCCTAGGAGTGTCTCCATTGCTGCGGTCGGACATGTTTTCATTGAGCCCGTAACCCCAATGCAGGCCATACGCTGAACCTTATTCAATAAAGTTTGCGCTGTCCTTTGTTGAGTTTTAGGCCACCACACTAGCGATGCGTAAGTGATCATAGGCCTAATAATTGTTAGAAATGACCAGTAGATCATTTTTGGTTGTAGTCCCCAAATACGTCCATAGAGTCTCTGACAGGCCCAAAAAGCCTTTGTGGCTCTATTTTGAATTTTTTGTATATGTTGTTCCCAGTTCAGTTTATGATCCAGGATAACCCCTAGATATTTAACCTCTTTGGAAAAGGCAACAATAGTACCGTTTAACGAGGGAGCTACAAGCGAGAGCTTTCTCCTCCTCGTAAAAGGGACAATGACAGTTTTGTTTGGATTGACACTAAGTCCTTCCTTGTCACACCACTGCCATATCAAGTTGAGTGCATTTTGCATGAGATCAGAGATGATCTCATCAAACCTGCCTCTAATCACGATAGCCACGTCATCCGCATAGCCCTGGACATCAAACCCATGGCTATTCAGGAGGATCAGCAGTCTATCATTAACCAATGACCATAAAAGAGGAGATAGTACACCTCCTTGGGGACAGCCCTTTACGGCCCTGATGGTTACTGGACTCGCCACCTAATGTGGCTGTAATATGTTCAGCGGACAATACTATTGTTTCTTTAGTTGCAACTAATGATTCTAAAGTCTTCTTATTAAACAAGCCATTTTTGTCAAAATGTGAGCGACAGCATCTATTGCTCATTGGAATAACAATTTTCTTTCTTTTCCACATATCGATTCTCTGTGTACCAGAGCAGCTAGGAAGATTGACTATAATTCCATTTCTTGGAACAGAAGAAACTTTGCTTGGCGTTACAGAAGCTTGACTACTGAGAAATTCAGATGTAAATTCAGATTGAGATTCAGTACTTGTGTTTTCTAATGTCGAAAATGAAGTTGTACTATTCATGGTTGAAGCCTGGAAATCAATCTCTGAAGATGTAGTGCAACAAGAACTATCAGGAGTTATATCCATTTCATAATTATGCAAATTATTGTCCACAGTATTACCCTCAGCTGTATTACCAGGCAGTAAGTGATATCTTTTGAACTTTAATCTTGAATGACACTTCAAACAGGCATAACTATTTGGATTATATGACTTTCCTACGCTTTTTGAGTATGTAGTAACATTTATCCATAAAGAAGGTGCTCCTAAAGTGCAAACTCCTCGCCATTTCAATATGCGTGACTTACATATGCGACAGAGAATATGAGATCGTTCAACTACAATAAACAATTTTATGAGATTACATGCAAAATAAATATAAAAAGTACATTTTACCTTCTGGACCCATTAGTGTTAAGTCAAACAGTTCTAATGATGATGAACACACAAGTTAACGAATTGTAAAAGTATTAAAGATTATGTTACACACAAGTTATATTACTCAAAACAAGACTTGAAATACGATTTATACAACAGTAGTTATACAACAAGAGGTTCGAAAATAATCTAATATACAGTTAAGAGGACGAGATGTGTTTCCTAGGTAACACATCGAGCCCGCAACTGTATATTCAGATGATTTTCGAAGCTAGAGTTGTATACGTTAAGACTATACAACGAATCAACCAAATATATTACACAACCAAATAAAAACTGCACCAAATAAACTCATTTTTGCGAAATGTCAAAAATATTAATTGTTTGTTTATATTCATGGATGATATGATTATAACATAATATGATTTACTTGTTTGTGGCCGAAACACCACTAGTTGTGTTAAATTGAACTATCTGATTGGTCTATTTTCCAATGAGTTGTATAGTCTGTTATATATGTGATTGTTATATAAACATAAAAGTTATGAACCAAATTGTACTGATTGAGATTGAGAGTAATGTGTAATGTGTGAAGGGGCTGCTAGAGAATTTTTAGTATGTTGTTCTACGATTCTTATATAACATATATGTGAAAAATCAAAATTGTATCTCAATGCGAACATATGTAAAATGCCATTGTTCTATGCTTTCCTATGCTTACACATGTAAAAATTGGTCTAGTAAAAATTCAGTTTCTGGAAAACGAAGAAAAGGCTGCCGCTCATATTTTGCAGACAGGTTTCGAAAGATGTGATTAAACATATATTTCAATTTCAAGGCTCTATCTTCATGCGAAAGTACAAAAACGAGGGGCCCAATTTTCACTACATATCACATAGGGGCCTTTCCCGGGAAAAAAGGGAAATTTGTATAAACTGGACTCCCGGGATTTTCATAATAAATCCCGGGAATTTTTAATAAATAATTTAATTTATTTTTTTCTGAAAATTCATTCAATTTGCTCGGTGAATCAGTGTTTTGATAAATTTTTTTTTTTTTTCAGTAGTGAATGATTTTAAATTTTTTTTTTATGATGGACCTTAATCTCAAAATTCATCTTTGCAAAATGAAAAGCTGCATGCGATCAAAAAACGCACATATCAAAGGCGCTATAAGGAACTTCCTAATAAATTATTTAAAACAAAGTTTTGAAAATTTCTCGAAATAATGCCAGTGACAGTTACAGGATGGTTTATGACTATTTAGAAAAAACTGAAGAGTTTTTGATTTAATTTCTATTTTAATCATAAGCCTGGGCAGAACGGTTCCCAATATCTACAGTAATGTTTTTCTGACAGTAACGCTAATTTCGTAGCAATCATTAGTTGTGGATTCAACTTCTAGAGGCGCTTTGATCCAAAAATTGATATATAACAGAGCACCAAAAATAACAAACCATTTTGAGCGTTGAGTTTTCTTTCATTGCATTTAGTGAAAAATGTCTCGCTGGTCAATGGAATAGATTAATTTTAAGCTCTTTTAAATTTATCTTGATTTATATTGTGGTATCGCAAGATCAAAAGTTTACTGAGTTTGCTAAAAAGCTTACTCAATCTTTCAATATTTTTAACGCTATTGAGCATTGCCTTAAAATGATCAGACTTTCATATTATTTTACCAAAGTAATAATATGTATAATGAAGTGAAACAAATTTAAGGCATGAAAAAATCAAGCATGAAGGGCAATATTGGGTTTTTTGGACGATCCTATGTACTCCAAAAAAAAAACGGACGGACGAACCTTAGCTTGGGAACCCACAGTAACTTGAAAGCAAACTTTAACTTGAAGGCGATTCAGATCCTAATCCAGAACACTGTACATGCTCAGAAAATAAATTAACATCATAAGTAAATTATAAACCATCTATTTCCCAAAATGATAAAGAAAAATTAAAAATAAATAGAATTTTACGAAAGAAGCTGAATTAAAAAAAACAAATTATGTTTTCCGTATATTTTATTGATTTTCCGAATTTTTAGTTAATTTCCCGTGATCCCGGGAAATTGGGTTTTATCTCTCCCAGGATTTTAAAAACAGCCGGGAAAGCAAACCTCTATTCCCGACATGTCAACTGAGTCGTTTCTGTTAAGAGAGCTCCATTTTCTATAGCCTTCCCAAGAGATCCATATTTTCCTTTTCTAGATCAATAGTCCGTTCACTGGATCCAGCTGCTCGCAATGTAAAATTTCCGCTGGTATCACTTCGGTCATACAGTATTTGGCCCACCCCAGAATCCATAGGGCCAGCCTTCGAAGAGGATGGATTGTCCAGTCGGCTGCCTGGAGTACCACTAGGGGTAATAAATTTCTCTCACTTGTGCATTGCATATAATCTGTTTTCACCTCTGAAGTATTGCATACTTGGTCGTTGGATATCGACGACTGGGAGCCCGCTTGCTCACCCCTCAAAGTAGTCGGCACTGGGTATCCATTTCCCTGCGCCGTAAGGTGTTCTCGATTATAGTCCCCCATAGTGGTTATTATATTTAGGAAACTACCCTTAGCTAGTTTTGGTCTACGAATGGTGTTTTATTTCCAATTTACTTGCCGACAAGTCGGTTAGGGTTTCTCTCTATCCGCCACCTGGGGACGCGCCCGATGGGTGTCTAGCAACTCCATACGAGGTATGTTTAATTGACAAGCAATTTGAGTGTTGTGCTACTCACTATAGATTACTTAGGTGTCAGTAACCGGGGTGATTTCCTCCCTCCTGACAACCCTAGGCACATTTGATTTCCTTATATAATTGGGAATAATATGTGAACAATTAAAAATCAGAATTAAAATACTTTTGAAACACAGCGTATCCCTAGTTAATTGGCGTAAACTTTATACCGGAAACATCGATTCAAAATTGTACCAAATCGATACAAAATTATATAAATATACGTGTAATCAATTAGCTACACATACCTTACGCTATGATTTTAATTGATTGCATGCATTTTCTTTGAAATCGATTAGCGATACATTTGTGCCTGTTTTCATATTTGGGAAAAGTATTTGTATAAATTTTCAAAATTTACTAAATTTTATTATTAAAATTATCTATCCTTTTCTCTTTCTAATACTATGTCGAATAATTTATTCTGTTCGTAGTCTTTACGCTGGAGTAAATTGTTGAACGTTTTGAAATACTACTGGAACTGCTTTATTCTGAATCTGCTGTAACTAATCGCTCGACCGTTGAAGGTCAGACCAATTGACAACTCCATTATTCAAATTGGTATTTTTAAAAATGTTCTTGGTTATAATTTGTGTGCCAGCCCACTTGTTAATTTGTGGTATATAATTTAAAATATCAATATTACTAAATAACTGAAAAAAAGGCGCGCCAACCTTTCTTTTATGATCTTGACTACATAGCACATCTAGAAATATTTATTTTGGAAGCTCACCTAAAAACCTTACAGCCACTAATAAATAAGTACATCTGAACAGAATGTGGAAGTAAAATGCTTCAAATAAGCTAGCCTTTAAATGTTCCTTGTTATTTTTGTATTACAATTATACAACTCAATTATATTTTAACAAAAAGTGTTTATTTACTTTAAATGCGCCATCTAACATCTTTCTTCTTTCCATATATTAAAATATACATCCGCGTATCGAGGATTACATCAAATAAACCTTGAAAACAAAATTAATTTCCTCACAATCCACAGGTTTCAGCATATTTTTAATGCGTACAAAAGCCCTAATTTAATCAATTCAATTTTTTGAATTTAAATGTTAAATTTTTTTTATTTTTCTAAACTTACATCTTGTAAACAAGACCGCGCTAATGTGATTTCTAAATATTGTCAAAAATTTGTAGAAATAACAAAATATTTTATTTATTTATGTATAAATTATCAAGCAAATAAAATAAACAACACGATTTTATGTTCGATTAGCAAAAAGATTATCGTGAACCATTATCATACCTCGTAACGATAGTATGTTCAATTATCAATTCATATTTCATCATTCCTTAACAATATCGCACACCAAAAATATTCGATGTAAATCACAAATCGCACACACACACAAATCTCTTGATTATCAAATCGTTTCCAAAAATACTACCACCAAAAATTCACGGATACCCGCGAAGGTTAAGGTACATCTCTAACATTTGGTTAAAATTAAAATGAATCAATTTGATATAAACTATACAGGTATGCGTAACAGCGTAAATATACGAAGAATATGAAGATGATTTGAGTAAATCCACTTTAGTAAATAACGCGGTTGAGTAATTTTCGATGATGATTATCCAATATGTTTGAAATTATGTATATGATCTTGAATTGAATTTGAAACGCAAACTATGTTATAGATAAAAAAAAAACGAAACAACACAAAAAATTAGTTAAGTTGGTTAATGTCATTATCGTACTTAATTATCATAATTTAAATTTATTTGTGTTTTGTTTTCGCAGTCGATAATACGCGGTATTGAGCGCAGGAAATTGGGAAATAGTTTTGTGTAGATGCTCTTTTCTTTCTCGTTATCAGAAGAACTGAAGGAATTGGGTTAACGATCGAATAAGACCTTAAGCTTTCTGTTAAATATATGGTTAGAAATTATGAAACTTAATGCCAGAGACATGGTCAATTCTGAGAGATTGCAAATAATTTTGATTGTTGCAAACTTTCTTCATTTTTTTAAGTTGGAGCAAATTTTATATTTCTAGTGCAGAATTTAAATTAATTAATTTGATAACTATTCTATACACTTGTTGATGTGGATTTCGGTCCCAATAATTTTCATCACCATCAATGAATAGCTGGTAGCGAATGTATATTCTACGGATTGCAACCTTCGAATATGAGCACAATCTGCTCATAATAAGCTTTTAGCAATTGACGTAAGCGAAAAGGCAGCTGTTTTCCAGACTATTACACACTACTTAGTAAAATTCATAAGCACTCGACCGAAGTCAATGTATACTTCCATCGGATAGGTACTGAATTTTTTTGACACCAAATTTCGTAAAGTTCGTAAGTTCGTTAAATTTAATAAATTCGTCTTCAAGTTCTTTTTGAAGCTGTCCTTGGAAATTAAAGTGGCGCTAGCCCATGGACTTTTCACCAACCGTGGGCATTATTATAATACCCATTAGTAACACAAGTCGGATACTTTATTTTATATCATTCTCGACTATAATGGCACTTTATCAACAATCAAAAAATTTTAACTCTAAATATAAACGCAACTCGACAATTAAATTCTTCATTAAACTCTACCATTACCAAAAAACGCCTTTATTGGTACAGCTTTCTCTTCCATAAAGTGCCTATTACAAGTGAGAATGATATAAAATAATAAAATGCAAAACTAGTCGTGTTTTCCATGAGAACTGCACTAGAGCTCGATAAACTTTAAATTTCATTTATTCGACGTAAACGGACAAAAAAAATTCATTAAGCGCTAATGGTGTAGTGCACACACTTTAAGCTGTTACAGCAATAGATTATTACAATTGTAGCTTATTTTTTAGTTACATTTGATAAATCCATGAATTTGCGTGTAATGACGTCAGCAAGAAATAAGAAAATATTGATGAAATAACTGAAGGGGAAATTTTTGAACTTAAAATGTGTATCTACATATGTATGTTAAATACACTACATCCATATTTCTATAATTTTAACCGTAATACCCATAAAGCTTTAACTAAAATGCCGTTTGATTAGTGTTTACATTATTTAATTGTTAATATGACGCAGAAAATCACTAAATGTTACCTTAAAACCTTAAATCAAAAATTTTATTTTATATCAGCGATGAAAAACGGATAAAAAAATTATAACGTTACGGCATTCAGTTTCCAAAAATTATTTAAATTCGAAACGTTTACATTTTGCAAACAACGGGATATTATTACTCGTTGATTAAGTTGTTTATGCCATATAGTGGCTGATCTATAGTAAGGTGATTTCCAAAATATTCAATGTTCTATGAAATGTATGGTATCAGTCATTAAAAGCATCAAGAACCGCAATCAGAGCACAATTGCAGGTTTTGAATTTTTATAGCTATGAAATGGCTGATCTCTACTAGGGGAACTTGGCAACTCGGTAATTTAACATCCAATACCTATTTACAATGTTGCCAAGTTTACAATAATGTAAACATAACGTGAGAATGAATTTATGGTAAAGAGTAGGGTAAAAGGAAAGAAGTACTTGGTGTAGTGCTCCTTTGAGGAAACCTGTTTTAAGAAAATCAAAGGAGATACTACAATGATACGAACGATGGAACGGGTGAGATTGATGAGATTGAATCGTGGTAATTGGAAAGAATGCTTAAAGAAACGTCATTTGAGTGAGGATGATTTATGTGAAAAATGTTTGGTTGTGGAGGACATCGAACATCTAATTCTTAAATAATAAACATGTAGCCAAAATAGAGAAATGTTCGATGGAGCACAATTACAAAATTACGAATGGGGAAAAATGAATACAACAGTATGTACATATGAATTTATCAAAATGAGTGGTACAACGGTACGAAAGTGGATCGTGGAAAAAGAACTTAAGAAAATTCCCAGAAAATGCCCATGAATTTCCAAAAATTCCCAGAAAATGGCCAAGAACTTCCGAAAATCCCCAGAAAATGCCCATGAATTTCCGAAAATCCCCAGAAAATGCCCATGAATTTCCGAAAATTCCCAGAAAATGCCCATGAATTTCCAAAAATTCTCCGAAAATGCCCAAGAACTTCAGAAAATTCCCAGAAAAATGCGAGTGAAGTTTATCCTAAATTAATATTAGATTTTACAACAACAACAAAAATGCGTATGTATGTGTATAAAAGGTATACATTCGGGCGAATTTATTATATGTACAAGAAAAAATTCACTCAAATCAAATAATGGAACTTAATGCTAAATTAAAAAGAGTCAAATATACAAGATTTATCAAAATTTAAACAATTTAGACGTTCACAGAGACAATCCTCTATAGCTTCATAATGGACCAAAGCGTTAACAATATATTAATCGACAATGTTTGACAATTTAAAAACCAATATCTCTCCTATTGAAATATCGATTATTCGAAGAAGTGAAATTTAGAATCTTAAGCATGTCTAAGAAAATCGATATCTCAAAACTTTCTTCTATCGGCAAACATGCCACTATGATTTTCTGATAGGCCTATGTGTGTACTTTAATCATGATAAAATACTAAATTCCATTATGGGGTTTACCTATTGCAATATCGATTATTCGAAAAAGTGAAATTTAGAATCTTAAGCATGTCTAAGAAAATCGATATCTCAAAACTTTCTTCTATCGGCAAACATGCCACTATGATTTTCTGATAGGCCTATGTGTGTACTTTAATCATGATAAAATACTAAATTCCATTATGGGGTTTACCTATTGAAATATCGATTATTCGAAAAAGTGAAATTTAGAATCTTAAGCATGTCTAAGAAAATCGATATCTCAAAACTTTCTTCTATCGGCAAACATGCCACTATGATTTTCTGATAGGCCTATGTGTGTACTTTAATCATGATAAAATACTAAATTCCATTATGGGGTTTAGCTATTGAAATATCGATTATTCGAAAAAGTGAAATTTAGAATCTTAAGCATGTCTAAGAAAATCGATATCTCAAAACTTTCTTCTATCGGCAAACATGCCACTATGATTTTCTGATAGGCCTATGTGTGTACTTTAATCATGATAAAATACTAAATTCCATTATGGGGTTTACCTATTGCAATATCGATTATTCGAAAAAGTGAAATTTAGAATCTTAAGCATGTCTAAGAAAATCGATATCTCAAAACTTTCTTCTATCGGCAAACATGCCACTATGATTTTCTGATAGGCCTATGTGTGTACTTTAATCATGATAAAATACTAAATTCCATTATGGGGTTTACCTATTGAAATATCGATTATTCGAAAAAGTGAAATTTAGAATCTTAAGCATGTCTAAGAAAATCGATATCTCAAAACTTTCTTCTATCGGCAAACATGCCACTATGATTTTCTGATAGGCCTATGTGTGTACTTTAATCATGATAAAATACTAAATTCCATTATGGGGTTTACCTATTGAAATATCGATTATTCGAAAAAGTGAAATTTAGAATCTTAAGCATGTCTAAGAAAATCGATATCTCAAAATTTTCTTCTATCGGCAAACATGCCACTATGATTTTCTGATAGGCCTATGTGTGTACTTTAATCATGATAAAATACTAAATTCCATTATGGGGTTTACCTATTGAAATATCGATTATTCGAAAAAGTGAAATTTAGAATCTTAAGCATGTCTAAGAAAATCGATATCTCAAAATTTTCTTCTATCGGCAAACATGCCACTATGATTTTCTGATAGGCCTATGTGTGTACTTTAATCATGATAAAATACTAAATTCCATTATGGGGTTTACCTATTGAAATATCGATTATTCGAAAAAGTGAAATTTAGAATCTTAAGCATGTCTAAGAAAATCGATATCTCAAAACTTTCTTCTATCGGCAAACATGCCACTATGATTTTCTGATAGGCCTATTCAATTTTCAATAGGTAAACCCCATAATGGAATTTAGTATTTTATCATGATTAAAGTACACACATAGGCCTATCAGAAAATCATAGTGGCATGTTTGCCGATAGAAGAAAATTTTGAGATATCGATTTTCTTAGACATGCTTAAGATTCTAAATTTCACTTCTTCGAATAATCGATATTTCAATAGCTAAACCCCATAATGGAATTTAGTATTTTATCATGATTAAAGTACACACATAGGCCTATCAGAAAATCATAGTGGCATGTTTGCCGATAGAAGAAAGTTTTGAGATATCGATTTTCTTAGACATGCTTAAGATTCTAAATTTCACTTTTTCGAATAATCGATATTTCAATAGGTAAACCCCATAATGGAATTTAGTATTTTATCATGATTAAAGTACACACATAGGCCTATCAGAAAATCATAGTGGCATGTTTGCCGATAGAAGAAAATTTTGAGATATCGATTTTCTTAGACATGCTTAAGATTCTAAATTTCACTTCTTCGAATAATCGATATTTCAATAGGTAAACCCCATAATGGAATTTAGTATTTTATCATGATTAAAGTACACACATAGGCCTATCAGAAAATCATAGTGGCATGTTTGCCGATAGAAGAAAGTTTTGAGATATCGATTTTCTTAGACATGCTTAAGATTCTAAATTTCACTTTTTCGAATAATCGATATTTCAATAGCTAAACCCCATAATGGAATTTAGTATTTTATCATGATTAAAGTACACACATAGGCCTATCAGAAAATCATAGTGGCATGTTTGCCGATAGAAGAAAATTTTGAGATATCGATTTTCTTAGACATGCTTAAGATTCTAAATTTCACTTCTTCGAATAATCAATATTTCAATAGCTAAACCCCATAATGGATTTTAGTATTTTATCATGATTAAAGTACACACATAGGCCTATCAGAAAATCATAGTGGCATGTTTGCCGATAGAAGAAAGTTTTGAGATATCGATTTTCTTAGACATGCTTAAGATTCTAAATTTCACTTTTTCGAATAATCGATATTTCAATAGGTAAACCCCATAATGGAATTTAGTATTTTATCATGATTAAAGTACACACATAGGCCTATCAGAAAATCATAGTGGCATGTTTGCCGATAGAAGAAAGTTTTGAGATATCGATTTTCTTAGACATGCTTAAGATTCTAAATTTCACTTTTTCGAATAATCGATATTTCAATAGGTAAACCCCATAATGGAATTTAGTATTTTATCATGATTAAAGTACACACATAGGCCTATCAGAAAATCATAGTGGCATGTTTGCCGATAGAAGAAAATTTTGAGATATCGATTTTCTTAGACATGCTTAAGATTCTAAATTTCACTTCTTCGAATAATCGATATTTCAATAGGTAAACCCCATAATGGAATTTAGTATTTTATCATGATTAAAGTACACACATAGGCCTATCAGAAAATCATAGTGGCATGTTTGCCGATAGAAGAAAGTTTTGAGATATCGATTTTCTTAGACATGCTTAAGATTCTAAATTTCACTTTTTCGAATAATCGATATTTCAATAGCTAAACCCCATAATGGAATTTAGTATTTTATCATGATTAAAGTACACACATAGGCCTATCAGAAAATCATAGTGGCATGTTTGCCGATAGAAGAAAATTTTGAGATATCGATTTTCTTAGACATGCTTAAGATTCTAAATTTCACTTCTTCGAATAATCAATATTTCAATAGCTAAACCCCATAATGGATTTTAGTATTTTATCATGATTAAAGTACACACATAGGCCTATCAGAAAATCATAGTGGCATGTTTGCCGATAGAAGAAAGTTTTGAGATATCGATTTTCTTAGACATGCTTAAGATTCTAAATTTCACTTTTTCGAATAATCGATATTTCAATAGGTAAACCCCATAATGGAATTTAGTATTTTATCATGATTAAAGTACACACATAGGCCTATCAGAAAATCATAGTGGCATGTTTGCCGATAGAAGAAAGTTTTGAGATATCGATTTTCTTAGACATGCTTAAGATTCTAAATTTCACTTCTTCGAATAATCGATATTTCAATAGGAGAGATATTGGTTTTTAAATTGTCAAACATTGTCGATTAATATATTGTTAACGCTTTGGTCCATTATGAAGCTATAGAGGATTGTCTCTGTGAACGTCTAAATTGTTTAAATTTTGATAAATCTTGTATATTTGACTCTTTTTAATTTAGCATTAAGTTCCATTATTTGATTTGAGTGAATTTTTTCTTGTACATATAATAAATTCGCCCGAATGTAACCTTTTATACACATACATACGCATTTTTGTTGTTGTTGTAAAATCTAATATTAATTTAGGATAAACTTCACTCGCATCCAGAAAATGCCCATGAATTTCCGAAAATTTCCAGAAAATGCCCAAGAACTACCGAAAATTCCCAGGAAATGGCCAAGAACTTCCGAAAATTCCCAGGAAATGCCCATGAATTTCCAAAAATTCCAGAAAATGGCCAAGAACTTCCGAAAATCCCCAGAAAATGCCCATGAATATCCGAAAATCCCCAGAAATGCCCATGAATTTCCAAAAACTCCAAAAAATTCCAAAAATTCCTCCAAAATCCCCAAAAATTCCAATAATTCCCAAAAACTTCCAAAAATTCCCAAAAATGCCCAAGAAATTCAAAAAATTGCCAGAAAATGCCTAAGAATTTCCAAAAATTCCCAGAAAATGCCCAAGAATTTCCAAAAATTGTAAGAAAATGCCCAAGAATTTCCAAAAATTGTAAGAAAATGCCCAAGAATTTCCAAAAATTGCCAGAAAATGCCTAAGAATTTCCAAAAAAGCCAAAGAACTTACAAAAATCTCCAGAAATGCCCATGAATTTCCAAATAAAAACAGAAAATGCACATGAATTTCCGAAAATTCCCAGAAAATGGCCAAGAACTTCCAAAAATCCCAGAAAAATGCCCATGAATTTCCAAAAAAACTCAGAAAATGCCAATGGATTTCCGAAAATGCCCATGCATTTCCAAAAATTCCCAGGAAATGGCCAAGAACCTCCGAAAATCCTCAGAAAATGCCATGAATTTCCAAAAATTCTCCGAAAATGCCAAGAACTTCAGAAAATTCCCATGAATTTCCGAAAATTCCAGAAATGCCCAAGAACTTCCGAAAATTCCCAGGAAATGGCAAGAACTTCCGAAAATTCCAGGAAGTGCCCATGAATTTCCAAAAATTCTCCGAAATGCCCAAGAACTTCAGAAAATTCCATGAATTTCCGAAAATTCCCAGAAAATGCCCAAGAACTTCCGAAAATTCCCAGGAAATGGCCAAGAACTTCGAAAATCACCAGAAATGCCCATGAATTTCGGAAATTCCCAGAAAATGCCCATGAATTTCCAAAAATTCCCAGAAAATGGCCAAGAACTTCCAAAAATCCCAAGAAAATGCCATGAATGTCCAAAAATCCCCAGAAAATGCCAATGAATTTCCGAAAATTTCCATGAATTTCGAAAAATTCCCAGAAAATGCCCAAGAACTTCAGAAAATTCCCAGAAAATGCCCATGAATTTCCGAAAATTCCAGAAAATGCCCAAGAACTTCGAAAATTCCCAGGAAATGCCCATGAATTTCCAAAATTTCCCAGCAAATGGCCAAGAACTTCCGAAATTCCCCAGAAAATGACCATGAATATAAGAAAATCCCCCGAAAATTCCCAGAAAATGCCCATGAATTTCCAAAAATTCCCAGGAAATGGCGAGGAACTTCCGAAAATCCCACCAAAAATGACCATGAATTTCCGAAAATTCCTAGAAAATGCCCATGAATTCCGAAAATTCCCAGAAAATGCCCATGAATTTCCAAAAATTCCAAGGAAATGGCCAAAGAACTTCCGAAAATCCCCAGAAAATGCCCATGAATTTCCGAAAATTCCCATGAATTTCGAAAAATTCCCAGAAAATGCCAAGAACTTCAGAAAATTCCCAGAAAATGCCCATGAATTTCCGAAAATTCCCAGAAAATGCCAAGAACTTCAGAAAATTCTCAGGAAATGCCCATGAATTTCCAAAATTTCCAGCAAATGGCCAAGAACTTCGAAATTCCCCAGAAAATGCCCATGATATATCCGAAAATCCCCCGAAAATCCCCAGAAAATGCATATGAATTTCCAAAAACTCACCAGAAAATGGCCAAGAACTTCCAAAAATCCCCAGAAAATGCCCATGAATTTCCGAAAATTCCCAGAAAATGCCCAAGAATTTCAGAAAATTCTCCAGGAAATGCCCATGAATTTCCAAAAATTCCCAGGAAATGGCCAAGAACTTCCGAAAATCCCCAAAAAATGCCCATGAATTATCCGAAAATTCCCAGAAAATGCCCATGAAATTTCCAAAAATGGCCAAGAACTTCCAAAAATCCTCAGAAAATGCCCATGAATTTCCAAAAAAACCCCAGAAAATGCCCATGAATTTCCGAAAATCCCCGAAAATGCCCAAGAATTTCCAAAAATTCCCAGGAAATGGCCAAGAACTTCCGAAAATCCCCAGAAAATGCCCATGAATTGCCAAAATTCTCCGAAAAGCCTTAGAACTTCAGAAAATTCCAGAAAATGCCCACGAATTTCCGAAAATTCCCAGAAAATGCCCAAGAACTTCAGGAAATTCCCAGGAAATGCCCATGAATATCCGAAAATCCCCTAAAATTTCCAGAAAATGCCCATGAATTTCCAAAAACTCCCAGAAAATGGCCAAGAACTTCCAAAAATCCTCAGAAAATGCCCATGAATTTCCAAAAAAACCCAGGAAATGCACATGAATTTCCGAAAATTCCCAGAAAATGGCCATGAATTTCCAAAAATTCCAGGAAATGGCCGAGAACTTCCGAAAATCCCCAGAAAATGACCATGAATTTCCAAAAATTCTCCGAAAATGCCCAAGAACTTCAGAAAATTCCCCAGAAAATGCCCATGAATTCCGAAAATTCCCAAGAACTTCAGAAAATTCCCAGGAAAATGCCAAGAACTTCCGAAAATTCCCAGGAAATGCTATGAATATCCAAAAACCCCCAGAAAATGGCCAAGAACTTCCGAAAATCCCCAGAAAATGCCCATGCAATATCCGAAAATCCCCAGAAAATGCCCATGAATTTCAAAAACTCCCAGAAAATGGCCAAGAACTTCCGAGAATTCCCAGAAAATGCCCATGAATTTCCAAAAATTCCCAGAAAATGCCAAGAACTTTCGAAAATTCCCAGAAAATCCCCATGAATTTCGAAAAATTCCCAGAAAATGCCCAAGAACTTCAGAAAATTCCCAGAAAATGCCCATGAATTTCCGAAAATTCTCAGAAAATGCCCAGAACTTCAGAAAATTCCCAGAAAATGCCCATGAATTTCCAAAAATTCCCAGAAAATGCCCAAGAACTTTCGAAAATTCCCAGAAAATCCCTAGAATTTCGAAAAATTCCCAGAAAATGCCCAAGAACTTCAGAAAATTCCCAGAAAACGCCCATGAATTTCCGAAAATTCTCAGAAAAATGCCCAAGAACTTCAGAAAATTCCCAGGAAATGCACATGAATTTCCAAAAATTCCCAGAAAATGCCCATGAATTTCAGAAAATTCCCAGAAAATGCAGAAAAGACAAAAAATTTGGGAATTATTTTACATGAGTTCAATATGTTTTGTTTTTATTTTTTATTGAAATGTAAATAATGGTCGATCTTTAAACATCAAATTTAAATAAACTAAAGGGATTTCTAGTTATGTTACGTTAAAAATATAATACGTAATTAGTCTTTTAT